>KZ806900.1:543209-557493 GCA_000696205.2 Oncopeltus fasciatus | reverse complement strand
TCGTAAGTTAGGCTCTCGCTAATGAAGAGGGAATAGAGTGAGATAACTAGCCTGTCCTTGTGGTGTAATGGTCAGCACGCGAGGCCCGGATAGCAAGAGATCCAGGTTCGATTCCTGGCGAGGACAGATAGTTTTTTATTTTCTGTTCCCTCTCATTAATTATTTATATTTATTATTAATTATTTATTATTATTAAACCGCGATAACACAACTTTAGTAGATGACGTCACTATAACGTATGATCCCGATCATATTGTTGTTGTTTTTTTTTTTTTGGTGAAAGATATCTGACAACATTTATGGGAAATCAGCTGAGCTAGAATATCGAATAAAAACATTAATTGACTGATCTCATTGAAGTGCCCTTTCTCTTGGAATAATTTTATTGAAAATGTAGTATTTTAAGAAAATTAGTTTATGTCGAATAAATAAACCAGAATACATTGAAAAATACGATTAATCTGAGAATAATAAATATGAAATCTGATTGATCAATAGCAAGTCAATAATAATTATTGCCTCACTCGGAAGTAACTTTGAAGTGTTACACATGTGGTATATCCCAAAAATATACAGCTAATAATAAATAATATATAAATTCCTGGCACTTATATATCTGAGCAAACTTTCATTAATAGATATCTGCACCATCAGAACAGATATATTCCACCATCCCTCACCTCATATATGAAATCTACACCCATTTCTAACAATAATACCTTGGATCACCTACACTTGGCAGAAAAAAGTGTAAAGGAATTTTCATATTTCTTAAATTAATAATCGTTATAATTTAAAAAAGTGGCAACAAATAAGGTGTAATAATAGCTATTCATAAAATCATTTCAGAAGCAACACAAAAATGAACTATAAAAATATTTATTATACGATTGAATGTTTCATTTCGAATTTTGAACAGATCTGATAAACTGTAAAAACTTTACATACATGTGCGGAATTCATGGCTAAAATACCAAAAATCTAATATCTAAGAAACATCTAATAATAATATCTACGGTCAAAAAACTCTCCATCTTTTTTTTTTATTATTAAACTTTTATTGATTTATTACATTTTGTTAAATCAAAACATTTTGTAATTTGATCACCACAATGAATTAGAAAAAAAAATATGACATTCAATATCAATCACATGAGAAGAGAAGGTGACCAATGACATCACTTCAAACTCTTCATCTAAAGTACTACTTCGACTTTTTCCTAGTTTTTCCTGTCCAATATATTAATATTTAATAATTTTTGAGATAAAAGTGCATCAATGATATATTTTTAATTTAAATAAAGTTATTACTTTATATCCACTATTGTGGAAAGACAAATATGATTTCTGATCCATCCTTCCAACGACTACACATAAGGAACTGGACTGAAGAACATTCATTAAGAAAACTGCCAATAACAGTTAATGTGTTGTTTTCCTGATGTTTTTGTAGATAGACGCAGTGAACTATAAGATAAGAGAAAACACTAAAAGGCAATGGAGAACAAGAAAGGGGACACATTATGTCCCCTTGAGGAACACCTGTCAAGATAGAAAAAGTAAGAGATTAGTCCCCCCTCATGTAAGAGGGTGTGATAAGGGCGGAGAGGCACAGATTAGAGATTACTGCTCATCAACAGGCTCGTACATCATTCTCTTACCTACACAGATGTAGCCCCTCAACACACATGTGCCAGCCAACTGTGGGGTCGCCTCCTACAATCGCAAACAAACTGGCAGATACGTAATCGCCCTGGACGTGGGAATAACGACAACCCTCGTGCAGGAACTAACAGATGTTACATGTTTCCTTGAATATGCACACAGATAGGAAACTAATTGACAAATGAATGAATCGATTAATTGATTTTAAATACTGAAAACATGGGAGAAACTGCACAATCCACCTAGTTCATTCTAAAATAATGTCCTTATTCTACACATTTATAAAAGGAAAGAAAAATATAGACACCTTATCGTCAACTATTGGATTTCATATTTCTATATACCTCATTTTTCTCACATGTACCGATAAAAACAGCCCTAATCACTGAAATTAATTTAGTTTTAATTATAAAAAAGATTCACAAACACAGTCGAATACAGACAGTGACAGTGAATACGGCCAGAAGAGGGATAATGTCCGAAAGCGCTCGCCAACAGATGGTTTGCAGAAACCAATGAAGACGGATAATAGAAGGTATGATAGTTATAAAAAAGTTGCTTATGAAACACTGGAAGTTACAGCGAGATAGTAAGGACTTTAAGTTAAAGTTATTAAAATTAACGTTTTGGCTTTTATTATTTTAAATTTGTTTTCTTAAAGGCGTATAGTAACTGCTAGGCTGTAATATATAAAAGTTTAACAATATTTCAAATTCTTTTAATTCCTTCTAAGTAATAAAAAAAAAATGCACAAAAGAATTATCGAAATATACTTTAAAGTTTTTTTTTCATCTAACGTTTTCATAATGATATTTTACAAAAGTTAAAATCATTCGGTATTAATATAAAAGGACTTTACAGAAAGAAAAAAAAACATTATTATACTCACAGATTTTTCAAAAATGAATTACCTGAAACAACATATAAGAAAATTAGAGAAAATAATGTAAAAGGATTGTAAAATAAAATAAAAACATTCGAATACATTCAATGCATTCTCAAATAAATAAATTTAAATGACCCAATATAGCATGAGTGTTTGTTAGTTGTATACGTTAGATTCGAAAAGAAATATTAATTTAATACATATTTTGCAATTCCACTAGGATGATATCAGTTAGCTGAATATTTGATTCCTCAGCACTCCATGCCAATATCTTTGACCCCTAGCCTTCCATTGAGAAGTAGAAAACAAAAGGTCATATTATAAATGCATTTATGAGTGTGTTTCCTTTCTGCTCGTGCACTAGGCCCTACTTTATTGCAAATCCACAAAACGGCCTACAGTCATATCGAAGTAGGCTGTTACTCTCGTTCGAGTTCCTACGAAGACGGGAAATCTGCTCAGTTGACGACACATGTGCGCGCCGTGGGGCCATTCCCACTCTTTTTGCACTGTTGTGACGCCACCACTCGAAAACGTGCCTACCCACTTAGTCCTCGTTAGTGCTTCATTAGTTCTAATTGATATGGGAGAGTGGAGTTCTAACAGCGCCCATCCGTACCCCGTGCATCCATCGCAAATGGAATTCTCTACAATCCACTAAACAATAAGTGGGATTCAACAAGTTAATCAGTAACAATGCAATTCAGTATTTTAAAAAAACGTAAATCAATATATAAATAATTAAAATACTTATAAAAGCCTGGAAAAAAGAATAAAGACTATAAAAATAATTTAATTTTTTATACTTATGACATTGTATTTCAACAGCCTCGAAGATGGTTTACAACTAAAATATTTTTTTCTCTATCATTTTAAATTTCAATGTTTATTTTATCCCACTCCGATTTCGCTTTCTAACGGACTCCTTTCTACATTTTGCATTAAAAGTTATACAGCAAACTTCACTACGAATAACAACTTTTTACGGCTTCAAGGCAATAAAATTAAAATCTATGGTACAGTTAAACTCCCCTCTACTAATTATTTAATTTCCCTATGTAACAACTAATATCTACGTACACTTTTTTGGTTATTTTTTAAAAGATCATACATGATATTCTACATAGGACCGAACAAACAATTGAGTAGAAGTTGACTTGATTGACTTAAATGACCGATTGATACATTTTTTTTTAGAAATTTTTATGAAATTTAAGTAATTAAGTAGTAGAAAATTTTTTGTGGTTCGGTTAAAGTTGATCCAAAAAATCCAATCTTAAGAAAATGTCTATTTTGTATTATCTTCCAATCTTTTGGCTTACATCGTAAGCCATCTTTAGGGCTATCATGAACGAGAGAGGGGACATCATTTCACCTAAATCATATTTCAAACATGGATCACATATTCGTCTTTAACATGTGATTCAGGTGACACGACGCCTCCTTTCTCCTTCATGATAGCCATACATATGGCTTCTTAGCCCTGATGGCTTGCAATGTAAGCCGAAACGTCGGTAGATAATTTTTAAAAATACACTTTTTTTTTTTTTAATTGAATTTTTTGTATTAACCTTGACCGAACCCCAACTAAGGAATTAATGTTGAATAATGTATTTAGCAACTCCATGATGATTGGAAGACATGGCACAACACAATTCAAAAGGAAAACGCAAATAACTCTATTTATGTACAGAAATCCATAACATATGCAGCTGGAATTTTTGGATTTGCCCTCGAACACGCCAAGAGCGTTACGCTGGACTTGTCGCGTATCGAAGACTGACTGGAAAGGACTGTGGTGGATGTTCTCCTCGAATGGCGGCCTACAAGGACGACAGATGTGAAGATGGAAGGATAGATCCTTATCACCAAGTGATGTCACACACCAAGTGACAACCACGAGGGGAAGGGGGTGGCGTTGATGACGTGATCTACACTGACACATCATCATCATCAACTAGATAAGTAAATCTTTCCAGATCCTGCCACAGGATAATTAGAAATTTTCCAAATGCTTTTTACTTATTTTAAATAGATAGAATAATTATCTTACATTAGATAAAAAGGAAAGAAAGATTCCCAATGATTTTAGTTTTAAAAAAGAGGTCCGATCCAGAATACAAAATCAATCATTAATATCGTCCGCAATAGATATATAACATTTCAATGCAAACAAAGCAAAGCCATAATACTCATATAAAATATTAATTTTAAAAATTAACCCTTTACTTTAAATAAATTATACATTTATATTACATATAAAATGCGTTAAATAAATGTTTGAGAAAATCTTTGAGCGTTGTATAAATATATTTAAAAAGACATAATACATTTTTCTGTTATACTAATTTCAACGATGCCTGCCGTAAATATCAACTGTAAATGAAGCGATATACTGCTTTTAAGCTACAACTATTTTCTCAGCTAGAAATTTAAAAATACAATATACGTCATTCATAACACCTTTTACCTTCTAGAATCATATGTTTGATTATGTAATAGCAATGTTAGATACATATAGTTTTTGTTTAGTATGTGAAATGAAATGAAATCATTTTAGATACACACATACAGACTCGCACGCATAAACACACTCACAAAACAGAGAATTGTAATTTCTTTTAAATATTGTATTTGTTATGGTATTTAATCCCACATTAATTATATACATTAAATGCAAGGGAATAGAATAAAAATTTAGCAGGAGATCCGGGTTCGAGTCCCGGCTGGGGTAGTAAAATTTTATTTTATTTTATTCCCTTGCAACTATTACCGAGTATAGTAATGTTTCTTTTGTACATACAATTACATATTTAATAAATTAGATATGACTTTAACATGTTTTACATGAAGTCTTAATTTTTTTAAGTCTTAATTATAAATGATTGAATCATCAGATTTTCATTTATCTAAAATAAAGTGAAGAATACATTATTTATGTTATACAACAATAAAACGCTTATTACTCTCAACTAATACTACTACCTAGATGAAGTAAATTTCAAAATAGATTCATACCCATAAAATACATATTTAACTAAATGCTAACTAAAAAATATTAAAAGTCGAGACTTATATTTATATATTTGCACATGCATGAAGATAAGTTGTGTTAAGGGTAGCATGCATAAATGCGGGGTGGTTTACTGTAGAGCTATAAATCAGAAACACACCCACCATAAGTCTCCCTTTTTAAGAAATTAAAACAATTCTTCCCGACTTATTTTGTCAGGAATAAAATGAATTAACTAACTTAAAGAAGCATTCAGGAGCAATATAAAAAAAAGTTTAAGAACAGCTCCGTCAAAAGGCAAGAACAATCTTTTGAACAAAAATAAAATAAAGCAAAAAGGAAATTGATCCTGATTATAATCTAAAGAAACCTTTGAAGTATTCCCTTATCGTGGGACATCATGGTCTTTCTGGAGGGTGGCGAGGTCGTAGGGCTTCACAAGTCTGACCTTGTAGTGATAGAGGGTATAACAACGCAACCATATGGACAAGGGAGCTTGTCTGAATACGCCACTCAAAACATGCAGTGGGAGGTTGAGTATTTCAGCAAGATTTTACTACATAGAGGGCGTAGGCGTACAGGACTGATAACAATTGGCCCAAACAAAGCAGACCTCCTTTGAATGTAGCCCAAAATATGACGAATCCTTCGTGAGTAAATGAGGCTGGTCCCAGGCCAAATGGGGGAGGCAAGGAAAGGAGCCACTCAATCTCAATAGTTATTGTTACTTAAATGTCTTTCTCCATATCACTTTCATAAAAAAAAAAAATAAATAAAAATAATAATATCAACAAATTCATTCATTGCATGAATCATCAAGCCATTAGTAGCCTCAACAAGACCGTTTGCTTAAAGAATCATGAATGCTGAATTTCGTTTCTATATTTTAAAATGAGAAAAAAACATCAAATTCTTCAAGTTAGATTCTTAAATATAAGTACGAGTAAATCCATAAACTTGATTGATTATTTATGCTTTGCATTCAACAAATATGACTTTTATATTATAATAATAAAAAAATTTAAAACCTGAGTTGAGTTCCATTACAGAAAAAATTATTTGTAGTCGACCTTCAAATTTCAATAAATCCCCCACTCCTATTGGTCCGACTTTTGTCAATAACAAAATTAGCATAAAGTTTTGTATTTGGCAGCTACATGCCAAACTTGAGTAAGAGAAGAAACATATTTGCCAAGCAGAGCGTTAATAAATACAAACATATTCAAAATTATATGTATATATGAGTCTCTCTTAACTCCTCTCTGACGAAGGGTCGGAAGTCTCCCCGAAAATTAATTTTTTGTTTTTGTTTGTTCATTACAGTCTTTCTCCACTTATTCTTATTTATTATACACATAGCAGCCGCGAGTATTTTGCATTCATTATACATAAAATATATACTCTCTGAGAGTAGCTTGTCAACCACATGTGGTGGATTAAAAATATTACATTTTGGAATTTACGTTCTATACACAGATATAATTTTGAACGCAGCTTATTTTTAGCTTTATGTGCTGCTTGAGGTCAGTGAAGAATTAGAGAGTCGTCATCGAAAAATTGTACCGACCTGAATAGCCTTATTTCTTTGTGGGAAGTAGAAGAAAGAAGTTGAAATTGAGTATTACTTGGAGGACAAGAGTAAGTGAATGGGGCAAGAGAGAGAGAGGCCAGATGTACACACAATCCTAAGCGCAACACACAAAGGGGCATAAGAGAGAAGGAAGTGGAAGAGAGAGCAATAAAAAGAGGTATAGAGTGAGAGAAGGCTAAGTGGTATGGCTTGTAGGCGGAGAGCCGGCTTTTGATATATGGCCCCGATTTTCATGCTTCGAGGAGGTGGGGGGTGGGGGGTTCCTCTCAAGGGTAAGACAAAAATACATTTTTCACGAGAGCTTTGCCGTGTTGTGTCCCCGAATAGGATTGGCCGAAGTGAAGGCTTCCCCCTCTCGCTCCGGCAAGAATTAGCCTCCCTCCAGTCCGTCAGTCTAATGGGGAAATGCAATGCAGTCAAGAAGAAGTCGGGAGTATTTCTCCAGGACGCAGCAGCACCTTCTTCTGATTCATTAGAGACTGACTGAGAGTAAATGGGAATAATTCTAGATTAGAAAGTAAAGTAGACTGCTATAAAAGAAAAGCTTACGTCCCTGGCGCTGGCTAAGAAATGACCTGGTAGAGAGAGAGAGAGAGAGAGAGAGAGAGAGAGAGAGAGAGAGACTCCGAACCCTCCAAGTTACATATTTATAGATAGTAAATAATAAGTTTTTTTTTTAATGCAAAACATATAGTTAGGGAAATTAAATTTTTTTACAAATATTTTTAATTTTATAAATATAATTTTTTTGTGGTGCTTAATCCCATGTAAATTTTAACAAGTGCAAGGGAACAGAATAAAAACTACTGAGGGGAATTTAATAACTAATCAGACTTTTATCGGTAGCGTAAATGGAAAACGCACCGGCCCGGATAGCAGGAGATCCAGGTTCGTGTCCTGGCTGAGACAGTTAAGATTTTTTATTCTTTTCCCTTGCACTAAAAACTGTTAAATTTTTTTACCTATTACAATTTATAAATTCTTTCATAGAACTAATTATATGGAATAAACATTTGGTCTCCTTAGAGAACTTACACAAACACATGCACGCACACGCGCACATACACACAAAGAGAATAAAATCAATAAGAAGAATGAGCGTAGAGAACATAAAAAAGAAAAATTTTACTGAGTATTTTTCTCTCTTTCTTAAATAAAAACACTTATTCAATCTCTTGTTTATTATTTATTATACACTTCCAATAATGAAGATTACACATTTCTTTTGTTATTTATAGTAATTATTTTGAAATTTCATTACCTCCCGTTAACTTACCATGACTGTCTTGGTAACTTGGTAAGAAAACTGAAATTTCAAAATAATAACATAAATTATTAAAAAAAAGTGTTATTACTTATATATGACAAATAGTATATGTAGTTTTGTTAATTTTATAAATAGTAATTATTCAACATTCTAAATTGTTTGTAAGTATTTTCAGCCTTAATGAAGAGAAAATATATTCTCGTGCTATTGTCCTAGACTAAATTATTGTACAAATTATTTGACCATATTTCTCAATAACCAAGTAACTTTATCTGAAAACCTGGTCAGTAACTCAGACATTACACACGCACGCACACTCACACACAAATATATACAGAAAACGAAATACTCTCGGCTCCGATGTATATAATAAATAAGGACAGAAGGAATTAAGAGAGCACTAAACGCACAGGAAGAAAAAATTACAATCAGTTTTTTTTTAAATTTTACTTATTGTAATTTTTTCTTCATGTGCGTTCACTAACCTCTTTCTCCCACCTGTTCTTATTTATTACACACACGTGCGTGCTCGACCGTGTTATTGTGTGTTTCTGATGTGTTTATGACACTAAAAATACGCGTGTATAATGTGTTTGTGTGTGAGTCTGATGTGTGGATGACACATTCAATAGCTGCTTCCCTTCGCTAAAAATGGATAATGATCCGAGGCTCTAATCGACTGAACTGAAGAGTTCGTACAGGTCAGCAGAACCAGTTCGGAAAGAGCACATTCTGTCCGGGGCTGGAATAGTCTCCTGGAACGACCTTCGACCGGGGTGAAGATAAACATGTCACCGAGGGGCTATACCTCTTCGACGTGGAGCCATTCGCCGTTCCCCGAGAGAGAGAGAGGCAGGCGTTTTGTATTGTTCCAGAGCACCCGCCGAGAGATAGGGCATGCCTGAGTCGCGAGAATGCAGGAGGAATCCGGGAGGGGGTCTCTCAGCCAAAGCGCCCAAGGCCCCGCAAAATTTAGAATGGCACCACCCAAATTATTTAGGAATTTCAACCCCTAGAGAAAAGCCCGCCTTCTTGATATTTTAATGCCCACTTCTCCTTCTCCCAGTCTCATTCAGAGCCGGAGGGGGAAGAGTTAATGGCCAGACTTTATCACCTCTCATCATCTCTTCTTCAAATGGAGCTTTCAGAATTCCCACTTTCCGGAATGTCTCACTATTACTCTCCTTATAAGTAATGCTCCCAAGATATTGAATAATAATCAAAAATTTTATAAAAATCTTTACATTAATCGAATGAACTATTATTGATTTGACAAGTATATGTTTCATGTAAGACCGTATGTCGGTATGACACTATGCAGATACACAAAAAAAGTTTTTAGAATACTCTCTTTTGGGGGCGCCAGGCTAGCTCAGAGGATCCGTACGGGTCTCGCAATCCTGATGCCGCGGGTCCAAATCCCGCCCAGGTCAATCTTTTATTTATAATATAGAAGCTTGTCCTAAGCCAAGGGTGTTTAAAATGGGGTGTCAACCTGTAGATAGCGCCTCCCTCCAATGAACCTAAGTGGTTGCAAGGGAGGCTATCACAGCAAAAAAAAAAAAAAATACTCTCTACTGGTTCCAAGCCTCTTTCCGAAGGACATCTTGCATGTGCCTGCATCATCCATACTCCCGATCCTGGATCACGGACAACAATCTTCATAAATGTTTCTATTTTACTCAAAACAAGGTGTAGTTTTTAATCGATCTTAATGAACCATTCTTTTTCAATCGAAGGTTATTAACATAAATAGTAAATGTAAGATTTATTGAAATTTACTTAAGTTTTATTCCTTGAGCTAATATAAAAGGGTCTTTTATCCTACAAATAAAGACTATATTAAAATTAAAATTGTTATTAATTGCAAAATATTCGTAATTGTAATTAATATTTGTCACGAACTTCATGAAACCTTGAAATTTATAAGGATATGGTAATATGTGTGTAAATAATAGTACAATAATGTTTTAATTACTTTCCCATTACAAGAAATGTAACATACCATTTTTAAAAAATAAATAAAGAAAAAAAATTATTATGGTAATCAGGTAAGTATCATTTGGAAACTTGATAACCCAACTCACCAGAATAAAAAAAATTAATATTTTAATAAGTATTCTTCTTTTAAAAAAACTTTTTATTATCTAATAATCTAGGTACAATAAACTTTTGTTATTTACTATCTCGGTGACTATCTAGTTAAATAGTGATTAATGATTATTTGAACGATCCCCAAAATCGTACTATGATCAGGGAAAAGGGCATAAGAAAAAAAAATAGGTCAACAATCGGGAAACAATTTTTCTCTCCCAACCTGTCAACAGATATGAAACCAGTTCTGTATCTCATTGAGAACTCATTGATATGTTTCTGTTATCACAGTTATCTCCTGAGATGTAAACTCTCTCCAAATAGCCGAGGAAACACTCTGAGATAATGTTTATTTTTAGGACTGGACTTATCTCTTCATGATCGGAGGACTGTGACAAACACACGCACGCGAAGGTTCCAATGGTAAAAATATTTTATAATTTATTTTTTCCCCTTGAAACTTTTTTTATTTAGCATTTAATTGTGTTTTCGTATAGTTGTTAAATGGTTGATTACGAATTTACTTGCCCTGTACTTATAAATTTAAAAAAAAAAATTTTTCTTTCTTAATTTATAATCTAATTATCCCCTNTTTTTTATTATTTTTATATATATTTTTATCATCAGTATCGTCAGTTGTTCTTCTATATGGAAGAACAGCAATTGTGTATTAAATAACAAATTGATATATATCGCCACTTCAGTTCGTATATAGGAACATGATATTAAATATTTAAACTTTTTATCTTTAACAAAATTCCTGACCAGTAATCACTTCTTGAGAATTTTAATTTCCAGAAGATGTACAAACTGAAATTTTATAGTAAAATGGAAATAATATGAATATGTTTTAAACTAGAGCTCAACTTTTTAAATTAAAATAATATTTAATGGCTAATACAAGGGATTATGGTACATGGGTGACTTATGATAAGCATGAGGTGGGCTCAACCCTAATAACTGCAATCTTAAACACTAAATTTCAAATACATTTCTCGTTGGATAATTTAATTTTTTAACATATGTTTTTTTTGGGGTTTTTTTTTCACATCAGTAATAAGATCATAGATAAAGATCTTCAAATATAGTTATCCTCTAAACCACGTCAACTTCGCCCTTGTCAACTTTTATCCATAAATTAGCAAGCAAAGAGGTTTGAATAAAGTCCAAATAAAATTTCGTGTATCGTTTTATGTATAAATCAAATTAAACCAAAATACTTCTTAGATGATTTTAGTTGGGGTTCGGTCAAGGTAGATACAAAAAAAAAAAAAAATGGAAATGTGAACTTAGGGACAGGACGTCCTCTCTCATCTTCATGATAGCCCTGAAGATGGCTTGCAATGTAAGCCGGAATGTGGCAGATAATCCTTTATTAAAAAATACATTTTTTAAATTTGTGTTATTTGGATCTACCTTGACCGAACCCCAACTAAAATCATCTAAGAATAATATCTACGGTCAAAAAACTCTCCTTTTTTAAACCAAAATATTTCATTCAATTTTGAAAAAAAAACAACTCTTTGATTCTTCACGGATAGCTAAAATGTGGTTTCTTCAAAATTTCATAAGCTTGTCTGTAGGTGCTAAATTATTTTTTTTAAATTATGTTTTTTATAACAATAATTTTTCCCTTTGAATAACACATAATGTATTCTTATATTAAGTACATATTTTTTTTTTTACAACTTCTATTTCCTAAATTCTAGAAAAAAAAATAAGTTCTTAAGATTTTTCCTGAATACTATTACTTTATTACATTACATAAGATATACACCCTATCAAAAGGGATTCTCAAAAATTACTTTCCTACTTTTTTTTTCTTAACTTTTATTTATTTATTACATTTCTGTTAATATAAAACAAATTTTTAATTTGATGACAATGAAAAACAAAATAAAAAATAACATTCAATGGGAATCTCAAGAGTAAAGAAGTTGACCAATGACGCCACCCTCAAGTTATTCGACATTAATATTAGAATTTGTTAAACCTACTGGTATATTTGTTTCAAAGGCAGAGACATACCCAAACTTCCAACTCACTAATTAAATGCCTACTAACTATTCATAAATGGTTTTCGTAGGGGAAAAAAAAAAAGTTATAATTCCACAAATCTCAGTCATTCTAAGACTTCAGTCTGGAAAGTGTTGAGAGGGAAAGAAAGAGCATGATGAACAGAAAACTAAAAGAGTGTTTCAAAATCTTCACAGCTCATTGTACATTTCGTCTCATAATGACCGGCTTCAAAGTAGGGACATGGAAGAAATTAAAAAAAAAATCTTAAGAAAAATAAACCAAGAGAGTACAAAAGAGAAGGGAGTGTGGAAAAATAAAAGCTTCAGCCGCCCACATTTCCTTGGGAGTACACCGCCCACGTGGTCCTCTCGTGACGAAGGGCTTCGGGATCCCACTGGGAGGTGGGACACAGCCCTCAGGAACTAATGAATAAATTTGCCGTCTTCCTGATGCCGTATGACAGATGGATACTGTCGGCATTGATTCCCGGAGAAGGTGGGGGCGAGTGACGCCCTGAATTCTGAGAGGGAGGGTGCCAGCTTTCATCAGGACTCTGCACATTAGGTATGCACCGGATATAGAGGAAGAGGGAAGAAGCTCCATCTCGGGGGGTTAGATTTCAGCACCTCCTATGTACGCATAGGGAATAGAGGGAGTAGACCCCCCCTCCGTTTGTCTACTTAATTGGCATCTGGCGACTCGGGGAGGAAAGGTGTGGAGGGCAGGGATCGTGGGCGAACGAGAGGTAGAATGTCACGGGCGATAGACACCAAGAAGGAGAGAATTCCAGAAAACAGAGCTCGACAGGGTTTGAAAAAGAACGAAGAGAGAGGGGGAAGTTGATTTATCATGGAGTAGAGAGACACGAGGGAGATCTAATTCAGAGCCCCCCCCCCTCCCTGTTGCTATCGAGACGCCATTTCCTTCTAAAATATTAGCAGATTTCCCAAAGGGGATACAACTATCAATGAACAAAACCTTCGGAAAATGTATGAAGATCTGTACCAATCCGATTTAGAATGGTATGTAGGTATATAGTTCTGTGTGTGTTTCAAATCCATCGGGGAGGATGGTATAAAGAGTGCATAAGATTTAAAATTGTAATATCTTCATTGCTGATAATAATAATACATGTAAAAAATAAGTACATTTATACATTTAATTTTCTTATCCTTCTTTGCGTGGAAAAATAATCAAACGATCAGAAAGAAGTGATAACACACTTTTTCCACTATAAATACATTCGTAACATGTGTTTCCCCACAGAGAAACAGATTTTTGTTATATTCAAAATATCAATTCCTTCCTAGGCATTTATTATAATGAGTTAATATTTCATATTTGATATAACAATACTGATGGTTAAGATATAAATTAAAAATAAAATATTTTGGTATATTAACCAAAAGTATCGATATTTAAATGTTTTATATTTGTTTATGATAACTTGATTATTCCTTATCAGTATTATTTTTTATTTGTAGTACAATAAATACAATATGACACTAATCCCATACATTGTCACACGTACTAATCCTAAGCATAAGTCAAAAAAGCAAAAATAAATAAAAAAATATCTTGAGAGCTCGCCACTGAACTAAAAAGTAAAAAACACTTATAAGTACAATTATAACTAATTTCCTCAAAATTATTCATATCTTTTAATATTTACCAAGATCCATATATATATATATATATATATATATATATATATATATATATATATATATATATATATATATATATAAA
>KZ806900.1:484340-539118 GCA_000696205.2 Oncopeltus fasciatus | reverse complement strand
AAAAAAAAATTTAAAAAGCAGCTTAAATAGGGAATATAAGCTGTTTTTTTTTGTTTTTGTTTTTTATTAGGAAGGGATCCTAGCCTTTTCTCCTACAACGTCTCCGGTGAAAACACAAAAGTATGTGTGCTATAACTACCAGAAGAAACAAAAATACAAATAGACGGGTACCATATGTAATAAAACCAAAACTAACTATAACTATGATTTCAGCTGTATCATACATGGTATGTCATGCATTCCTTTTTGTTTATGTATACTTACTCTGATGATGGCTAACCTAGTGTGTCGAAAAATTCTAATTCTAAATAAAATAATCTCCAATATAATTTTGAAAGATTTTCTTGCATATTGGCAATACCCGAAACTTACTATGAATGCAGAGAAACTGAATTTGTAATTTTAAGAACATACTAATTTAGATGAAATGATCTTAGTCCGTCAATTCGATAACTACAGTAGGTAAATGTTTAAATAAATAATTTAGTTACTGCAATTATTCTGGTAATATTTTCTTTTAAAAAAATAAAAAATAATATTTAAGAGATACTAGTTAAGGGGTGATTTTATTTAATATAATTCCTATACGACAAGCAGACTGAATGGTCAATAGTGACACTGCAATATTTTTACTGCCTTTAATAGATATCAATAAAATACAAAATATACAGCCATTTGTAGAGTAAAGAAATATTTTTTTTTAGCGCAGTTGCAAAGGATGATATATTTTGTAAATAAAAATTTTCTGAGCGGTTATCAGTCAAGATTTATACCTTATAGTTTAGCTTACTAAAATGAAGAGTGTTGCGTAAACAAATTTCAAATCCAAAGGAAAATTAAAATTTCATTTAATCAGAATATTGTAGCAGGAGCTGTAGTTTTTAATTTTCTCCTCTCTTAATTTCACATTATGGTTTATAATTTTTAATGAAATTGTTAATGATCAAGCAGTGTAAATATTAGAATAGAATATATGATTTTAAATATCTGAATATAGTATTAATTATTTATTCTTTTGGCATAATGTAAATGCAGTCATTCTACATGCAGAAATCCATTTATTGGGTTAATAGGTCACAGAGAAAAAATCAAAATGTAATTTATTAGACTGTTTTGTAGGATTACATGGTGTCTGGTTTTGTACGTCATCAATATCACCCTGAATGTTCGACTGAGCTACGTCACATCACCCGGCTGGTACAGAGCTCCTGCTGGTACAGCGGGGACGCAAATAGATCAAGCCATGCGCGGCGCAAGTGTAGACAGGCAATGCATTAGGAATGGCACCATACATGGGATATGTGCGACACACGTGGAGTAATACCTCCATTCTGTATGCGTTCAACAACAGCTCGCTTTCCACCCTCCAATTAGTGCAGAAATATAAAATATTACAAAATTCATACAGAATTCAAAAGGACTGAATAGGAATATTTAATTCATAATTTTAAAACGTTAAAAATTCTGTTCTCGCTGAATATGCAATTTCCAGAGTGATATAATGCTCAATAAATAAATGTGTGAAAATTGATTTGGTATCAATTGAAATAGAAAGTAATGGACCACGGTGAGTGAATGATTTCCATGGCGGCTCAGTTACATTCTGATAATCCCCTATTTACGTATAATGAACTATAGTAATCTTACTCCTTGAGTAGGAGTTTATCTTTTCTCTTTCTTCTTCTCGCCCATTCATATCTCACCTGCAACCTCTCTATCTTTTATTTCTTTAATACCAATCTTCCATTCTTGCTCTCCTCATTGGTTCATTCCTGCCAACCCTTAACCACATATAGCCCCTACAACAGAATTGTCCCTAATTTTTTTTTCACTTTCTCGTCCACAATCTTCCATTCGCGTTCTTTCCACGTCAACCTTTATACGTATAATCTAAACCTCACGCTACTTCCCCTCACACCGGCACACGTCCCTAGTCGGCTAGTTTGATTGGCTCGCTTCTTCCTTAATCAATTACATTTCTTCCCATCTTTTCATTGCTCTTCGAACTCTTTTTTCATCAACCTCAATCTAATTTCCCCTCCTCCCATTCCTTTGGGTCCTCCCTTAATACGCATTCTCCTACTTCACCTCCCGATTCGGCTCAATCACTTTCTCATTCTATCAATCCCTTAACTATACAATCCCAATCCTACAACTTTGGACAACTCAGTTCAATCTCATATTCATTATTCTATATCTATTTAAATTTTTTCTTATTTCTATTTTATATTTGATGAATTTCAATTATAATTTTTCCTCATTTTACCTCACCCTCTAAATATCTCTTTATCGTTACAATTTATATTTCACTAGGAATCTCCCTTCTTTGTTTTTCTAAATAAATCCTATTTTTATTTTTAATTAAGAGAGAGAGAGAGAGAGAGAGAGAGAGAGAGAGAGAGAGAGAGAGAGAGAAAGAGGGGGTTGTGGGGGGAGAAAAAAAAGAGAGAGAGAGAGAGAGAGAGAGAGAGAGAGAGAGAGAGAGAGAGAGAGAGAGAGAGAGAGAGAGAGAGAGAGAGAGAGAAATGAACAAATACGAGAGAAAAAAAAGTTTGTTCAAAAATAAAGCCCTGTCACCGACATGTAGAAACACAGAGAAAAGATTTAAAAAAACATTATTTAAATTTCAGTTTAAATTAGAGACAATTGCGGTCCGGATGTACTCATCTGGAGGGAAGGGGATTGAAATTAGACCGGGATAAAGAGGTGGGGTGGGGGGGTTGGTGACAGGTCTTGACGTATGAAAGGTAGCCCGGGAGGGATACGGGAGAATGACCCTTTGTTCTGGGGATCAGCTGGTCAGGGGATTCGCTTAATTAGGGACGTCGCGCACACGTACACAAGCGGCTAGAACAAAGAGCTCTTTACCACGGCCATGGAGGATTAACTCTCTGCGGAAATTCTTTGTCGTGGAAGGGAGTCAAGGTTGTGCTGACAGCATCCCCCTTTTCAGGTACAGTAGATTTCCACAAAACAGAAGTGGGCAGATGGAAAGGAAATAGGATTGCACTGACTGCCTTCTAGATCAACATGATTTCCAGTAAATAGAAAAAAGTTCCTCAGTCATTTCATTTGACTTATTCCACTTCTATCTCCTCAAATTGTACTCATCTTGAAAGGACGTTGTCAGTGGTTAAAGCTACCTTGGATCACTAATTCTACTTCTCTCTACTCCTATGTGATCATTTTAGGAGAAACAATTTATTTTATTTATTTTTTTTTTTTCCCCAGCTAGTCCATTTCTTCCTTACTAAAATAGAAGGGACAGTGTCACAAGAACTTCGAATCTCATTCCTTACTTTTATTTAAAGGAGACAGAAATGGACTAAAAAGAAAAAAAAAAAATTAAAGAGATCCAATGGAGCCAGGACACAAGCCTTTCAGAACAAAGATATTTATAAGATTGAATTGGAAGAAGAAAGAAGAAGTTATACTGGCAGTGTTCCTTCTTATTCGTGTTGATTTCCAACCAACGGACTTGTGCAAACGAAAATGAAGTGTGTCTTGTGAAGTGGAACTATGAAGAACTGAATGTTTCTTAGCTCGACTGAGACCTTCTGAGAAGACTATAGCCTCGGGAAACAAGGACATTCCAGTGGAAGATACCTGACACCTCGGCATTACAAACACAGAAGCTCTCAGCTTCGGAACAACTGCGCGCCATTAACTGGGAAGCTGAAGAATCCTGTAACAACCCAATAGAAGGCGCGTAGAAGAACGTGATCCCCTTTGTACCGTATACACCCAAAGCCAAAAAAGGCGCCAACCCAGGGACAAGGGAGCTCGGAGACTTGCCCTTCCTGGCTGTTGACAAAACGACCTCTTTTGGTGCAGTAATGGCTCCCAGCAACTAAGCAACTGTACAAGCCTCCATCTAAGACAATATCACCAAACAAGTAGTAACGCAATTATAATAAGGAAAGTGCATTTTTAATATTATAAATATTATTTTTTTGTGGTATATAATCCCACGTAAATTTTAACAATTTTTAGTGCAAGGGAACAGACTTTTTTATTCTGTTCCCTTGTACTAACAATTTTTTTAAATTTATGTGGGATTAAATACCACAAAAAAAATTATAAAATTAAAATTTAAAAACTAAATAACGAGAGTCATTTAAACAGCTTGACATTGTCAGCTACTCCGATCATAAGACGAGATATTCCGGTCTCGGAGGTTTGACTTTCGACACTAGTGCGGGGAATTTAATAACTTATCAGACTTGTCTCGGTAGCGTAAATGGAAAATGCATCGGCCCGGATAGCAGGATATCCAGTTTCGAGTCCTGGCTGGGACATTTAGATTTTTTATTATTTTCCCTTGCACTAAAATTTGAGTATATTTTTAATTTTTGTTTCTATCTGCCCCCACCCCCCCCCCCCAACAACATTAAGAACCATTTGAATTTTTAGCAAAATCGACACGCCTTATTTCTTTTCAAAATATAAAAAAAAAACTGAGACCTTTAGAGCATTAAAAAGGGTGTCCCAAAATTAACGCAAGATTTGAGTTAATGAGAAAACACAGTTTTTAGTCTTTTTTATTGTAATTTTTTTATTGAATCATAAAGTACATAGGATAGGGTTATTTATGGAATAACACATCGGGCAAATGTCCTCCATAGCTTCGCATGCACATTCGCACGCGTTTGTCAAACATTGGGCATTAATGTGGCCGAATTTTGTTGATGCATGATTGAATCTACTCCTTTAATGCACTGGTGGTTGTAGGCTTGTTGACATAGACCTGCGATTTTAAACAACCCTATAAAAATAAATCAAATTGTGTAAAATGACACGATCTAGGAGGCTAATACTGATCACCGAAACAAGAGAGTACACGACCTGGAAATGTCTCATGCAGTAATTAAATTGTTTCACAGGCTGTGTGGCAAACACATTTACCCGTTGTGTTATTCCATAAATAACCCTATCCTATGCCCTATATATTTCCAAAAACAAAAACAAAAACAAAAAAAAATTATGTTTTCTAATAAATTCAAATCTTGCGTTAATTTTGGGACACTCAATACATATTACATTACATATTCTCAAACGGAGAAAGTATCGAAGAAAGTTCCAAAAAATCTGCCATGAGAACAACCTCAACGGTTCTTTCAATATTCGCTAAACTTTTTTTAAACACTTCTGAATATTATCTGGAATGGAAGTAAAACAAATTCGTCTACTTCTACAAAGAGGTTTGTTTATTTATAAATAGAAATTAATTCCTTCTATTAAATGTATTTGAAAAGTCTTCACTCATTTAAAGTCACCAATGGAATAGAGAATAAGAAATAATTTCTCTGAAAACAACAAAAAATTGTAAAATATTCATTAGTCAAGGGAAATTCCGATAATTGGGAATAAGGAGATTCAGATGGCGATGGAATAGGGGCAGCACTCCAGCAATCTGAGGTCAATAAATTGCCGTATTTCAAGATTTCCATTTCAATAGGGGGGGGGGGGGCGCTATCGAGGCACTCGTCAAAACTCCTCTCCATCTTCGCTCTCGGAATTATGTAGGAGCTGTTCGGATTGGCCAGGCAATATGCTTCGGCAATCATCTCTGAAAATGGAGCTCTAGTGATAACACAGGAAGTGTCTGTACGTTATCACTGTAGAAATGAGTGATTTACACGACAGCTGGTGGAGAACATGTACTTGTCTTAGAAATAACAGTAAGACAAAGAAGAGCTCACTAAGGCTAGCCCATGAACGCCCGGGAAAGAGAAGGTGGAAGCGATAAACCTATAGTAGGAACGTATGAGAATTATCTTCCTCAATGTAGAGGAATCCTTTTATACATTCGTTATAGAACACATAAATTAGTAGATGAAATATGATTTTTCAATAAAATAATAATTAGAAAAGTGTTTACCATCTTCAATCAGGGCTTATTTAAAATTGAAATACTTGATGTTAATAAATTGTTCAGAAGATCAATAGTTCAAAACACAAAACCAATGGCCAATTTTAATGAAGTCAGTCATGAATTGTGAGAGTAGAAAGGCTTAAAACTAGAAGTATATCAATTTTTAGTGAAAGGGAACAGAATAAAAAATCTAACTGTCCCAGCCAGGACTCGAACCTGGATCTCCTGCTATCCAAGCCGGTGCGTTTTCCATTTACGCTACCGAGACAAGTCTGATAAGTTATTAAATTCCCCGCACTAGTGTCGACAGTCTAACCTCCCAGGTAGACGAATACATCGTCTTAAATATCAATGTACATTTATATAAATATTAATTTAGTTGTGGTTTATTATCCCACGTAAATTTTAAACAATTAATGCGAGGGAATAGAATAAAAAAGTTAGCTTTCCAGATAACTCCTTTTCGTCAAACTATGGAGGAGTGTGGTCAGTACATAGCTTAAGTAGCAAAAGGAAGGCTATAGATGTAGAAACATCGCTATTATTGAAAAGACCAATGCTTTTATCGATACACTATTTTATGTAACACAAATTATAGTTGTGTTCAAAATCAACTTCTATGCGCAATGGTGCTGTCGGCTCCTATGCTTAGTCGTCGATAAGGAAATTACTGGGGCAACTATTTTTTTTTTTCGTTGCCCAATTTTCGTTCTTGGGTATTATCTTAATTGAATAATTTAAATAAAAGTGCATGATATATTTGAGATGTATCGATTCAAATCCCCCCCCCACTTTGTTAGTGAAAATTATAAATAAAATTACCTTTTTACATGCCCAGTAAAGCTAGCAGCTCGAACGAAGGGTCTGCCGGGCCTTATACTCAGGGGAGTGTGAAATATGGCGCCCAATTAAACCGCAAGATCCCAAGAACACGCCAAGGAAATAAATATACAGCCTTACCTTGTTAATAATACATAAAAAATAATAATAATAATTAATACCAAAATGTCGTGATATTGGGTTGGTTTATCAAGATGTAGCCGTACTGTAGACACCAGAAATTGTTTCGTCATTTCAAAACGAATACATAACACCTAATATATACTACAAAATAATTGAAACGAATAATTATACACTTATATGAATTGTAAAATATATTGTGGACAATACACATATAAATATATAGTTGACCGTACAGCGATTTGGGGGAGGTTAGTCAAGGATTTCGGTCTTGGGAACTGAAGAATTAAAACTGATTAGTCAAAAAAAAAATTTTTCGCCAACCTTTCGGCCTAAATTTCAGGCCTTCATCAGATACCATTGATGACTATCAGTCATGACTTAGTCACCATAAAGCAGAAGTCTCTCACTCCCCATCACCCCATTTGTCCTGATGAAGGCCTGAAAGTTAGGTCCGAACCTTTGGCAAAAATAAGAAATTATTTCGTTAACAAATCAATTTTAATTCTTCAGACCAAATCCCTAACTGAACATCTCCTCATATAAATATATATTTTAATGTCTTTAAATCTACCTTTCAACTACTTAAGTTAATGGTGAGGAAAGCATTCTACAGGTGCCCCACCCTTATCAGATACACTCATGACTCTGAATAAGTCTTAATTTATTGATAAAAGATCGCCTGTGGCAGGATTTGAACCCGCAGCGCCTGGTTTGAGAGAACCGATAAGATCCTACGAGCTACCCAGAAGTATACACTTCTGGATTATACCTTTCCCGAAATATCGAAGTTAAGGCCAAAGCGCTCGTAAATCACTTTCACATTAACAAAATTACGTTGGTAATGCCATTCAAGAAGATCGTGATCGGAATCCATTCTGGTGGAACCCCTGAGCGGAGGGTCTGTAAGGGAAGGGTTTGCAGAACACTGGGGAGAGAGAACATTTTTTGTGGGCAGAATAGTGGGAGGAAAGGAGAGAGAGAGATGTAGAGAGGGAAAGGAGGGAGGGAGAGAGAGAGATGTAGAGAGGGAAAGGAGGGAGGGAGAGAGAGAGAGCGATGGGGGAGGGGGAGGTGGGAATAACAAGGCCTTCTGTTTGTTCATTACGATGCAAAGGGGTGGGAAGGGGGTTGCTGGAGCCGCCTCAGACGACGCTGTCGAGCAGCTTCTAATAAAGCACTTGATTGATTTATCAACAATTTGCATGCTAAGAGGAGAGGCGGGGAGCGAGGAGACTCCGTTTACAGATGGAAAACCTTCTAACAGGCCTTAAATTGGCCAACAAAGACTAAATGGATAGCAAGCCCTGTTTACACTGCCTAATGCACGGACAAGTAGACACGGTAAGTTGGACTGGCGTTTTCACCCTGCCGACGACAATTAGGATCGATAGGTAATAACTCAAATCGCACAGGATGTTTCATAGCAGAAAGTATCAAAGTCAAAATAATTTAATACAGGATGTTAATTAACCATTGACATCATACCGGAGAAAATGTTGGAGATCCCATCGATGAGCATAAGTAAGTAAAAAAATTGAATTAACCAAAAAATGTATGTTTATATAAGAATTTAAGACCTTTATACGAGCTACGTGAATAACCGTGGCAGAGAAACCCAAGTACAAGTTTGTCAACTCATTGGAGGAGAGCGTTCAGAGATTCGTTCAGTGAAAACACATTGTTGAATTAAATAATGTTTAGTTTATAATTTGTCCAAATTAAACAGAATATCAGGTCCTCTTCGTGGCACAGGGATTAAAACGGGGGGAGAGCCACGTATAACGTGTCAGCTTATTCCCGGCTGAAAAACATTTTCCATTGTATTTCACCATTTATTAAAAATTTTTCACCTTTGAATCGGCTCACAGTGCTCTCTCTCCCTCCCTCCATATCTCACCCACCCCCACTCTCTCTCACTATTTCTCTCTCTCTCTCTCTCTCACGCTTTCTCTCTCTCTCTCTCTCTCCTTCCCCACTCTCTCTCAAAGCGTCGAAAAGAACAATGAAGGAGTAAATTAATGTAGCTGATGCTAGCTCTAGTTCGACGAGAAAGAAGAAGAAGAGGTAGGCGGATAACCTCAACCCTTCATCTTTTAATCTTAAATTTCATCGGGTATTAAACATAAACCCATCATAAAAGTGTTATGTACAATAAATGTTAGAAAATTAAATTCTACATCCATTAAGCTCTACATATCCGTTCCATATCCTTGATAATAACCGATTATTTTTCTTTATATTATTTTAAAAATTGAGAAAAATCGGTAAAAAAAATCAAACTGTAATACTGAATTTGGTTCAATACTTTAGAAAAAAAGAAGCGTTAAACCAACGCTATCTAAAAAAAAACAATGCTTAAAATCAGTTTCTAGACTGTTATAAGAATGATTCGATCCAGGTGGGAATAAAAATAATATGGAAATGAGTATTTAAATCCAGAGAGTAGAAGAGATCTAAATGACGTTCTTACCTCGTTTCTTGAGGCTAGGGCAGCCAATGAGTTCTGTTCGGGTTCCTGGGTTCGAGTCCCAACTAGTACCAGCTCTTATCGAGAAATTGACTCTTCCGAACTATGGGTTGGGTATCTATCTGTAGAGAGCTCCTCACTAAACCAGTAGTTGTATTAGCTGAAATCGAGCGAGAAAATGCGGTACGTGTGTGTGTGCGCGCTCGCTCCGCTTGTATTCTTCCTTTTTAATCTTATCAGTTAAGTTCGTCGTGAATAAGCCAATTCCCTCGAGGGAAATCTGCTAAAGGAGTAAAGGGCTAATTGCTCTTGGTGGCCATTCCTGAATTCAAATGGTCCTCAGCCAAGTGACCCATAAATAGCAGTTGAATGCAAATGAGGCGACTACTACTGCAGAGATCCGGTACTTAGTCGGAATGAGTGGGGGGGGGGGGGGTGTCCTATCTACGGGGATTTTGATCTCATTTACCCTACGTCATTCACCCCTTTCTCAACTAGGTATAAACAAGGGATAAATAAATGTGTATTTACAGTAAGATGTTCCACAGTACTTGGTAGTGGTAGTTAGGTATATTGTTAGGTATCCTAAGGAATATATTGTTATGATTAGGAATAAACAGTTAGTTAGGTATTATTAGGCACAGCTAGGAATATTTAAGGTATAAATTGTTTGATACTGTTATGTATTATTAAGTAATAATAATACCGAACAGTAATAAGTGAATTGGTTCACTTCTCACCACATTGTAAGGAGCTAGCATTAATTAAAAAAAAAAAATTAATGATATCGAGTTTTAGCAGTTATTTCTTAGGGAAATTCAACTGTTTAAATTTAAAAAATTACAACTGATTCTGCACAATGCAGTGAATTATGGGTCTACTTACACCTAAAGTCAGATTCACATGGTTTCGCAGTTAAATTACTAACCTGAAAAAGAAAAAAAAAATATATATTGGATTATGTAGTGAAAATATATAATCATCATATAATATTTTAATTAAATTTTCACAAAGTAAAAACAAGTAACCTTCCTTATGAGGACCGGATATGAAATGTGAACTAAAAATAATTATATCTTTTGAATACATATTAATGATGTGTAGATGGGTCGCTTATTTACGTGGAATATGCTCAAATTTTGTTTAAGTTGAATAAAATATAAGGATAATATACATTTGTTTTGCTAGAAATGTAAAACGGAATTTATTAAAAACCTGGAAGACTTGGAAATGGTATGGCAGACTTAGTTGGGGGCGTCAGGGGAAATCAGAACCGTGGATGTAGCCCGTGTTCCAGGAGACTAGAAGGAGAACGCGTAGGAAAGCCGGGACTGCGTTACAACTCAAGTAATTCGCTCCTTCTGATGGGGGTGGAAGAGGGTGGGGGTTGCTGAGAAATTTCAGCAAAACAGCCTAACACTTGGAGACTTACAAGTGGTATGGGAGCGGTACGAGCCCCAGCGCCAGTCCATGACATGTTTCAGGATATGACAACTAAGAAAATATCGAATTTTTACAAGAAAATCAGACAAAAACGCAATCTGAATATCAATCTCCCAGAAGAAGAACACACAGATCACCTGGCGTTAACGTGAAAGTACAGTAGATCGGCAATATTACATTTACACAAGATTTACAGATTTGCACTTCTACATTTACCATTTCGACGCATAATAAAGATATTAAAAAAATTTTTAGTACATGGGAACAGAATAAAAAATCTAACTGTCCCAGCCAGGACTCGAACCTGGATCTCCTGCATTCCGGGCAGGTGCATTTTCCACTTATGCTACCGGGACAAGTCTGATAAGTTCTTAAATTCCCCGCACTAGTGTCGAGAGTCTAACTTCCGAGGCCGACGACAAGCTGACATTGTCATTCTGTTTAAATGTCTCTCGCTATTTACTTTTTAAATTTTTAATTTTATAAATATTATTTTTTATGTTTCCTTGCACTAAAAATTGTTAAAATTTACGTGGGATTATATACCACAAAAAATAATATTTATAAAGATATTAGAGAATACCAATAAAATATATCTCGATAGAAGTGTATCATAAAACATAATGCTAGTGTATCATACATATATAACACAAGATATATATGTTACATTTTGCATATATTACACAAGACACAGCATATAGTGAAAAACAGAGAGAAAAATACAGTGCAAGGCATAGATAAAAATAATAAAAAATTCTGTCACGCAAGAACATCACAATATAAAGAGTTCTTCTATTTTCTCCTACAAGTTTAAACAATGAAATGAAGAACATTCAAGAACTACTACGACCAAATGCAGTAGACAGAAAGATAGAATGGGGGAATCGCTCAACCATCGTAATTACACTCTTACATACTTCCTAAGCGAATATTTTATATTTTACACCAAAAAAAAAAAATTTTTTTTACTTTTTCATTACTATAATAACCAAGATACTACGATAATAAATTTTGATCTCCCTCTAAAACTCCAAATTTTCTCATTCGATGTCAAACTAAGATAATTTATTTTTAGAGTTTCCAATTAAATGCTTAAATACCGAATTAGGTTTCAATATTATAAAAATGATTAAGCCCACTCAACACTCACTATTACATTATCATATATCATTCATAATATGCGTTTATTGTTTTATATAATTTATTTGTTTAATTTTATGCAGTGTAAATGTTATAAATGTACATATTTTATCTTCTACATATTTTTCTCGTAACCCTCATAATGACGAGGATGTAAATATTTTTATTTTTATTTTGGGCTCCCTGTAAACTCTCATTTTTTCGATCCATCTATATCTATATAAAATAAAGCATTAAAATCTTTAATCTAACGTATTTTTAGCTCGTTCAATTGAAAATCGGTGAAAATCTGTTACAATTTAAAACTAAAATTGTTCAAGTCGCGCCACGGTACCAACGTGATAGAATACTATCCAAATAATGATTTGTTGCAGGCACAGAGGAGAAACGCAAAGTTTTCTCACTTAAAATGGCCTCATTGTTTCCTTAAGTACGGCAAGAAGAAGGCATTTAAATGCAAATAATGTACCCCCCCCCCCTTTCACTGCTCTAAATACTTTTTTCTTCTTTTAAATTTAAGTGGGCCCCCCCCGTGTCTATGTTTATTAAAAACCTGTCGCCCTGACATCAAGGGCCATTCTTTTAAATATATTTATTTATTTATTTATTTTGCGTCCGGTGGCAAATTGTTCCTTTATCAAACGATGGGACTTTTAGCATATTAATTGGAATGTATATTCATAAACGCACATAAAAACCAAGGGATGTTTTCAGCTCAAATGTTCTTTGATATTTATTAGGGGATTTGTAAGAGGGTTATTCAAATTAATACAGAGTTCAAAGAATGTATGAAAAGCTTTTAGTGTGTACGAGCTTATAGATAAACAGGATATCCAATAAAAGTAGGAGACTATATAGGATTTATTCTGCCTGACTAAAAGCAATTTAAAATGTAAAAATCCTGTCCCACTAACTCTCTAAACGTGTTGATTTTCCATTAGTTATACCATATATTTATTTGTATTACACTAAGCTTTATTGACAAAGAATTGCATGTTACATGGTTACAGTCTGGAGCTAGGGAATTACCTCCTGCATGTAATGCAGAAATAATTCGCGCCATATTATGTTGATACGTTGAATATTATTAGGGAATACGAATACAGTAAGCCAAAGCCGTCGGCGGAAGATTTGGCGGAAGAGTCCATGTGGATTGTAAGGTCGAGTCTCTATTCTAAGATGTCTAGGTCAGCCATACTTGATCATAAAAGGAACAAGAAAGATAATCATTCTCTTTTCAGCCCTGAAGAAGCCATCACATGATGTGCGAAAGCTCGGCAAATAAGAACAATTTGACTCGGTCCAACCCGGAAGATGAAATGNTGATAGAAAATCCAAAGGAAAATAGGGAGTAGGGAATAAACTGTTGATAAATCAAAGGAAAGAGAAAAGAGGAATTCGGGAAGCTCAATCCTTCTTCTTTGATCTGCCGACAGCTCATGGCGGAATTATATTTTCCATTTGGTATTTGATTAAATTTCTTTTCGAAACGTTAATAATAATAACAACAACGAAGTTATTAAAATTTTAAATTTTGGCCTCCCCCCTCCCATAAACTTTGACCGACCCAACCATTAAGGAGTTAAACTAATGGATTTAAAATACACTTAAAACCGATTTGGGTTTCATTATTTCAAAAAAATTTAGACGCTAGTCCGCGTAAAGACATGGTTGTATACAAGTATGTATGTGTATGTGTGCGCGCGCAACACATAAGAAATGCACAAGCTTCCGTTGTAGGACTGGTAGAAAAAGAAGAAACCCCTAAAATAAGGTCCTGATGATGACTGAGGAGGGTGGCTGAAGACTTTATAATGATCATTTCATATGAGGAATTGGACGGCATTCAGATTAGGCGGGAAGGCCTGAGCACAGTTAATCAGGAGCGAGGGGAGAAAGGAGAAGCACGAGCCTTGACAACGCCACAATGGGGGTAGGATGGTTAAACCCACCCTACTTAACGATTAATAACCACCCCCCAGCGACGCTCGGCAACCCTTCAATCTTCATCAGGGCCGGAGGCTGGGGTCCCAGCGGAGGCGAGCGGGGAACACGTAGGTGCCCGTCCTCCAGCCCACATGTCAATCAGGAAACATTTCAACCTCGGTAGTCACCACGAGACTCTCATGAACTTCACGTACATTTTACCTGCTAAGGAACACTTTTATATCAAAACAATTAAAATACATATTTTCTTTAGAACCTTTATTTACTTATTACATTCTGGTTAGATATATGTATTTTGTATTTGTGAATAAAATAGCTTGTTAACAGATTTTTAATTAAGAAAAAAATAGTAGAAGAGCATGCTAAAACATAAATTAAAGCGTATATGTCTTCTACTATTTTCTTAATTAATAATCAGTTAATAAGCTATTGTATGCACAAATACAACTAATATAGCGCAAGAATGCAGGCAATACAGGGAATAGACATGGAACGATAACCGACAATGGAATTCCTTCAAATTAACCTCTCTGTAAAAAAAAATGGCGAGAGGGAGAGAGAGAGTATGGAGACACCGGAGGAGTAGTGATAAGCATCGTTCACTGATAAGCGTCTCTAATCCTGATAATGTAGTTAATATATATATATGATTATCTTAAGATTTAAACAAATATCCAGTGAAGAGTCTATTTATAAACTAGGTTAAGTTATTTATTGAATTAGAACTGAGGGGGGAAAGTTGCGAAGAAAACATACATTTGGGAAATAATCCCAAGGAAGAAACAACAGAGCCAAGAGAAATGTCAAACAACACTGGGGACAAGATGGAGTCAGGAAGGAATTCATTAGAGTCGAGTCCTTTGTCTAGCTGGAGTTCATCTTGGCAGGGGCTCGTTTTTCTCTTCTTCAACTTTATGGATTGTCTTTATTTTTCATGGTTTCTGGAGACACGTGGCCACCGAGCTCCACAAGAATACCGCGGAAGAAATAACTCCTTCAGCATCCGTCAGCCCTTAATCATTGGTCTTAATCACCACTGATCATTCAGAGGGCGAGAACCAGCCGTATGGGGTCCGCCAAGGCATTCACAGAACATCAATAGATCCAAACCAAATCGGCCATTTCCTACATTCCTGCAATTAACGTATACAAATTCCTGGAGTAATTATCTTTAAGGTCTTCAGATAAACTAAAAGAAAAAATCCTTTACGCAGTAGCTACTTATAACTAAACTGATTTCCAATGTTCCATTAAAGATCGACTTAATAAGATATTTTTTTTAAATTAATAAATCTTTACACAATTAATGCGAGAAAACTGAATAAAAATCTATCTGTCACAGCCAGGACTCGAACCTTGATGTCCAGTTTTCTACCACTGGGACGAGCTAGATAACTTATTAAATTCCCAACACACTAGCGAGAGTCTAACCTACGAGTATTTATCGACTCTTCATTATTTACTTTTTATTTTCATTTGTAAATATTAATTTAGTTGCGGTGTATTATCCTACGTAAATTTTAAACAATTAATGCAAGGGAATAGAATAAAAGAATCTATCTGTCCCAGCCCGGACTCGAATCTGGATATCCTTCTTTCCGGGCACGAATGCTTCTATTCCCTCGCATTAATTGTTTAAAATTTACGTGGGATAATATACCACAACAAAATTAATATTTACAAAAATACGACACGTCTCATTGGTCATTAACCACTTTTTTTTCTTCTTTTCTTTTTAACCTTTCGCCAGACACTGAGACTTTTGTACCACTATCGGGCACTTGACATATTTTGGACGGGGTACAACTTTTGTTCTCTTTACCTTCTTTGAGATAAAAAGAATTTGTATCCCAAAAACTATGTGTTTTGAGGTAAATTATTGCTGGTGTAAATGACTAGAGGAAGATAGGATGTCGGTTTCACAGAATTTTTTTTTTTTTTTTCTAATGGCGAGTTTTTTTGGCCGTTGATATTATTATTAGATGTCTTGATATTTTAAAAAATACACACTTTTTAAATTTTGTATTTTTTGGATCTACCTTGACTAAACCCCCCAAAAAAATCTAATATTTTTTTTTNGTCGTGATGAAGGGTAGAGCTGGATAAGAATATTGACTCATTTAAGTACCTGGAGAAGGGAATGAGGCAGGGAGCCATCATAGAAATGAAATACCTACTTCGATACGAATGTTTCATAAGCAACGGCCGACAATAACTAACAAATAAATTGCCCACCAACCCTGTTCTGAAAAATGATCGAAATAACAGTAATAATAATGATTGAAAATAAGATTTTTGGTAAATTCGGTCTCTCCCCTTCCGACTGAAATGAGACATTTATGTATTCAATATGATCAAAAACTGAGTTTGGGGTTTGTTTTTTTTTTTCATTAAAAAAACATTAATTAGCCAGTCTAAGAATAGGACACATAAGACTTACTCACGGCTATATAATGGCAAAGGATAACCCACCCATTTGTGAGGTCTGTAGACAACTTCTTACCATCAAACATATTTTTACAGAGTACCTAAAATATACAGAAACAAGGAAAAAATATAACTTAAATGGGACTCTAGACGAAATTCTATTGGATGACGATAAAGTCATCGACTCTGTTGAACTTTCTGAAAGAGGGCAGGCTATTAAATCTTATCTAGATGCATTTTCAGTATGCTTCTTCTCCATTCTATCTCAATTTTTTCTTTCTTATAAATTTCATAGTTTCCAAGCACAAAGAAATTACTATGTCCATCCATATAATAACTATTCGCATGAACAATTCATTATACCTCACCATGACCAATAGCTAAGAAATTCTTCTTGTTGAAAATATCTTCCTGCTTTTAAAAATACCTTCCTGGCGTTAATGACAAAAGGTTAACACGCCATTTAAAAAAAAAAAAAAAAAAAAGTGGACGTTCGAGCACATAAAGAAGTGCATTCTTATATACATACACACTCTCACACACAAATAATCATATTACCAAATTTTTCGAATTCCTTCCCTAAAGTTATGATATTATACCGATAAAATAGAAAAAAAAATACTATTAAGCAAGCAAATACAATTAAAAAGAAAATTACTATTTAAGAAATACTTCATTTGGCCTTTAAATTTTCACGTACACAATATTTTATTTTTTTATCAAATAATTCCGCATATTTGTTTCTTACTAATTGTCCATTCTTTTTTAAATTTGTACCATTTAAATTATTAATTACTTATTGGGCCTAAATAAATTTAATATGTATTAATTTGTTTTTATTTATAATTTTTATGTCAGGGAATGAAATTCTCTTGTTTACTTTCATCTATACACACCATTAATGATAATTGTAACTATTTTAAGCCTTGTTTAAAGTTACTAATGTATTTGTTATAAATAATACTGGTAAAGAAACAGAGCATCTAGATGGGAAAACTGCCTTTTATACAAAGCAGAATCTCACAGATGAGGCGTTCAAAATACAATGAAAATAAAATGTAGTTAATATTACCAACAGTTTTAAATGGTGTTATAATTAATTAGTAAGCTAATTTTGGATTTTAAAATAATTATTTGTAATGTAATAATATAATGGTAGATTTAATTAGGTTGGAATATAATACAATAATAGATTTGATATATGAATGGCAAAATAAAATGGCAATTTTTGCTAGGTTTGAAATGCCAACTAGACGAAACTTATCTAAATAAAATATTTGTTGAGACATTCATTTATAGATACAAAACTTTGTTTTGAATCTACTTGAATTATAGCTTTTTCATTGATAAATTTTTAGAAAGGAAACAGTTAAGTCTTGATTAAATGTCCGATCAGCCACATCTCTATGCAGCAAGGAATAGCGGAAGAGCTGTCACTTTTTCGGCGTTGACACCTACTCTGAATGCTCACTCGAATTTGAGTTTGTGGGGGGATGTAATCCTCAAGGGATTATTCCAAAATCCACGGATGATGTGGCCCCGCCGCCTGACAGGTAAGCCCCAAGCGGGCCGAACTAACACGTCATCCGGCGGCGATGTATGTCCCGCCGTTCAACCCTGATTGCCCTCTATCGATCCCCTATTGTTGAAATCGGCGCCGAACCATACAGACGTCAACCATCACGTTATTGCTTCTGCTGCTGAAGCTGTCAGGTTGATTCCTCGGAGGAGGACGTCTCTGGATTGCGGGCGGAGTTTCTACCGGTCTGGGTTGTGGGGGGTTATTCTCGGACGACAATACTGGTCTTGTTAGGGGTTGGAGTGTGGGAAGGGGGGTGGCTAAAGGCGGTCGTCATGGATACTGCCGTGATTTCTGAAAGCCATCGTGAGATTGTAATTGGACATAGGAGAGATACGGAGAGAGAGTGATAAAGAGGGTGGCATCCTACAGAGAGAGGGTGACTAATCCAAAACGTCCAGTACACACAGATGTTCGCACACATGCACACAAACAGGATCTCTGATGAGGTTGGTTCAATGGAATTACGGAGAGGAACAGAGGGTCTCGACTAGAGGCTGGCCAAGAAGAAATCACTAACGAGATATAACTTCCTTACTCATTTCCAAGGAAAAGCAAAGCACAAAACATTAAATTTAGCGAAAAATCAAGAAATCTGCAAATGTAGCAAGTGAAAAACTTCTGGTATCAGCACATGACTAATTCATTGCGACATACTAACTAAGCGAACCAGGTCATCCTGAATAATGAGCGATCCTCAAGTTGAGCCTGGAATTTAGTAGGTCAAGTTTGAGCCAATAATATTCAAGTAAAGGAGTTAGAAACTGATCACAGGGCGCATAGAACCAACAGAATGTTAAATCAAAAGTGAGGGGGGGGAACACTTCGAGAACCGAGGCGACCCACTTGGCTGAAGGAGACAAATACCGTCACGCAAGAGATGCGTAAAACAAACATATTTACTATCTGTCACAATAAGTATGGACGTGGAAGACGACTCACTTAATTACATAAAAATGGGATAAAACGTAAGGTCGCTAATGCTCACTCTAGACCATATCTTTTAACATAATTACAATTTTTTATTACATTTTTTTATTACAATTCCTAAACAGTTCACGTAGGCTTCGACGGTCGTCAGATTTATTTACCTTTTCTTCTTCCGGGTTGGACCGTGTCAAGTTGTTGTTATTTGCCGAGCTTTCGCACATCATGTGATGGCTCCTCTTCCAGCCCTGAAGAAGCCATCACATGATGTGCGAAAGCTCGGCAAATAACAACAATTTGACACGGTCCAACCCGGAAGAAGAAACAGTAAATTCCTAAACTTTTGAAAAACAAATAGAGAATAATAACATATACTTTTTAAAATATAATAATATAAAAAATAAACCTGTAATTTTGCAAGCAGATCAAGTTAGCATTTATTGATGTTCATGTATGTTTATATATTAATTTTTGAAACTATACAACCCAAAAATTTGGTAGAACCGAATGCCGAATTTATTATCTTTCGTATCATACGTTAATAAATACTTTAATGATATATTTAAACGGGGTTATGATAGGTAATATTACACCCATTAACAAATGGTTGACATTAGTTGGGAGTTAGGAATCAGGTTTTCGGCTAGAGTTCAAAATACGACCAAATTAAAATCAATTGGATATTTTTAAAATATTAAAGCCAATATTTCGCCACCATGAGAGCTGAAATCAATAACTAAATATACAATATAACAGTAATATAAGAATTAAATTATAAAGGTAAAAATAATTACAAACTAATTATTTAATTATTATTATAACTAATAAGAATTAATTTTAACCTACGATGTTTAAAATTAATTATAAACAAATTATAATTAAAATAATTGTGTCTAAGGCAAGTATAATTAGATACATGTACGATACATGCAAGGGAAGGACGAATATCCTTTAGACTGATAGAAAATCCAAAGGAAAATAGGGAGTAGGGAATAAACTGTTGATAAATCAAAGGAAAGAGAAAAGAGGAATTCGGGAAGCTCAATCCTTCTTCTTTGATCTGCCGACAGCTCATGGCGGAATTATATTTTCCATTTGGTATTTGATTAAATTTCTTTTCGAAACGTTAATAATAATAACAACAACGAAGTTATTAAAATTTTAAATTTTGGCCTCCCCCCTCCCATAAACTTTGACCGACCCAACCATTAAGGAGTTAAACTAATGGATTTAAAATACACTTAAAACCGATTTGGGTTTCATTATTTCAAAAAAATTTAGACGCTAGTCCGCGTAAAGACATGGTTGTATACAAGTATGTATGTGTATGTGTGCGCGCGCAACACATAAGAAATGCACAAGCTTCCGTTGTAGGACTGGTAGAAAAAGAAGAAACCCCTAAAATAAGGTCCTGATGATGACTGAGGAGGGTGGCTGAAGACTTTATAATGATCATTTCATATGAGGAATTGGACGGCATTCAGATTAGGCGGGAAGGCCTGAGCACAGTTAATCAGGAGCGAGGGGAGAAAGGAGAAGCACGAGCCTTGACAACGCCACAATGGGGGTAGGATGGTTAAACCCACCCTACTTAACGATTAATAACCACCCCCCAGCGACGCTCGGCAACCCTTCAATCTTCATCAGGGCCGGAGGCTGGGGTCCCAGCGGAGGCGAGCGGGGAACACGTAGGTGCCCGTCCTCCAGCCCACATGTCAATCAGGAAACATTTCAACCTCGGTAGTCACCACGAGACTCTCATGAACTTCACGTACATTTTACCTGCTAAGGAACACTTTTATATCAAAACAATTAAAATACATATTTTCTTTAGAACCTTTATTTACTTATTACATTCTGGTTAGATATATGTATTTTGTATTTGTGAATAAAATAGCTTGTTAACAGATTTTTAATTAAGAAAAAAATAGTAGAAGAGCATGCTAAAACATAAATTAAAGCGTATATGTCTTCTACTATTTTCTTAATTAATAATCAGTTAATAAGCTATTGTATGCACAAATACAACTAATATAGCGCAAGAATGCAGGCAATACAGGGAATAGACATGGAACGATAACCGACAATGGAATTCCTTCAAATTAACCTCTCTGTAAAAAAAAATGGCGAGAGGGAGAGAGAGAGTATGGAGACACCGGAGGAGTAGTGATAAGCATCGTTCACTGATAAGCGTCTCTAATCCTGATCAACCCGCATATGTCTCTGAAGACCGATCATCTAGTGCGTATAAGTATTTTATACACAGGGACGCACACACGCAAACATAATACGCTCGCAGCAACAGGAATAAATAACAGATAAATGATTAATTGACTAATTCGATCTGGGAATCAGGGAGAAGACGAGCAGACCTAAAGTAAAGTTTACATTTAGTTATTGTTAAAACAGAGGCTCATGTTTATATACGTCCATAAATAGTTTTCCTAATAAGCACAAATTTAAAAAGTATTAAAAATTATCATTGTAAGAAAACTGGATTTTTGTTTATTTTCCTTTCTTTTTTCGTCAATTATTACGGTGCATTTTTATAAACCTAATGTGTACAAAAATATACGATAGTACGGTAGAATTTGTGAGTTAAATTTCATAATAATTAATTAAAGTAAGTTCAAATGAACAAGAAATTGTCGATTTAGGAATAATATGTACGCTAAATATTAACAACAACAAAAATATAAGGAGAATGATCAATAATTCTTCAACGGTTCAATGAAATTAAGTTTTTTTTTTTTTTTCTAATTCAAAGTTAGACTAATTATTAAATTAAGAAAAAATACTTTATGTTAAAGTTGGAATACGAATATGAATAGAAATATTTAGAAAATATAAGACTGTCGATAATAACAAAGGACTTTTCTATACATAGGGAAAACAAAAAATCTCTAAATCTTTTTTTTTTTTTTTTTTTTTTGTTAGCCTCCCTTGCAACCACTAAGGGTCATTGGAGGGAGGGGCTATCTACAGGTTGCCACCCTATTTTAAACACCCATGGCTCAGGACAACCTTCTATATTATAAATAAAAGATTGACCTGGGCGGGATTTGAACCCGCGGCGTCAGGATTGCGAGACCCGTACGGATCCCCTGAGCTATCCCGGCGCCCCAAATCTCTAAATCTAATTTTAAAAAGAAGATCAAAATGGCGGTGGGGAGGGGGGGCGGTATTGGTGAGCCTGTACGTGATAAGTTATCAGAGGGAAGGATCTGACATAATTCCAGTAGATAGCTGAATATGCATATGACGTAGGAGAGCCCCCCCCCCCCACACACACAGGGGGCGCTGTAATCCGTCCACAGGTGGCGCACTCTTCCGGCAAACTCAACAAGCTAAGACAATTCGGGTGAAGAGGGAAGCTTTCAGATTTTACTTTGCTGATGTTAGTTGTCGGCTCTCAAAATACCTAGTTTTTTCCGCTTTCTCTATAAAGTCGAAACAAGCTTCATGTAAGTAAATATTTTCTCCGTATTTCATGAACAAACTTAAACTTTATTTTACCGTTATTTTTGGTCAGAAAACAATAAAAGAAGGCAATTTGTGTAAAATACAATTTTCCAACATACATATCTAAAATTTTTACTACTAAATCATATTAGAAGGAATGTCCAAGATTAGAACTGAGTTGAGGATATATATATATATATATATATATATATATATATATATATATATATATATATATATATATATNAGACATACTTACACACGTTAGAAATAATAAAACCAAATTCAGTATGCTAAATTTATTTTTTTAAACTGTAGAATAAGTTCCTTGTTTTTGTTGTTAAGTCTCCTATTCTAATATTTATATTCAAGAATGGTTTTCAAATAAAAAAAACCAAAAAAAAAAAAAAATTGCTTCTTAAGATAGTTATTTAAGAATGTAACTTCGAGTATTTGACGGGACCTCTAATTTTTGTCTTCATTTACTCTTATTTATCTACATATTTAACGAAACAAGGGAAATCTGTTTATATTATTTGGCTAAGGAATTGTGGACTTTTATTCATCGTTTTTAAAAAATTATAATATTTTGATTAATTAATAGATGCATTACTCGATAAGTATATTTTGCTAAATTTTGTCTATTGCATATTTTGGTTGGCCTCTGAGGATAGTTGATTAGCAGACGAAACAGATAGTTCCATTTGATTACTCCAATTTGTGGGAAATATTGGCGAGTTTTTTCTTTATATATTGCGATTCAACCCCACAGTCTAGTTCTTCCTTCCTTTAAATGCTATGATTACTTCCATAGAACATACTCTTGTTGAAGGCAATTCCAAGCCGGCGAATATAAAGGAACAGAGGTTATAGGGGGGTATGTTCCACCCCCGAGTCCCCTCCCCTTTCGGGGGGTTAAAGTAAGCGTTCTCTTGTTAGCCACCAGTAAGGGCTTAGAGAATGTAACATAATGTACAGCTGAGGAAGTCAAATATTTGGCAAACTTGAGTTCAATAGACGCCAAGTACAAACGAAACAACGCCTTCTGAAGCCATTTACGTGGAACAAGTGAAGAGCAAAATTAGTAATTAACAGTTAGGAATACTTCTCTCTATAATGCTCTCTGGCCTCTAAACACAATCAGAATACCGGGTGTGAAAACATTCAGAAAATAATTTTACATACAAAACTCAACAAAAGTTATTAAATTTAATTTAAGTTTATTTTAAATAAAGTAAAGTATAAAACTTAATAACAATAAGAAATTTTTTTTTTAATTACAGTATTTAAATTTTTTAAAGTTAATAATATAATTGCCCTCTAATGTACTTCACACTCTTCTTTGATATTCAGCTAATAATCTTAATAGAAAATTAAATATTATAATTGTAACCTCCCGCCCCCTCAAAAGTTGATGTTTATTGGTGTGTCAATCAACCAACGTATCGATCTGGAGTAGGTGTCATAAACGAATTTGATCTGCGTTATACGCTTTTTGTTTTCTTAATTTTCGTCGTAACTCCAACGTTTATATTATGAAGAGAAGGTTTCTCTTCAGTTTCTGTGATAGTCCAAACAGCTGTAATTAATCATGTGTTAGGTTGTTACATTTATTTTTGTTCGTAACTAACCTACCTATTGCAAAACATTAACTGATTAATTCATTTTTTTTTAAATTTAGGTTGCATCTGTCTTTGTGAGGTATCAAAATCAAAATAGCCATAACTTTGTTACTGATATATATTTCGACCTAGCGAATTATACCCCTTGACCGAAGAGTCATTGTTTCTTCTTTACATTTTCATCCCTTGAAGCAATTTTTTTTTTTTTTTTTTTGATAGCCTCTTTTTCAACCACCAGGCTTGCTTCAATGCTATTTCAGCCCCGCCTTTTACGTAGGTAAATGTACTACGCCATTTAATCCCAGAGTTTTCCCAGTTTAATTTACCAATTTCCCAGAAAATACCATGACGCAACTTTTGAAAAACTTTAGATCTTCACTGATTACATCAAAACCTAAAAATATGATCATTTCATAATTATATATACAATTTGTTTGTTATTTCAAAAGTTCTTTTTCCATTTCACTCATACACACAAGTGCTTGCGTAAAATACAGCGTAGAAAAGTAATTAATAAATTTCAATTATAATTATTGCAAAACATTGTCTTTTTCTTGCTACAAGGTAGAAAATGGATTTAATGTCGCCTGACTCTGATGGTCTGTCCGCAACCGTCTTCAACCGTCGAAGAAGTGGACGTCTGACCACATCTAGGAGGCCTCTTCTCGTAACAAGGACTGTGGCAGCTCAAGTCCGCTTATTACTTCAGAGGCACAGGAAACTTCAATGTCTTCCACAGAACGAATCCATCAAACTCATATAAATCCTTGACGTAAACTAATATAATATTGCATTTGTAGTGTCATTTACTGCTTTGCTGATTAAAAAAACAATAAATATAGTTTCTTTCTTCTTCATAAAAAGAATAACACTTCTTCCAAAAAGCATATTTGTATTACCTTGTTTGCGCACTTATTGTCTGAGTGGGAAATTACATGTTTCCGCCTCATCTACTGCGTCATTTAATTTACTTCAATAATAAATTAAATAAAAGTTAATATGCGGGGCGCTAGAGTAGCTCATGGGTCTCGCAATCGTGACTGCGGGTTCAAATCCCAGGGCAAGCAAGCTTTTATCGATATATAAAAGCTTGTCCTGAGACACGTATGTTTAGAATGGGGTGGCAACCTGTAGATAGCCTTTCCCTTGATGATCCAAATGGTTGAAAGGGAGGTTAACATTTAATTTAATATAGAAAAGTCAATGTATTGTTAAATAAATAAATTTGAGATTGTATTAGTTATAACGTTTCTTACTGATCTGGGAATTCGGTTCCTGTCTCCACTGTCCACAGGATTTAAGAGATAATATTGTGATTAGTGATAAGAAGGCGAGTATGTGAAAATGCATATTTGTTTATCTATTTTCCTTCATGACTTAGGCTGAAGTGTGTGCATTATCAATACATACAGTAGGCAGACAGATAATGTAGCGTTTCCCTCCCTAAAAGCAAGAGGTTCATAAAGAAAAATGAATAATTACAGGAAAGCCGTCAGGGCGTATTAGGCTTACAAAAAACCTGGGGAAAAAAAAGGAACCTTTATTCTTAGCGGAAGGAAATGGAAAGGGAGGAGGCTTAGATTCACCGTACCATAATTTTGTATAAACTCATAAGGGACCAATTTGCGGGCGTCTAAAAGCGCAGAGAAGGGGAGAATCGGCGGAAAAGGCTTGGGGGGGAGCCTAGGGTTCAAAAATCACATTTATAAAGATGCTCTAAGCGTAGACCTGGAAAAGGCGGATCTTCCAGCAGCCCAAACCATGATGTAGCAGCAGAGGGGCGCTAGGGGGAAATTAAAATTCAGTTAGTTCATGGGCGGGGGGAAGGTTGGGAGATGTAGGAGCTTGAAGTTTGTATTACGCTTAGCATAATATCTCGTAGTTGTTGTCTTCCACTCAAGACACAGCCAAGCGAGATTAAATAAGTTATAAATAACTTAAGTTAGCGCGTGTGTGTACGAGTCTCGGCAGAAGGATAAACAAACAGAAGTCTGTCACGAAAGAATTACTCAAAATAAGCAATTTCCCATACTTCCCATTAGAGATGGAATTAAATGTGGGTAAATGGCTTCTCTGATTTTATAATTGGGAGAGTGCAATAAGAATAGAACGAAAGAACACTAAATTTGGTTCAATCCTCACTGGGAAGAGAGAGGTTGGAGGTGCTCAACAAAGGAGTTACAGTCTTAAATATCTCCCTTAAAAATGTTACAGGTTGTAAAGTTTAGAAAATTAAATTTGGCACAAATTTTGCTCTACATCATTATTCATAACTATGACTCATCTAACCAATAATATTGGTTACCTCTATCCTCCCATCAATCTCATTTCAATACAACCATACATTAATTCTTTAAACAGTTAACAATAAAAGGCCTAAATGCCGGATATCCTCCTCAATGTTCTATTTTTCGATTGAATACCAACAATTTTCGCATTGACATAAGCTTAAATAGCGAATTTTATTCAATGAAAAATTGCGGACACTACAACGCATACAGATGTATATATGCATAGAAATCAGACAATGACTTTTAATTGGTTAACAGAGAAATACTCGAGATATACTTCTGAATGAAACTATAAAAATAATTTAAAAGTCCGTCGCGCAAACTATGATATTTTAATGAAGATGGACACAAATAAGCACTCAGAACTAAAATGATGCCACAAGCCGTAAAATACTTTGTACATGGGAAAGGTATCAATCACATAAGCCTTACTTATTCTGCTCATTGTGACTCTTGGCATTTTAGCTGACTCCAGACAAACAAGAGGAGAAGAAGTTCTCTCAAGCCTTCTAGCTACGTTTTAAATAGAATTTTCATATTTTGAAATTTATGAAATATTTTAAGAAACAAGCATCTTAAAACATTTTGTTTTACATTGCATATGTTGTATAATTATTCTTATTTACAAAACATAAACAAATATATTTAAGATTTTTCAATTTTGGTCTCTAGTGAGCTCCCTCTCCCTCTCCCCCCCGTTATTAATTACGCGTTAGAAATTAATCAGGATTCGGCGGAAACCCTAAATAATTTCTCACACGTCCTCAAAATGACTAATACTCGACGACCAAAGAATCACTAACCATGTTGCTAATTGTATTCCTTAATACAACAGTAAATGATACAAGTTCCATACATTTTTTATTTCAAAATATTATAATTTTTAGCCAACATTAACGAAATTAGTAAGGTTTTATATTTACAGATAAAAGTATGGCTAGAGCGGAACTCGAACCTTCAGCGTCAGACATGTGAGACCCCCAATGGATCTCTTCGCCGAAGTATGTCTTATTAGATACCTATAAGGTCTAAGATTAGGCCACGATGTGACATCTCTTCCACTCTTTAAATTCATTGGGCTAAACGGCTTTCGGAGGGAACAGTTTCCATCATAAAAGCCTTTTAGCTGTCAGCAAAGTACGTCTCACAACTTACTTGATGACTTTCACACACAGTAAACACAAAACTAAAAAATGTATACTAATTCAGTCATGATTTAGTTACGTAGAGCAGGAGACGCCACATTCGCCCTGATGAAGGAATGAAAATTGGGCCGAAACGTTCGGCAAATTCTTTAGCTCTCACGAACTCATGCCAGACTAACTTCTTCTCAAAAAGCTCAATTCTCAATAATTTTCTTTTCCTATTTTCTCGATTGCAGGTCCACAATTGTCTAGCCTTTCCAAAGAAGATCAGCGAAGATAAAAAGCCATTTCAAAATTAGCTAGTGGTGTAAATGCTATGAACTAAGTTAGGGGCATTCTATAGGCAGTAACTCTATTCTAATTAACTTATAAAGCAAATATATATTTCTTAGTAAATACTAATGCCCTCAGCAGTGCTTGAAAACATAGGGCAAGGATTGTTAAATCCAAACGGATGCCTTAGTCTCGGTATTAAAAAAAACCTTTGCAACAAGTAATCCTAATATTGAATGAAGTGAGAGAGGGAATTTAAAATCACGCTTAAGTAAAGAGTATAGTATACTGGTGCTAAATGAGATAAGCCCTTAACTTAATGGGGGCCACGAAAGAAGGAGTCAGGGAAATAAAAAGAAAGTTATAAATGAGAAGAAATAAAGGCACGTTATCCTGCCGAGGATCGCCATTTAGATTAAGGAGCGACTAGATTTAGTGGTTAGAGCAGCAATAGAAGAGATAAAAGAACCTCCTCCACTCTGAAATGGTAGGAACAAGAAATATGAAGGCGCTTAGACCGAGGTGGACAAGCAATTCTGGGCAATTGTGCCTCGTGACTAAGGGAAGAAAGATGTTCCATTCTTTAGAATATCCTCATTGTTGGGGGTTAATTCCCGTCCCTAATCCTTCTTTATTTATTTTTATTTTTACAGGGGCAACAATATCATTTAAAAATCGCAATAAATCACTTTTGATATAAAATAAAAATGCAAATTCTCTCATGCATCACACAATGCATAATAATAAGAAATACAGAAATATTTGTTCTTGAACAGAAGTTCTAGACTTTCTAGATATCAGCACAAAGTTAGAAACACAGATTTTCTATTATATGCTTTAAAAAAGAAACGACAATTTATATCTATGGAGAACTTCATTCTAGTGCTATCCACTACTTTACTATTTCATTTGTCTCACGCACACACACACACGACAGCACGTGTATGTCTTTATACACATACATTTATGTGAGAGTGTTCATATATATTTATCTATACAATTTTAATGGACGATTCTTTTTAGTTTTCCTAAAAAAGTTCTGTGAAGAATAAAAATACTTTCAAGTTTTTGAATTCTTTCGGGAAAATATTTTAAAAGCCTTTTCAGTGCTATGGATGCTTAGAATAAAGTGATGACCTATGAACAGTACCTCTCCCATAACCCTAAGCGGTTAAAATGATAATTTTGAAAAATCTAGCTGATATTATTAGGGAAAATCAATTTCATCAATCTTCATAGCTTTTTGTAAAATCCAAATTAAAATGCATCGGAAAAGCTGAGGGGGAAGAAATTAACTGTTATTTATTCAATAGTTCTGCTTTGATGATTTTTTGTAGGGGAACAGACTTCTTCTCTAGGCTTTTTAAGTGCCTCTTCTTATGTTTTACTCATACGCCTTGATTTATTGGCCCTCACAAAGCCACTTACTCACAAAGGAAGTTGTTTTCAAATCACCCCTACATCCCCCAATCCGTTCTGCATCGGATGGAGATAATAAAAAAAAAAAAAGAGATATCCCCGAAGTACAAGGGCAAGAGGAGCGAGGGAATAAAGAAAGGAGTATTTCTGCTTCATTAGAAGTGGGTTTGCCGACTAGCGCAGGATAAGCCACAGCTTCTATGGTGGGTGGCTTTCTATGGTCGCACCCACTGTGGGAGCGCAGCCCTCGTCAGGGGGGGTATTGTGGGGGCGTGTAGCCGATGTCTATCAGGAGAGACGATGCCTAATTGGTGGTGGGGAGGCACGTGTCTGCTCACGTCCTCTACCATCCGCGACAGTCGTTCACGCTCTCTTATCAGTCCCTTAATCAGGGCTTTAGTACATGACATGGAATTATAGAAACTCCTACTTTGTTCTTCTACATATTACATCCAGTTTCAGGGCAAGTAGGAAATCACGGAGGGAATATTAGCAGTGACTTCTTTCTCCTGATAAGTATTTTATAGTCCTTAACAAAATTCATACGACCTAACAGCTTTATTTGCGTAAAAATTTTATTTACATTGATGCCAATGCGAAATACATGAAAAATAACAACCTCCTTCATTAAAAAAAATACATTTTTTTATTTGTGTTTTTTGGATCTACCTCGACCGAACCCCAACTAAAATCATCTTAGAATAATATCTACGGTCAACAAACTCTCTCTTTGAAAAATAACAACATATTTTTATCGACTTTACTACCAAAAAATATAATAGTGATATTATATTATCTATAATGGTATCTTTGTTTAATATTACATACTTGATTTCTATAAAACACCATTATCTATAAATTTTTAAGAAATAAGCCTATAAAGAAAGACAAAATAAAAAACATAACTACGTTATCTGCGTACTTACCTCATTCTTACTTCTCGCTGAGTTTAGAGCAAGATTATTGGAACATCTTTAATGAAACATGGCATTGTAAATCTATTTTGATTACACAAATCTTCTGCCTGACGAAGATTTTTTCTCAGTTATAAAGTAGTTAAGACTTAAATTGGTTCATCATGCTTGAAATTAACTCAATTAATTGTTTAATCACAGCTTCAAGTTAAGTTGAGTGGTTAAAATCCCAGATTTTTTTTTTGGGGGGGGGGAGAGAGAGAGATGCAAGTGTACGTGGCAAGTACACATTCAGCTAGGGTAATCGTGCGGGTCTCGAACCTGCAAGGCAGGACTGATTTCATTAGCCTAACTGACTGACCAGGGGGAATGTCTGAATTAACAGATCGCGTCCTGTTGCGTCTCCAGTCCATCACGGGTCCTTGATTGTTAAATTTAATCAATCCAGACTATTGAATCGCAACTAATCCATTTCACGTCTAGTCATTTTAGTACATTTAATTGGCTTTAGATAAGCTTTGATTCGTACTGCAACAGTACGACTGTTGACAGTCAACAATATGATCTATGCAATACTCTCAAAAGTACTATGATCTAAAATTAGAATATAAAAAAAGATTTGATGTTATATAACAGAATGTAATAAATAAAGATTTATTTGAAAAAAAAAAAAAAAAAAGATTACAAAACCTGGTGTACATAAACAAAGAATTTTAATTAATTTAATATAAATTACAAGTCCGTTAATGATCATTCTTTAATGGATTGGGGCGAAGTTACACAGATAAGAGGTTTTCACAATTTAAAACATCAAGATTCGCACAATACTTTTTATATCTTGTAGCTGAGGGCTTTCGAGATGATCGGCCTCATCCTCACATCTCGAAAGCGCCCATCCTCAGGAATCTCTTAGCTCGACGGAAGGAGGAAGACTCTCCTATAAGAGATACCTGAGGATGGGACCGATCATCTCGAAAGCGCCCATCCTCAGGAATTTTTAGCTCAACGGAAGGAGGAAGACTCTCCAATAAGAGATACCAGGGGATAGAACCGATCATCTCGAAAGCGCCCATCCTCAGGAATCTCTTAGCTCGAGTGAAGGAGGAAGACTCTGCTATAAGAGATACCTGAGGATGGGACAGATCATCTCGAAAGCGCCCATCCTCAGGAATCTCTTAGCTCGAGTGAAGGAGGAAGACTCTCCTATAAGAGATACCTGAGGATGGAACCGATCATCTCGAAAGCGCCCATCCTCAGGAATCTCGTAGCTCGAGTGAAGGAGGAAGACTCTGCTATAAGAGATACCTGAGGATGGGACAGATCATCTCGAAAGCGCTCATCCGCAATTGATATTTTAAGACGGAGACAATTATGAGAATAGCAGGTGAGATCACATAACAGGAATAAGGTGACGTAGCCGACCGGAAAAATATTCTTGAGAGAAGCGTTCTCTAATCTTAGTTACATTCGAAAATGTATTCTTTAGTTTTTTTTTCTTTTTTTTTTTTTTTTTTGTAGAAAATAAAATGTAATGGAAATCAATAAATGTTGAATGAGAAAAAGGTTGAATAAGAAAAAAAAAAAGTATTTTTTTAATTATCTAACGAGGTTTTGGCTTACGTACGCCATACGCCATCTTCAGGGCAGTTAAAATCCAATACCGTAACAAAACATGAGAAAAAGAAAAATTACATTATTTACATCATTACATTAACTTTACGTAACTAAAAGTAATTTGATGAGTTGTGTCGGAAAACAATAACAATATGCGTAGAAGAAAAAAAATTATTAAGATTTTAAATTTTGGTTTCCTCATATCAAAAGTGATTTTTCATTCGATTTCCATAAAAAATTAATTACTTCAAGAATTTAATGAATATTTAGTTGTTTTCTTCATAAAATGCGTTTCTCTTGGTTCTATAATTTTTTTTTCCCCCATAACGCTAATTAAAACGAAGATATTATGAAGATGAAAACTTATTTGAATTGTTTTTTAGTAAAATAAAAATAAAAAGACCCAAGCATCACTCGAAATTAAATATTGGATTGTGTTGTCGCAATAATTGTGTCTTAAAATTATGTCAAAATAATAGAATGACAGATTCCTTTATGGAATTCTAGTTATAAATAAGAAAATAAAAATTGAGAATTTTTTTTTTTTGGTGTGTTATAGACTTTCTCTCTCCAGCTTCTAAAATTGAATGAACCATTAATTGTTCTTTATGTACATACTTAATAAATAAATAGAAAATCTGCTTAAACAATATATATTCCGTGTGAAAGACTCCTTTATAGCTAACTCCTATAGTTAAAAAGTAATAATTTAGTTTTTTTATATATTTGGAGAAATATTTCTGGCAAGATTGCTGAAGCAAATCCTGCAAAGTTGGGTTCCATCTATATTTAATAGAAATACTTTTTAGTGAGGAACGATTCCAATTGTCTCTGCCCGTCAATGTAGGTCTCTATTCAGAAATAAAAGATTTGTCTCTCACACATTCTGACACATTTTTCTCTTTATTTCTCTCTACTATGGACGCATGTGGTCAATTCAGCGGTATCTCCGACTCCACATTCCCACTCGATTATTATTTTAACTCTTATCACTCCTGTGGTTTTTCTTTTCCATCTTTATTGTATTCATAGAGCAGAGAGAGTATGTAGACAATACTACACTATTGACATTTCCTGCGTAGTAATTTCGGCCACCTCCATAAGGAGCGCTAACTTCCACATTATTATAATTAAATTCAAAGTAACCCGATGTCATATTTTTAATGTCCCAATTACATACCGCCTTTCAGCCTTTTCCCTGCAAAAATGTTATATGGAGTTGAGCTGAGGAACATCATTTCTGAGTGCCATGGTTCGTATATTTAGTGAAGCTCTTCCATCTGAGCTAGAGAAATACCATATCTCTTTCAGACATCTTAAACTAACTGGGAAAAAAAAATGCTAAAATTAACCAAAAATAAAAACATGATTGGCAATTATGGGATTATGTTTAGCTAACCCGAAGCTCTATAAATCAATCTCAACTTCACATAAGTCATATGGACTCTTATATTCTACCAATATCATATAAGTAATAAATTTGAAATAAAATGAAAAATAAAATGGAAAAACATTGTAAGAAAAGGCGGGAAGTTCAAGACTGGAATGTCGTCAGTAACCAGCGAGACGACATAGTCATGCGTCGAAGAACGTACCAGCTGTTGAATAAGGTATCCCCGTGAAAATGTTCTTAAGGTTTGTCGGTACCATTTTCTGCTCAAAGGTATGTCTCCACGAAGACTTAGGGTGCTAAGTAGGGTTATAACTACTCCCAGCGCACATGACCGGAAGAATTTTGTGTTTTCGAAATTTTTCCTCGAAATCTAGCTTCAAGGGAGTTTTTAATATATTCAGTAGCATGATATTACAACTCGAGAACCTTGAACCTTCCTCGCTTAGAGCGCATGCACTAGACTGACGGATCTAACTTCCTAACCTCGGGTGTGGCGAATCCCCAATTTGTCTTTAATTTTAATTATATTTAGCGGAGAAATACAGCTGCGAGCATGCAACTCCCTAAATATATTTAGTCCATTAGTCACAAGTATTGACAATTTAGCAGATTTTCCATGTTTCATTACGCTGTTAATACGTCATGCTTCATTTAAATAAAAGCATATGGTAAGTTTGGTCTTACAAGATAGAAATGGCAACAAGCGATAAAATAAGTTCACTAAGGCTGGCTCTAGACTATCCAGAAGGAAAACGCTCAAGCTCCGTATTTACAGTCCGTAATAACTTCTTTAGAATATGCTATTCGTAAATGTATTATAGAACATAAATGTTAACAATTTTCAACCTATTATGTAGGTTACATTAACTGTTTTCACGACACTAAGATGACTTCTCAATACAATATATGTACTTTTATATAACCCCCCTCCCACTGTCTTATTTTGACCACTAAAAACTGAAGCTAAAGTTTGCATAAAGAAACGCAAATGTCGCATTTGGTTTCTCTTGTTTAAACACAAGACCTACTATGCCTTCCTGCACACATTCTCAAATATATTACATAATATACGGATTTAAAAAAAAGTTACCGAATATGAAAGTTAGAAAAGTAAATTTTACAAATATTAATTACGACAAAATTTCCTATGATTATATTTCCAAAAGCTTACAATAATAAAGATATTACAATTTTAAATTTTTGAGTCCCTCATGATTCCCTCCAACTCCTTAATCCACTTCAAGCACCAATAACTCAATCAACGGTCTGATAAATAAAGCTTAAGTACTTATTTTGGTTTCTTAAATATTTAATATTAAATATTAAAAAGTGCAACAGCCTGCGTTGATGAGAGAGATGTCTTGGTGGTGCCAACGCCAGTGGTGGCTCGTTTTGGTAATTCTTTCTGGCCACTGGTCTCCTCTTCACGAGGATAGATAGGATGGCTAGAGGACCTTATCAATTTACGAATTTATATTTCTCACACATTTCGGCCATAATGACCCTAGCAGTTGGTTTGACCAAAAAAAAAAAAAACCCCACTATAAATACTACACATAGCACTTCTCGAACTAACCATATTACTAAGTAATCAGCTTACATTTTATCTTGAATACCATTCGTCATGGATCTAGCGTGGATAACTTGGTTTGTAATAGGAAAATCACAATTTTCCAGATAATTTCATGCTTAACAAGAACTCAACTACTGATCTGGTAAGTGAAGTACAAGTGTCAAATTTAGTTTCTTCATTGCAAAAATAACGGGCACAAGAAAGTATATCAACTTATAAAAACATACACACTCTCACAGACATGCAAGTTAGCACACACAATATAGAAGATTTAGATAATTATAAGCGAACAACTAGATATTTTAAAAGAAAAGTCCTAACAAGTCATTTCCTTTTACTTAATAATTACTTTTCATTTTACTCAGGTAAAATAATACTTTTTACTAAAAAATATTATGGACCACACGAATAAGCCATTCAGCATAATTGACAATTTTTGTCAGCCCCCCTACAGAGTGAATGGATTTATTTTGAAATTATTGAAATTCCCGTCTCCCTTACAATTTACTCTGTACTTGAACCATATACCCCTCCCGATACAGGCCATTTAAGAAAAAATCTGACTGTTCACTCCGTGGATTAAAAGTTGAGTTTCAATACGTAGACCACCCTTGCATTGAGTACACTCCAATTGATAGAAAGACATTTCTAAAAGTCTTATGTGATTTGTTTTTATTAATTCCAAAATTGTCTAAAAGCATGTTCTGTAAACAAGGAGTAACCCTAATAATGGATAATTTGAAATTCAATCCTCATTAAAATGGAATAAAATCTTATATTATTAGTTTGAGTCTAGACCTATTTAAGTTTGGAAAGATGACCCCTTTCCGTGGAAAACAAACAGTTCTTCTAGGTGAGCTAGAGTAAAGGAAAACCGCCAGTTAGATGCAAAGAGAAAGGAAGGCTAGCGAGTCAGTTAAAGGCGAGGTGTTAATTAGCCTCCCTTCTCGCCAGGGTGTTTTCCACCCTCTCCATTAATTAAAGGCTCTCTTTAAATCGAATAGAAGGCGACAAACCATCAATAAGGACTTTACCATGAATAAGGGCTCTTACCTCTACACTACTCAGGAGTGGAAAATTGGCAGAGCCACTTAGAATTAGCAATCGGGAGATATAATACTTCACAGTGTCAGGCAGAATAAGACCAGACGTCATTACATTAATATATTCAAATGGAGAGTTTTTTGACCGTAGGTAGTATTATTAGATGTAGTAGAAGGGTATTTTTTTTTAAATTATCTGCCAACGTTTCGACTTACATTGTAAGCCATCTTCTGGGCTGATCTTCACATTCACATGTTCACATTTCAGTGACCAGACCTTAGGGACAGGACATCTTCTCCCGTCTTCATGACAGGCAGCCCTGAAGATGGCTTAGAATGTAAGCCGAAACGTTGGCAGATAATCTTTAAAAAAAATACACTTTTTTTAAATTTGTATTTTTTTTTTTTTTTGGATCTACCTTGACCGAACCCCAACTAAAATCATCTAATAGCCATTACAGCAATTTAAGGTTGAGCAACCAGACGTAAATGCAAAACATTTCAATATTCAAAGACGTAATTTCATACGATTATTTATAATGAAAATACGATTTTTCACAAAGAAATCGAAGATAGCACTATCAATAAAACGTGGGATTCAAGAAGTTGGTATGTATTAGCCGAGGGGCGGGTAAAAACAGATGAGATAGTAAGAGAAACGGAGAAGGGATCATTAATAAGATAGATTGTCAATTCCAGAATGTTTCCGTATCTTCCTTGTACTTCTGGGTTTTTGGGTGGAATATGATGGAGAAATAATGAAGTAATTCCATAAAGTCAAGGCTATTATATAAGGACATATTTAACTAGGAAATATGAAGACTTACATTTCGGTGAGAGAAAGAGGTTTTGGAAAGAAAATGTTTCAAGATGCAGAGAACACTCACTTAATTGAAGATAAAGAGACAAGTTATAAATATTTTATTTGGTTGTGGTTTCTTATCCCACGTAAATTTTAAACAATTAATGAGAGGGAACAGAATATAAAAAACTATTAATTGTTTATTAATAGTTTGTCTCATTAATTGTTTATAAAGAGACAAGTCACTTTCTTGTCAATTTTATATTTTTTTTTATTGTCCTTCACGACATGATAATATAATATTATATATTATTTAATCTTTCTTATATTTCTGTCAATATTCATTGAAACCAATAAACATAGGAAAAATCTTTGAGTTATATGACATTTATGCATGGCAGTCTTTTTTATTTATTATCCTCTTTTTTTTTTACAATCTCTTTAGGGAGACTTTAAGTCATTAAGAGACAAAGTCTCTGGAAGGAATCAGTCTCAAAAAAGAAATTTCGGGCGGTCTGGAAAAACTACAAATTAAGAAAACTTTTTAAAATAGAAACGTCATTGAAATGTACAGAGAAACGAATAAACAAAATGTATTTAATGCTAATTAACTCCACAGATAAGGGTTATCCGCAATTTAATTCTCCTTTTTGAATTTTAAAAACAAATAAGTCAAACACCCCAATCATCAAATAGTGATAGTCCCCAAAAGGTTGGTTCTTCTCTTTTAAAATTCTTTCAGCTATAAAATTGGGAAGAATTTAATTGACAAAAATATTAGAATACATAGGCAATAATATAGAATCTTGTACAGCCTACAAGAAAGAGCACATCCCCGATTGAAGTGCATTAGTCATTAGGTTTAAGTTTAAGTGACAATTAAACTTGCATAGTTCTCTATTTTTCCATTGACCGTTTGGTTTTAAGGTGGTATGCGCATCCACTTCATTCTGTACGTCAGTAACGAGGAGAAGTGAGGCAGGGGATGAAAGGTAGGCAGTGTTCAAAAGGAGAGTTTTTTTGACCGTAGATATTATTATTAGATGATTTCAGTTGGGCGTAGTCATGGAAATGTGAACTTAGGGACAGGACGTCCTCTCTCGTCTTCATGATAGCCCTGAAGATGGCTTACAATGTAAGCCGAAACGTTGGCAGATAATCTTTTTAGAAAATATACTTTTTTAAATTTGTAATTTTTTTTTTTTTTTGGATCTACCTTGACCAAACCTAAACTAAACTAAAATCATCTAATAATGATGGGAAGTGTTGCTTTATGCAGCTTCTTCGTGAAGCAATGGCGATATGACTTTGCAGGGACTTCCCGGGGAAAACTGAATCTCGGGGGTGGCCTACAGGAACAAGCAGACCGCCATTAAGATGCACAGAGAGAAAAGGAAGAAAGAACACTCATTTAGTTGAAGACAAAGTGCCAATTAACCTTCCTGGCAGGTTTTCCTTCTCTTCATTAATTCAAGTCTCTCTTTAGAGCCAACAGAGAGCTCCAAAACATTACTAAGTACTCTTGCTTTCTTCTACTTCTCGCCCCCGCCAGTGGGTGAGGAAGAGAAATTCAGGGAGGCTTATAGAATATTAAAATAGCATTTACATTATATGTGTGCAGGTATTTACTCCATACATTTTACTTTTGATGTTATATTTCTTAGATGAATGGGCTTTTAAGGGCTTAAAAAAGGTATTTTTTTTTGTTTTTTTTCCGCCCTTCTTTTGGTAAAGAGTAAAGATTAAATGAAATATTTAAACAGCAAATTACACAAAACAAATGTGTTCCATTTTTAACTATTACTAATAAGATTTAAGTAAATATTTTTTTTAAATATTGTATTTGTCCCACATTAATTTTATACAATAAATACAAGGGAATAGAATAAAAAAAAATCTCACTACCCCAGCCGGGACTAGAGTAGAATGCGGGAATATAATGAATTATCTGGCTAGCCTCGGTGGTGTAAATGGTAGCATGCCAGCCCGGCAAGCAGGAGATCCGGGTTCGTGTCCCAGCTGAGGTAGTAAGATCTTTTTATTATACTCTCTCGCATTTATTGTATTAATGAATATTATTTGAATTTTAAATAATAATAAAAATATCTTCCTTTACAGACAGTAATTGTTAAATTAATTTTGAAAAAGCTTTAATTTAAAGCAATCAAATTTTAAGCTAGTTTTTGTTAAAAGCAATTTTTGACAGAAAAATAATTTAAAATTTATTTATGTTAAATCTAAAATAAATTCAAAATTGGTAAAGTAAATTTCTACGATGGAAAAATTCCTAAAAATATAAAACGATGTAAAATATTTTTGCAAAACAAGTATAAAACTCAGAAAAAATAAATAGGTTTGTTCTTGTGGAAATATCTTCAACTGAGAAAAAATTTTCATTTTTCACTATTGTAATTGCTATGAAACAACTAAGAATTTTCATGTTCCATCATTTTAATTCAAGAATTTCTAACTTGTTCAGTTTATCTCCTGGTTAAAACATTAATAAGAATAAATCGAATAAATAAATAAAAAAACTGGCTTGTGTTTGGGTGAATTGTTTCAAAACAAGTTGCTAGATATAATATTACGTTCAGATTAAAATGAAACTTGAAAAGGGAAAACAGTAGAGATCAAATGTAACATGGCATTTATGTCAGTTCTAACTTAATTTGTTTAATGCAATTTAAATAATACATACTGAACATTAATGACTGTTACAAACAATTTAACTGGAACGTAAAACAAAGAATGTCCCATTAAATAGAAAAATATGTAATTTCTTTGTTCAAGTTGTATTTGCCAAAAACACATTATTTTAACTCAAGCGCTTTCGGCTTTAGTAGATCATCTTCAGAGAAATGAGTGATTAGGGCCTACACTATTTAAGTATTCAAATGGAGAGTTCTATTTTGATCGTAGATATTATTATTAGATTATTTTAGTTGGGGTTCGGTCAAGGTAGATCCAAAAAGAAATACAAATTTAACAAAAATGTATTTTTGAAGATTATCTGCCTACACTGAGTATTATCAGGAGTGCTCCTGAAGATCATTCGAAAGCGCTTAAGTTTAAATAAATAAATTGTGAGGAAAGACAACGACCTTTTTTTTAACGCTTAATCATGAGCCCGAAAAACGAATGTAAATATAAGAATTTGATTTTCTTTCAAAACTTATTATAAATTATAGGAATGTTTAAGGTGGTATCTTTGCATAAAATATTGCTAAAATTAGTGTTGGAAAGAATGGTATGAGCAGTAATTCAACGAAAAATGCTTCATCATTCCTTGATTAAACGCACTGAAAAGAAGGGGAAGTTGTATTTGATTGGTAGCCCTGTAGCGGAGTGCGCAGAGAAATGAGATGAGAGAAGAAAAGACGGAGAAGTGAAGTAAGCCCCAGGGGAGAACTCTCTCTTTTCTCTCTCCCGAGAGATACGGCAATGGACTGGAAAGGAATTACACATATCGTTTGTTTCAATCTCTCACGTATTCTCTCTTTTCTCCGCTTCATATCCACATTCCCCATCGTATTCCATGTCACTTTTCCCAACATTCCTTCAAGGAGTGTACCCGACGAGACGTTTCTTCTCCCTAACTCATCCCCCAGTGTCGAGAGACTTCCGCACTAAAGACTCTTCCAAAATAGAGAATCCTTAAAATCAGGCATTTTCTAGTCATAGGAGTACAAGAAAACTGTTTTCTTTTTGCCCATCAGGTCCTTGATGTGGTCGCACAGATAAGGGCTTTGGCTCTGAGGAATGAGAATAGAAGAGAAAGGAGTGATATAGGATGGGGCTAAGGACAGCACCAGGAAGAACTCCTTTTTCTTTTCCCTCACTTCCATCTGAACCAAGAGTTAACCCCCCCCCCCCCCCACCGCATTAGGAGTGGTCACGTGGTTTTAGAGGGGTGGGGGAGGGTGTAGAGGAGTTAATGAAATATTCTCTGGGAGTGCGGTCACGTCTCGGCTAATTCCCTCGGCCTGCAGCAAGGAACCCTCACTCTTCCCGTCCGGCCGCCACGAAAAGAGGTTCTTCCTCTTCGAGCAGGAGGGTAATGGTCTGTGAGGGAGTCCCTCTGTGATAACTGCCGTTGATAGCATTCCACCGGTCTTCCACCCTTCTCTGCTGCAGGAGGAAGGGGCCTGATAGGGCAGAGAGAAAACTACTGAAAAAGCCCCAGCTGATGTAAAAGGCTAGTAGCCCATGGCTACGACCCTGGATCGTCTACTGGAATGAGATAATTTTTTATCCCTATATCGTTTAATATTTTTACAAAATTTCTTTTGCCTTTGAAAATATGTTGTTCTCATCATAACATAAATAATCAGACAAATGAAAATGACTTCCTTATTATATTTTCTTCTGAATGCAAAAAAAATAATTTTTTAATCTTTTTTTTTTTTGTGAAATTCTAGGACAGAATAAATCTGCACAACAAATGGAGCACTCTATTTCTGACAGCATGACATGTGAAAGTACTCAGTTCATTTTCCAGATTTAATTTCTATGTAATTTTCAATAAAGTTGACGTTTTTTAAGAATTAGCTTAGCTTACTTTACTTATAATTTTCACAACTTGATAAAAAATACATCTTATTGGAGAAAATATATCATGAGATAAAAGAGGAAGCAAACATTACTTTGTAGCCCCAAGAATAAAACTGACCTGAGTATTTGTCAACATTATAAGTGACATGGAATTCTTTCTACAAACCAATGAACGAATTCCTAACTGGAGAGGAGTGGGAATAAAATTCACTTATATTAGTGATAAAATTCGATAGAATTTTCGGTAACAAATTAAAAAAAAAAAAATTAAATGAAATATTTGAGATTTTCAAGTTTTGGACTAGATTTAAAAAAAATAACTCTGAAAGATTGCTTTTTTGTGTCTGATGAGGAGAATAGAAGCTTTAAAGAAATTGGCTAATCGTAAATATCTTCGTTATATGATGTATCATAATGATAGATAAATAAACTTAAACGCATAATAAGGATGATATTTAAGAATAAACTAAGAGTGTGAACTTTGACTTATCCCTAGAGACAGCAATAGATTCATTCATTTCAAAATCTTCATTAACCCTAAGACTTATAAAATCAAATTATTCATTTATTCTCGGTTTAGTTTAAATGAAAACATACGGAGAATCAGATTAGTATACACAACTATGAGTGACGAAACTCAACGGGTAAAACATAGATACATTGAAAATACAAAAATGATTATGAAAAAAAGGAGGACCCCCTGCGCTTCCTTGATTTTAACAATTAATTTGATGTCAAAGTATTAAGTACTTAGTAAACCCATATTCTCTCACTCCCTATTTTTAGCTTACAACGCTCGTACAAGGGTTAGAAACGAATTCTATGTCGGACGTCGTGAGGGTAAAAACTCAAAAGGAAGAGGAAAGTAAAAAACTATTGGGCTTAAGAGACGTAAATAGGGCTGAAAGCGAGAGAGGGAATTAGGGGGTGGAGAATGGTGAACTACTCGTCCCCGATCTGTCGTGTTCTTTCCGTGGAGTCGGTAGAAAAAGCGCTGACGAATGGCGGCGACACAGTGCCTCTCGGGGCCGGGGACAAAAAGAAAACCGAGACGGAGCAAAAACTCCACCGCACACAAGAACTCCTCTGTGCCCCGTCGTCGGACGTAGGCCCTCCGAGGCGCGTCCCGGACCGCAAGCCACAGGTGATTGGGGTCTGGGACCGAGTCCCGTTTACACTTCGCCAAGCACGGAGTCACCAAAGTACCAAATTACGTCCAGGTTGATGCTTCAAGCGCCACCCTCGGACCATGCTCTAGTTTCAAGTCCATTTAGTGTCCTCAATACAATTTTGCATCTACAAATGTCAGCAAGTTTTAATCAATCAAGTGACCCCTTCCTCAGATATTTGCACTTATGTGCCTAATTAAAACACATTAAGGATCATTTTTAAAGCTTTCTTATGCACAGCCAGAAAAATCTGAGATCAGCATCTAAGAGTTAAAATCTTCGGATTTAATTTTCTATTATCTATATATATNATATAAAACATTAGTAAGAAATAAAACATATATATAATAGGATGTGTGTATGTATGTAACGAATGGACTTTAAAACAACTGGGCTGATTTTGATGAAATTTTCAGGGAATCTTCAGAATATTCAGGCGGGTGACACTGTGAAGTCTATTTTTGATTTTCAGTCTGCGGGCGGAGGGGCGTTTTGATGAAGTAATAAATAAATATAATTTCCAATTTTCCTTAAATACATGTGTTTCTTTTTTGATTGAGCCCATATCTACACCATATGTAAATATTTCTGTGAAAAAGCTTTATGATAGGTATTCCATGAGTTTTTATTTGAAGGCCGTAAATTTCGTTGATAGCTCTATTTAAATCGTGTGATAATACAACACTAATGTTTGCTTAGGGCCAGCAACGTCCTAAAAAAAAATGTATTTGGCAAAACGAGGTTTGCCGGGACCACAATTCTATGTATAAAAATTAATTTTCTAAAACTCGAATTATATTTTATAATATTTACAAGAGCAAACCAATATATTTTTTAACAATTATTATTATTATTAATTCCATGATTTTAGTAGAAAGTGTACAATATGGCATTGTAGGGCAAACTGGCCCTCAGTCGTAGTATACTACACATACTACCGATAAATAACAGATTGGCTCATAGAATAGAGTGGCTACCTGTTGTAGTGGTCCATCTCTCCACAGACCTCAAGAGGTTGAAAATATATAAGCGGGCGCAATTTAGATTATAAGTAAAATATATATCCACAGATAAATAAACAGCTTTTCAGCAAATAAATATTTTCCACAATAGAAGCTTAAGGATTTTCTTCGTAAAAGTCCACTATCCCTCCCCCTTTGGCCGGTTTAAGCCATATTGAACCCTTTTTTTGTCTTAAATAACAAATCTCAGTATACAGGAAAGTATGCGAGCGTATACGAGAACACTATCTTATCTTACTACTTGGAGATCGATAAACACAATCAACCCCATAGCTAAATCCCGAATATAACATTCGAAATAATGTATCAAAAGATTGCCCAAGTTCACTCGATAGAGTACCGCCAATACATGTATAGGAGAAGGGAATACAAGCTGGCGCTGTTAGCCCACCTTTGAGGGATCAGGGAGGTCGGAGTGGGGGTGTTAAAAAGAAATCTTTATGCGAGAGCTTAACTTTCCTTCCCAACATCTATAATTTACCTTCAAAATGGCTCCTGCCCTTTCAGACCTACTGGAATTTTCATTCGACACAGCCGGCGTAATCTTAGTTTCTTTGGTCCAGTAGTGAGGGTCTCTTGGTCACTGACTCTTCTCCCATTTTCTCCTGTTATTTTCCCCTCCTATTGACTGGTTTAGTTCCTCATTGAAGGGTACAATTTAGAAAACTATTAGAGGGGAAATGTCAAGCTACTTTCTATTTCATTATCCCTCTAAAAAGTCATGAGTAATAAATAAATGAAGAACTAATGCAATAATACATGGGATGTAAGTTGACCATTGATCATAATGGAGAGGATGGTAGAGATTCAGTCAATGAGTTCTAAAATAAAAACAAATCTGTGAACCTGATTGACCTGATATAGGATGAATTTATAATTATATGATATATATATATTACAAAATGGTATATAATTTTAATTATTTTCTTTATATTTCTATTTCAAATCGATAGTAATTCTGTACAACTGAAGCTGGGTCTGACGCCTTAGGTGTTAATAGTAGGATAGCAACCTATAGACAGCACTCGCTTTGGGACCTTAACCTGCTCTACACAAATTTATATATTTAAAAATAAATAAATATAACCCAGTTATCAAAACTACATGTCTATGCAGCACAAGTAACAACTCAGCGCATTATGTGGCAGGGGAAAGTTCCACTATCCTACAACCAGATACATTACAGTCATACTACAATACTTAACTATGAGTAAACGCCCTTTAAGACAGTTAATAGCAAGGATATAGTACACTACTAAAATAAGTTGTTGTCTGCATGTTTTTCAAATTCTCTTACATAGCTTTCTACATTCATACTTATGATATCACATTACATTATGGTAATTCTGTATGACAATATTGTCAATTATTATTGTATTCTCATGACAAAGTATTTCTACAGCCCTGAAGATGGCTTACAATGTAAGCCGAAACGGAAGATAATCTTTTCAAAAAATACACTTTTTTAAACTTGTATTTTTTGGATCTACCTTGACCGAACCCAAACTAAAATCATTTAATAATTACACTAATAATTTCAAATTTGATCTGGTAACCAATGTCAGAGTCTTGCGCCTTGAATCAGAGTGCATGGAGCGATTTATTTTTAATAATTGGGCTCATTTATAATATTGAACGAATTTTCAAAATGAACAACTAAGATACATGAATGGTACATGAAATATATATTTCTATATATACTTTCTGAATATAAAAAGGCTTATATTGTTGATACATAGCTATCATATGGCTATTTTTTTAGAAAACGTTATGAACATTTTCCCCACCGATATCAGGGCTATGAAAGAAGGGGAGGGGGGCTACAGGGAAAAATGCATAGCAAAAGGGTGGTCATTAGCTTTGAATAAAATATTTTTGAAGAGAAAAACTTTTAATAGCGGCTCTTTTGACTGGGCGATGCTTCAGGCGATGCTTCATGTATAAATTTGTAACTCAATTTCTTAACAATTAAATATTTTTCAAAATTAAACAGAAAAACACTATTTCTACCACGCTTACTATAAATGTATTATTTATTGGCATTTTTTGCTACACTTTTGAACGGTATATCAGAAGCTCTTAGAGGATATTAATTCCCTCAAACCTTACTCTCAATATCAATAATTAGTAGAAACAATACTCAGACCAGGAGATAAATCGCACAAAAGAGGTTAACCGTACGGCGTAGGAACGTTTTGTAAGCAGTCTATTCCTGTTTTCTTTTCACTGAATCGCAGGAATGTATTCAAATCAAATACCTTTTTCCTAGTACTAAATTTCCCCTCCTCATGATCAATAAAACAAATATATTTTCCAAAGTACTCCAGGCACAAATATTTACAGGAGTTCCTCTGTGTGGCATGTTAGGCCAAGCACCTACAGCTTATACAGTGCTAATTTCAATTTTAGATTTTTTTCAAAAAACAAAAACAAAACAGCACTTCTTACGCCTTTGTAACGCATCGTTAACAAATTGCATAGCTTAGTAACCCCTAGGATATAGATTCTTCAGAAAAATCAACATTACTACATATATAAATATTATTTATTTTGTGGTCTTTAATCCCACGTAAATTTAGATAATTTTTAGTGCAAGGGAACAGAATAAAAAATCTAACTGTCCCAGCCAGGACTCGAACCTGGATCCCCTGCTATCCGGGCCGGTGCATTTACCACTTATGCTACCGGGACAAGTCTGATAAGTTATTAAATTCCCCGCACTAGTGTCGAGAGTCCAACCTCCGAGGCCGACGAATATATCGTTCATGCTCGGAGGAGCTGACATTGTCAAGCTGTTTAAATGACTCTTCTTAATTTAATTTTAATTTTAATTTTATAAATATTATTTATTTTGTGGTCTTTAATCCCACGTAAAAACATTTAAACAGCTTGACAATGTCAGCTCCTCCGAGCATAAGCGATATATTCGTCGGCCTCGGAGGTTGGACTCTCGACACTAGTGCGGGGAATTTAATAACTTATCAGACTTGTCCCGGTAGCATAAGTGGTAAATGCACCGGCCCGGATAGCAGGGGATCCAGGTTCGAGTCCTGGCTGGGACAGTTAGATTTTTTATTCTGTTCCCTTGCACTAAAAATTACTACATATACTTTTTAATTTTTTTTATAAATATATTGCCAGATGAGGTTACATCTGAAGACTGAAGCTTAAAAAACATATTTAATTCAGATAATTATCAGTGAAGATTTATAATTCAAACTTTACATTGAGAGGCCATATTAGATAAAACTAATGAAGAAAGCGGTTTACACAAGAAAAAGCCATTAATCGATTTTTCACCAGCGCTCAAGATAATGATGATTTTATATTAAAATTAATTAAACTATCGATTTAATGTGTCTCTCTCGCCTGAGAGAAAAAACCTGGGCAATACATTGTCAACAGATGCACAGAAAGGACTATTTCTATCGCTTTTTTTATGGGATACATTTCATTTTATATTTCCTACAGAAGAGCTTAGTTGTACTCACCTGTATACCTTTTATGCCCATTCACATTGTTCATTCACGCTTGTAAATAAAAAATTACGAAATTTATGAACCTTCATGATTAAAAACATCCAATAGATTCAATCCTTTTTTTTTTTTTTATACAGAATTATGTATTACTATTTTAAGTTATATAAAATTATTCGTTAATTGTAAATATGAAATTATTATGCATAAAATTCTTCTTTTTCTTAGGTTATTTTTCACTGTTATATTTTTAAAATTTTTACTTCAATCAAAAATTTTTGTAAATTGAGCGGGGAAATTTCCTCGCGGGCTTTACTATTTCCTCGCCATTTTGCTATGTGAAATGATCTAACCTTCGCCGTACCGGGGAATAGTAAGACTTGATGGGATGTAAAGCACTTGCCCTAGAGGGTTCATGCTTTCAGTGGAGGCGCCTCGGAGAACCAATGAGCTGTGCCGAAATGGGAGTAAGTGAGGCTCGACCAACCCCCGTCAACCTAATGCACTTGGCCTAGGAGCGTGGGAGGAATATGGGAACAGTGCTGGGGCAATATGTCGGGCAACGGCCGACAGCAGTTAAGGATTATTCGGAACGCTTACACATGGCAAAAGAGAGAAGGAGCTGAGTGAAGTAAGATTTCCCATGCTTCACTGTAGATAAGACATAAAGAATAGAGTAAATGATGGAGTTAGGGGCGCCAGGGTAGCTCAAGGGATCAGTTCAGTTCTCGCAATCTTGGCGCTGCGGGTTCGAATCGCGCCAAGGGCAAGCTTTTGTCTAAAAATCCAAGGTTCTCCTAGATTTTGGAAAATGGATGTTTAGAATGGAGTGGGAACCTCTCCCTCCATGACCCTAGTGGTTAAAAGAGAGGCTAACACACCCACACACAAAGCTTGAGTTGATCTCACATGACGAAGAAGGCCATAAGCAGACAAGAACTTATTTTCATATTTGTTTCACATTCTCCACAACTACTTTATGCAGCAATATGTAATTTTCAATAAAAAATTTGCTTTCCTATTTACTAGTTTATTTCATAAAAAATGACTTTAATGATTGTCTTTTTTTCCTTTTTCAGAGCAAATTTACTTTCTGCAAGAGTAAAGAAAACATCACCAGGAATTAAATTCATTATATTGTAAAAATAAATGAATTTAAAATCAATTCATTATTCTGTGACGCCACATGAAAAGACACCTTATGGTTTATGATGCAATAGGTTGTACTTTTGATAGCGGTAGATAGTGGTCAATGCCTTGGTCGGCACAAGGCTTTCCCTCAGTACCCCACTTCTCTGTGGTATGGGCTATGGCCGGCCAGCGCCGCCTACTCCAGGATGGCGAGAAAGTCTCTCTTGCACGGATTACCCACGACCATCGATCGACTAGAACTGACAGCTTCTCCATTCCCAACATCCAGCGAGATACGACTCCGAAGAAAGTGAAGACCCTCTTCAGAGGCAGGAGATGGAGAGTCCATCAGGGTGGGAACTGACTTGGTCACGGGCTGATGCATTCGTTCTGCCCCATCTGCAGGGAATAAGTCACACGGTTCTAGCACAACTGTGAAAGTTATCATCCAAAGCTTCTTCCAATAACAAGGGTATATATAAAATAAACAGAGATAGTATTTATTATCAATAATGTTTTTAAAACAGAAATTACTCCAAGTATTATTTTTTTTAATGCGAATAAAATGGAGGAAGTTCGTTAGTCTGTATAAATAAAAACTCACTTGCCAACTAATTGTGTTTTTATTGACGTTTCGGCCTGAATTTAAGTCCTACAGGGCTGAATACAAAAATCAGAAGATAAAAAAGTATAAAAAATGACAGTATATTATACTACAAAAATTATTAAATCACTATTGATTTAAATAGCATTAAATGATAATTTAATTTTAATCGTTTCAAAATATCATTACAATAAGCTTTAAAATAACATTTATAATAATGCTTATTATAAATTTAACTGTAAAATTATTACAGGGATAAAGATGGAAAGAGAGCGAATTCTTTTTCAAAATCTTTTTGCATGTTTTTTTTGTTTTTGTTTTTTCCAAATTGTTTTTAAAAATCTTTTTAAATTCTCTTACATAGCTTTCTACATTCATACTCTTGATATCACATTAGATGATTGCAATTCTCTATTATATTATTGTCAATTATTATTGTATTCTCATGACATTGTATTTCTACAGCCCTGAAGATGGCTTACAATGTAAGCCGAAACGTCGGCAAATAATCCTTTATTAAAACATACAATTTGTGTTTTTTGGATCTACCTTGAATGAACCCCAACTAAAATCAAGTAAGAATAATATCTACGGTCAAAAAAACTCTCCATTTGAACATACAATCCTGTAAGGTAACGGATGACTGAAAAAGTCCTGACGATTGGGTTTGGATGTGTGCGGGTAGGAGAGGTATGAAGAGTTGTCCGAAGGAAGAGGTGGCATACCAAGGGAAAGACGGAGAGTCCTTCGGAAGGATTAAATGTCCTGCGGAACATGACCTCTGTTGAAAACATATTGTTTTTAAGAATATTAATCTCAGAGGTTAGGCTTAAATTTCAGACCTTTTTAAGGGTGATGGGGTGACTCAAAATAAGTTTCTAATAATGTATCTATATAAATAAACTGCATGAATGTTGGTAAACAAAAGTAAAATGTATAACATGATACATGACGATTGGTTACCTCTTAACACCTCATTCCACCAAGCAAGATATCAGCCATAAACGGTTTGGATTTGGAGATGCGTAAAACCTCTTGTACGACAATTTAATTTCTTTATTGCTCGTATAGTATTGGAACCAATAATAGTGCATTCAGTATATGTGTTTGTGTAAAAAATAATAAAAAACATAATAAAATCTATAAAACAAAACTACAAGATTAAAATTTTTCTCTGAACTAGCCAACTTTTGTCAAAGATAAGTTTTGCAGTTCTTTTTTTTCTTTCTTCTCCCTGAAGGAGTGCGACTAGTTCTCTGAAAATTAAAAATAGTTTTCTGCTATTCTCCTGCACAATTGGATAGTATTCGTGTTTTAAACAATAATTAGATAATTTCGAAATTTGTCCAGAAATCTACCCTGTACATACCTTTGTGAGAGAATCAACAATGTATGAAAATGAATACTGTTCAACAAAATGTTCCATACCTGTAAAAAAAAAAAATAAATAAAAATAAATAATAAAAAAAAGAAAGGAAATTAAATCAGATAACTAAGACAGGAAGGCAGACATGTAGGGCGATATAGGGGAATTTCATGAAAGATAAGATATCAGGTAGGGCAGACCTCAAGGGGTGACACCTGGAATATATAAAAGCAATGAGAATCCTATTGGCCCGCTCGGATTGAAATTCTGCCGGAACCACAGAGAATCGCCAGCCATAATAAAACGGAAACCAATGGTTCTGATCAGAGGAAGGGGTGGACTTACATGTACGCCGCCCCCTTCTTCCCTTGATAACACGCGGCGGATAAAGCGAATTTGCATGCATTAATTGGTAGTCGTGGGGTGGGGGGTGAAGGGCGAAGGGTGGAGGGGGTGCCGTTTATACCATTCGCAATCCCATTATATTCGTGTATTGGATTCCCGTGTGGTATTGCTTTAAGTTAAACTACCCCAATAACCGAATTGTATACGTACAGCGTAGTGTCATTCACTCACAGGATATAGAAATGTAAGGCGTCATTGATTTTATTGTTAAATAGAGCGAATTCATAATGAATTAGAGAAATTCCTCAGCAAAATGAGAGAAAACATTAATGCTCGTTTCAGCTCGTTGCTCAATGGAAAATAAACTATTCTATAATAGAATAATAATAATAATAATCAATAGCATTATCCTAATTCAAAATTTAATAATTACCTTAAAGACTCATAGAAGCGGCTAACTGAAGAAAAAAAAATGTCTGTGTTCTACCTGTTCTGTCTAATTCCTACTTCATCCGTGTACTCCGCAAGTGGTTTAAAAGTTTGAAATTGCATTGAAAGGTTAACACTACACTTATCCAACCACTGTTTTTTTACTTTCTGTTATATTTCCTTTGCTAGTTCTGCGAGGAAATGGCTAGTTTTGGAGAAGGCGGGGTTTAACAAACGCAATTGCCATGTTATTATTAGATGATTTTTTGTTGGGGTTCGTTCAAGATAGACCAAAAAAAATGCAAATTTAAAATAAAATGAGTTTTTTTTAAATTATCTGCCGACGTTTCGGTACATTGTAAGCCATCTTCAGGGCTGCCTATCATGAAGACGAGAGGGGACGTCCTGTCCCTAAATTCACATTTCCAGTCAGGGAAATGAGAACTTTGGGACAGGACGTCCTCTCTCGTCTTCATGATAGTCCTGAAGATTGCTTACAATGTACCGAAACGTTGGCAGATAATCTTTTAAGAAAATACACTTTTTTTAAATTTGTATTTTTTTAGATCTACTTTGACCGAACCCAAACTAAAATCTTCTAATAATCACATTTTCGTCTGTTCATTCAAATCTTATAATTCTTTAAGTGTAATAGGGTATATTATATTTCATCCCTTTTGATCATAAATTTTGGAATATTTTATTTTCTCATCCTGGTCGAAACCCATATGGGTTTATATGAAACAAAATTAAAATTATAATTTTAATGTATATACATTACTCACGCATTATACGTAAGTATGTAAGAAAATAAACTATTGAGAAACAGTTTTCAGCGTTTTTTATTTATTTATTCTTCCTTCATATTCAGGTCTTTCTAAAATTAAAATTAATTTTTATTCTTTTTTAGCAGAAAATAAATAGGAATAGGAAGTATAAAAATGTATTTAATTAATTATTATTTAATGTTGAGAGTGGTGTCATTGGTCACCTTCTTTCCTAGTGTGATTGACATTGAATGTCATTTTTAATTTCATTGTAATCAAATTACAAAATGTTTTTATTTAACCGAATGTAATAAACAAATAAAAGTTATAATAAAATAGTAGTTAGGTCTACAAATGCAATGCTTGAGCCTACATCCCTGTACAAAAGCCATTCATCCTCTTCTCTCTTCCTCGTCCTTCTCTTCCTTGTATTATCCACCTTCAGTTTCATTGTAACCCGTCATTATCTTCACATCTGTTCTCTTTCTCCGTCACGCTTTCTTTCACCTTCCACTACGACCATTTCCGGCCTTCTCTTCAAACCATCCTATTTTTTCCACTTTTCAAATATTCTCCCTCGCCACATTACAGAATCTTTCCTCATATCACTTCTTGTTTAGGCAGAGTCCTAACTTATCCACACATTTATGGATCTCTCCCAATCCTCATCTGCTCCCTTAAGCTACAATCGCTCCCACTATCTATTCAGTTTTGTCTGCACGCGGAAAACTCCCCACTCAAACTCATTTTAATTCGATCTCCCTCCACAATATATTTTTTTCTGCAGCCCTATTCCCTTTCATTCTTCTTCCATTGCCCTATTACTATTACCCGACGCAGACACAAATACTCTCGAGCCTCGTACGCACACAGACACGCCTACAAGCACCTCCAACACCCTCCTAATTACGTGGAAGCTCTAGGTGCTGTCCGTGAGGCAAACGAATTGCATTAGTCCTCTGACAGCACACACACACACACACAGGTCACCGCATGCCCCCCAAAGGTCAGGTCACTGCTAACGTACATTAGCCCCTGTCCTCACTGAAAGGGTACAAGGGCCATAGGGAACTTCAAAGGGCCAGGGACATGGGCTCCGTCATGTTTGCCATCCGAACTAAGGCCCAGAGCCCTTCCCTTTCTGAGTTCATAGAACACAGATGAGAAATCCATAAGTACTTCTATCCTGACCACTGCCATTACCAAAGAGCTGTTTATATACCAATGTTTCTACATTAGAAAAACTAAGCAGAATCCCCATTAAAGTATAATAAACAAACATACGATAAAATGCCTAATATAGCTTAAAACAAACAGCGAAAAAGGTAAAGAGGGGAGACCTTCAATATTCTTAAATCGTTCCTAAATGACTTCCTTTTTATAAGTATTTGCAAAATAACTCCAGAATATAACTGCTAAAATTACATTTTATAACTATTACGACTTAATAACAATTTAATACAAAGAATTTAGCTCCTTTAACGGTCTGTAAAAATAAGCCGATCTACCAAAATAGGGTAAATACAATAATTTCTTAATCATTTTGTAATGTCCTACAAGCCTTGCCACCACCGATGATATGAAATAGTTCTAATAGACATTGAAATTAAAGATAAATTTTATCTCCACAAGAAAAAAATATTTAAAATAATAGTTATAAATATGTTCTAAAAATATCCTTTTCCTTAATTTACCTTAAATGGTGACCTGTAGAAGCATTGTGGAAAATCGCATAAAGTTTTTAATTAAATGGTAATATCAGGAAAACAAAAACATCTTGTGATTTTCCTTACTCCTACTAATGGACGCCATTTAAGATAAACTAAGAAAGCATAAACCAACTATCACGCTATTACAACAATACATTTAGAGAATTATTCATAATTTGATTTTTCTAAATAAAATACAAGTAAAGTATAACTTTGTAATTTTTTTTCTACGAAAAAAGACCTTAAGGACATTTATTTTAAGCAGCACTATTAAAGTAGATAAAAGTAAAATTAAAGGCGATTAAATATTTCTAAATAAATACTAATTTCCATGAAATTAACTATCATTTCGTTCAAAAACTGAGTTTCACGTGTTTTTTAAATGTTCTCATTTATAAGGAGACTCAATATTGTAAAGTGGGCGTAGTAAATCAAGGGGTTGTTTTCTCTAAAATATGGAATTACTTCTAAAACTGAGAGGTAATACTGAGGATTCTGGAAGCGTATGATATCAATAGAACCTTAGTATGTGCTTGCTTAAGTTGACATGATTCGCACTTTTAACTACGAAAAATTAACCTTAGATCCCCGGCTATAAGATACAATGTAAGAGATATTGAAAAACCGCCCGCTGAGTAGCTGAATAGACAAAACAGATCAAGCAGATATTAATTATCATGAAGACAATGCACATAAATATATTTTAATGTATCCAGGAATTTTTTTCTTTTTCACTCATCATTGAAACAATAACTCAAAAGACTTAAGTAACTAAGTCGACTAAACTGGTGGTGGCAGCATAACCAAGTTATGAAGCACCTCCCACACGAGGCCATACTAATCAAGGCTCGCGATTCAAAATTAAGCCGAAGGGGGACGGAACTCTCCAGGACTTCCAGAGGCTCCAGGAGACAAAGGCTCCAGAGGAACACTCGAGTTGCGGTAACTCCCTCACTCTCTTGTAATCCAAGGTAAGCACAACTTGCCCAGAGCCTACCTTAACCGCCTGCTCTATTAATTAGTGAGTTCGGGTGTACCGCAAGGTGAAGACTACGCCCTTTATTATTTCCATTACCTGCACTATTATTGGGCCCAGCCTGGAGCAAATTACAAGACAATAAGGAATGAGAAAAGGGTATTAAGTCCTCATCAAATGTTTGTCAGAGTCAAGCTATCTTTAAGGATTGATTACGTGACAAAAGTTTTTTAACAATAGAAAAAATGTCTATCGCTTGAAGTGAACAATTTCCTCTAGTATCTTAGCAGTAACAATAGCAACTAAATAATATTGATATATAATCGCATTGCCAGTCATATCATTATATGAAATGTAGTATAATGATTTTTTTTTTTATACAGGTGCTACTGATGGAAACTGCTCTTTATATATTATTCATTAAAAAACGTTGAATAACTCGCTAACTAATAAAAATGGCAAAAAAAAAGAAAAATGCTCATAGCAAAAATGAAAAACCACCGTAAAAATGAGAAACTAACCTTTATTTTTTAAGCTATTTATTTATTGCATGAACAATAATGGACATATTAATGATTTTCCACGTTCATTATCCTCAAGATATCTATTCGCCATGACTATTTTTGGATTATTAAAAACTCATCCATTCCTTCAGTGAGCAAAAGACATATATACAAAAGTTATTAAAATAAATAAAAAGTAAAAGCGCTCCAGCAATCAGAAACAGACACACACACAAGAAATATATGAATTTGAAAGACCGCCATTTTTTACATCCAAAAAGTAGAATTAACAAAATTTTAAGAACTTTTTTTAAGATCCAGTTATCGGAAAGCAACAAGTCCTTCAGGAAATTCATTAAAATATATTACTCTCAATAACATTAATAGGGCAAATATTACTTATTAATATTA
>KZ806900.1:467280-484331 GCA_000696205.2 Oncopeltus fasciatus | reverse complement strand
TTATTATTAATAATATACATTTACATTCATTAATAAATGCCTAAACATCTTGGCAATAAAAGCATTACGTTGTTTAAAAGCGCCATGCCAAATTTCATTATGAAATTCTAAAAACTCTAGCTTATAGAGCGTTGATAGACACACTCATACATAGATATGTAAATTTTATTGAGTCATTTTTGGAGTTACGTAGGTAGGATTGGAGAAAATATATAGAAAGCAGGCAAAAATAATTGAGACAAGCCCGATACAGACATGGGATAGTGGACGAAGGTCTGAAGTCTAAAGAGATATTGACAAGGGCCAAGGAACACCGAAAAGAACACGAAGAAATGGAACCAGAGACCTGGGATGCACCGGGTTAATCTGGGAAATCCGTGAACTCCTGGTTCGAGTACCGTCCGGGGCGAGCTTCTATCAGGACATAAAGCCTGCATAGTGATACGAGCGTTAAAATAGGGTGGATAGGTGTAGATAGCTCCTACCTCCAAGACCTAAGAAGTTGAAAAGAGGTTGAAAAAGTAGGGCCATAGGAGGAATTATTCCAAAGAAGAAAAGACAATTCACAGTAGGAACAGAAATCATGGCCATATTTGTAGTTCAGAGCCTGCTCTCAAGATTTGATAGATGGATAGATTTACTTCCGACCAGAAATCCATTTACAAAGGAAAATGGCTATTTGAAAACATAGCATGACTACATTTGGTTTCTAGAAATACGAACAATGTAAAATAAACTCAAATACAAAAATAAAGTGTTGACTGTAACATATTTGCGTAGGGCTCTAAGTAATCTAGCAAGTGGGGGGACAACAGTAATTCAGGAGACAAGAGTTCGGGAAGAAAACCTAATGGAGAGAAGAGAGAGGTAATTTAAAAACCAAAGTTGTTTTTCTTCTTTTTTTTTCAGAGAGTTTTTGTTCTGAATAACTGGCGTTGGACAGTAGCAAAAACTTCACCCTTCAGATTTGTAATACTTCTTTGTTAAGTCCCAGAAAAGGGAGAACATGATTGGATGGCAAGTTATATTACTCCTGTATAGGGAGATTTAACCACCAAGAAGGTTATGTAAATAACCACTTCTCTCAGAGCAGAAAGCAATCAGACAGAAAATAAAAAAAAAACATTTAAGCAAGATTTCTCAGGAAACTCGGTATGCTAAAATATACAATTCCTCTTCACATAATTAATGACATATAAAGAATTATTCAACAAACCTTCATTATTTTTCCCACTTGTGCTAGAATGAGTTGAAGAGGACAAGTCGAAAACTCCATTAGTGAAAGATGTCACAAATATCATAAATAAATATTATGAATCAAAAATTATCCAAATAAATTTAAAAATAAAACACATGGATTTGGGCGGGCCCCTTATATTTTAATAAGAAATCAGTACTCCAATAAAGTCGTAAATTGTAAACCGTAGAGTAAGGAGGGGGTTTTAAAAAGGGACAAACATAATTCTCATACCTTCTATTCTCCGTCTTCATTGGTTTCTGTACACCATCTCCCGTTGGCGAGCGCTATTCATTGGTGGTAGAAATAATAATAACCCTTTAGATTATTTACCTGACAAACATAATAATTATAATATTTTTGTAATTACTAGTGATATGAAATGTATACAAAATATAAAGGTTTAAAAATATAATTTTATAATATTTTTATTCCATATTATGGCGAAAACAATCTTTGCGGAAGATTATTTAGAAATGTAACTACGAATATTGAGCACTTCAATAGTCAGCGACCGTACCTATTGCTTATTGACTTCACCGGTTATCAAGATGGACTTACTCAGATTCACATATTTAAATCCATCATTAATGACCCAGGAATATCTGCTTAGTTCAAACAGCTCGTTATTTATTTTGTACAACAAAGAGAAACATTACTTACGTCTAATATTTAATAACGAACAAAATTTTGAGTTTCCATGTTTCAAGTGTATATTTGAAGGCTTTTAGAGTGGCTTGATGCAAAGTTTATGTTGGTCTGCCTGTCTGCATTCAAGATGATTCCTCAAAAAACAATCTTACACATTTCTATGTTGCAAAACAATTAGGAAATTGACCTATCGATAATTTATAGAAGTAATGTTAGGTCTGTGTTTAATTTATTACTATTATATATACATAGACATACACAATATCTAATTTTAGCTCACCACATATCAGTAAATTGAATTTTTTTTTTAAAGAAGTAGCAGGTCATGAAGCTAATTTAAATATTTTGAATTTAGACAAGGTATGATCTTCTGACATTTTGATAAGTTGTTAGAGGCAATGGCTTCACGTCTAAGCTAAAAAACTCAAGAATCAAGAAAGTAAAAAACCCCACAACTTTTAATTATCTATGTTAGAAAAAATTATTAAGGATTTGTAAGGATTTTGAGAAGAGAAATGATTTTTTTTTAAATAAACGAAACTATTCTTAACTTTATATATTTACAAGTCCAGTTGTTTTAAGTACAGAAAATACAATAATATAAAATGACTTTAGAGAATGGCAATAAGGGGAGTTTATGGTGTGCAAAGCACACAACAATATCTGTAGGGAGTTCAATAGCAGTGCTAGACAAACAGCGCAACACTTTGATAGCAGAGGGTCGAGATTGGAGAGTCCGATTTTATGGATATGAAGGCCGGCTGGAGGGAGTCGGGTATCCTGGAGGGCATAAACATCGTTTTCGTGGTGGGTACTGCGCTGGAGTATGTGTGTGTGCGAGCGAGCCTCCAGGCTAGGCCCACTTTGATCTGGTTCTCCCGGCCGTCCGATGGAGGGAGAGACTGAAGAAGTAATCCTGGAGGCGAAGGGATGGATCCCCCCACACAGCGACGGGCCAGCGCACGTCCGGAATGCAATCTCTTCCGAGAGAGGAGAGGGACCCAAGGTTTCGTCTGTTTACAATTTACGGTTTCGAGGGGGATATTTGACGGCCAGAAACCCCCCTCCTCCCCCACCCTGTACAGAGAACACCCCCCAAGTCGCCAGGTCTTCAGACGATTCCTTTGTTTTTACTTAGGAAATGGAACCCGCTCTTTGAAGCTCATAGGGGTTTGAGGGGGAAGAGGGGCTAAACAAAAGAACATACAACTAATCAATTTTATTCAATATTGCCTCACAAGGAGTAAAATTCTTTAAAAAAAAAAAAAAAAAAATCAGAAAGGGAAGTGACAAGATATCTCATTGCATTTTCAAGTTAATTTAAAAATTGGTTAAATTATTATTTATTTACATATATTTATGCACAATAGTTTATTTTTTAACATATTAAAAATATTTTTCAATATGAGAAGAGGTTAGTCAGGGATTCGGTGTTGCGAACTGAAGATTTAAAAGTGAATTGTAAACAAAGAAGTTTTTTTTTTTTTTTCTAACTGTTTTGTTTAAAAAATCAGTTTTAATTCTTCAGTAAGGTTTCAATCAATCATCGGTGAATTCTGTTGAATTTTCATAAGTCACGTCACAGTACGAACAGTTGGATTTACCTACGTAAAATGTGCCAATAGGGGAGAGGATCTATAATGGAATATAATTTCAGCCTTTTCAACAATTTGTTCAAACTTTGTTTTTGAGGGTGGGGGGGTTCGGATATAAATCTCTATAAAATTTAAAAAAATTAAAAATCGAGATGTGATATTTTTATTATTTCTGAAATATATAGTTTTTCTATTAATAAAATAAACTAAAATATGTAAGAAACTAATATATAATAACTTTATTAGAAGAACAAAATAGAGATGAGGCATGTACTTAAATTACACATTAACTGAGGAACTATAACAAATCTTACGTAAGTGTGGAACGAAGGTGAGCTGTAAAGAAGGTGAACCGGAAATATTAACAACTTCTTGCACACCGCTAAGGAGTGGTGTGATAAAGAGAATCAGCGGGAAAGGGTAGGGCCCAAGGTTCAATGGAAAGGAACAGAGACAGGTGATAAGGTTTTGGCGGGAAATCAGATTGGGTGATAAGAGAGCGAGAAGCCTGGTCCAGAGAGAGGCACGGACAGGGAGAGAGAGCGAGCGAGAATGATAGCTTGAACGAAGGCACTAGCTTTTGTACGCAGGTGCTGAGACTCCATCCCTTTCCTCGTCCGGAGGCAATTTCTCATGGGGTCTACCCACGTACGCCACTGGTAACAGTTCCCAACCTTCATTTATATTATTTTATGCGGAGGATCAGATAGGCAAAGACTTATGGCTGGCTCAAAGGGACGTCGGATGAAGATATGGTGAAGGAGAATGAGTAAAGATCAAGAGAAAAGAGATAGAGTGAGAGAAGGGTCGGTAGACTAATTCTAGAATAAGAAGAGGTCAGTGAGCTTACTAAACTGTTTTTACAGATTCTTAGTTGGTAAATAAAGCTGTTGACATTGGGAGCATGACACGAGTTTTAAAAATTTTAACAGATCTTTACCGATCCTACAATGGTGAAGATCTGTTAAAATTTAATACCGATCCTACAATACCAAAAGTATTGTCCGTCTGTCTACTTTTCCACCCCAATCTCTATCTCAAGCTCCCTCCCTGGTCGTGCCTATCTCGTACACAGCCTACATATATTTTCACGATTTAAGACATTGGTGCGTTTCTTTGGCCAATTGCAGAAGAATGATCAAGTACAAATTTTGGTTCCGCTGTTTCGAAAAGGGAACTTTCTTAGAGAGAGGGCCCTCCTGAGTTACATTCTTGAATCTTCTCTATTTCTCTATTTGAATTTAAACTTTTCCGTGCTCTATTTAATACAAATTATTCTCTGTGACTCAATATCGCAGATAGAAATTATTTTTGAGTTTTATCATCCTTAAATCTTTCCTCTACCCCTCCCCTCCTGCTACCAAAGAACTCATACAAACGTTTATGGAGTGAAGTTTAAAAATTCGAAATTTGAAATTCATTATTTTAAATGTTGTGGGTATCAAAGACAGACATAGATTATATTGAGCGGATGATATTTTTAGCTTCCTTTGTGCTGGATGCATGTGAATTGAGGATATTTGCCAATTCTAAGATGATTTTAGTTGGGGTTCGGTCAAGGTAGATCCAAAAAACACAAATTTAAAAAATGTATTTTTTAATAAAGGACTATCTGCCAACGTTTCGGCTTACATTGTAAGCCATCTTCAGGGCTGTAGAAATAAATTGCCATGAGAATACAATAATAATTGAAATTAGTATAAAAGAGAATTGCAATAATATAATTTGATATCAAGAGTATGAGTGTAGAAAGCTATGTAAGAAAATTTAAAAGTTTATAAAAAACAATTTGAAAAAGAACCAATTTGGAAAAAACATGCAAACAAACAGCTTATTGACAAGAAAAGCAGTAATTTGCCACACCTACCTATCATGAAGATGAGAGAGGACGTCCCTAAGTTCACATTTCTATGACTAAAATATAAATTTTACTTTTACACAAAGTGAGAGGTAAAAGGGGTGGGGGGAACAGGTACAAGGCGGAAGGTACAAAGGGAAAGCGGCCTGTTGCAAGAGAGGGCAATAAAAAGGAAAAAGGAAAAAAAGGAAGGGTATTATTGGGAATAAGTGACTTTGGAACTGGGAAAAATGTTTGACAGGTTTATTGAGAAGGAGGGCTGATGGTTTTTAGAATGTTGAAAATGTTAGAATAAAATGAGGAAATTTGTTCTATGTCCGTTCTGTCGTTAACTGGATAGTGTTGTAAGTTGATGTGAACGGTTTCAGACAAAACGTTTGTGTTGATAGGGTTCAGTGGAAAGAATGGTTAAGCTCTCGAAGTGAAATGTGAGTTCTTCATGAAAAACATGTTTAGTGAGGGCAGTTTTTATTAGTTTATACTTGATGTCATTTTTATGGTTATTAATTCTGCGGGAAATAGGGATTGGATATTTGCCAATGTTTCGCTATGGTATCTACGCGATTATCTATATTTCTTCGACAGTAAACAGCTGGGAGTGCCAAGTGTTCTGTGGACTGCCACTGCAGACCAGGAAAGACGTGTAGCCAGTGGTGTTCTCATGTCTCCTGAGTTGGGAGGAACAGAGAGACGGAACGACTCCCCCCAAAGAAGAATGCCAGAGGTAATCCAAGCCAAGGAGATCCTGCGATCAGTCAGCCCGGGAGCGCTAACCTCGCTGTCGAGGTCTGCACATTTTTCCCCAGGATCCCTTGGCAATACTTCACTCGGAGACCGCTGATTGGTCGGGGATTACGCCTGCCTCCTCCTTCGCTCAAGATCAAGAAGTCCTTCCCTCGCATCCCACGAATAGCTGGAGGACTCTCTTTACTCAGCCCCACATTCTCCGTGTAACAGCCTTCCGAATGCCATACTCTAGGTATTCACAGAATAATTCACCCCCGTTTCGCCTTTAACACTGCAGCCTTAACCGAAAATTATAAAAAAATAAAATAAATAAAAATACTTAAATTTGAGAGTGACAAGAAAAGAACACTCGCTGTCAGACGACCAATTACCGAATAGGATTTAACACAGGAAGCAAGATTTACTCTGTCAACGACATTCATTTATGAATATTATAGTTTGGCCACATAGAAACTCATTCCAAAAATTGTCACACACAAAACCGTACGCGTACGCACGCAAACATCAAATATCAATTTATAAGGTATATTTTAAAATTTTTATGAAGAACATATATTTTGTATATATTTAAAAATATACCTGGGATTACCACACAATGTCGTTCTTTCACCTCATTTTACTTTTCAGTTTGTAATATTCTTTATAAAATTTTTAATAAAACGACCAGAAACTATAAATTTGCTTAGTACACGCAGTTTCTTAATAATGGGGAAAAACTTATTAAAGTTGAATTTTCAACTATAAGAGTCATAGATCATCCATGTTAAAAGGATTAGTACTTAATGAGTGGGAAAATATATGGTGGTCAACCACGGACAAAAAGTTACGCAAGGTAAAATCTACTCCGAGGGTATGGTCCAGTTCCATGTCAACTGACCGTAAGAGAGAAGTGGTATTAGCCAGACTAAGAATAGGACACACAAGACATAATCATGAATATATAATGGCAAAGGATAACCCATCCATATGTGAGGTCTGTGGACAACTTCTTACCATCAAAAATATATATTTACAGAGTGCCTAAAATATAAAGAAACAAGGAAAAAATATAACTTAAATGGGACTCTAGACGAAATTCTATTGGATGACGATAAAGTCATCGACTTTGTAATGGACTTTCTAAAAGAGGGCAGGCTATTAAATCTTATCTAGATGCATTTTCAGTATGCTTCTTTTCCATCCTCTCTCAAATTTTTTTTCTTATAAATTTTATAGTTTCCAAGTACAAAGAAATTACTATGTCCATCCACATAATAACTTGATATAATACTGATTACATAAAAGTATTACCACCTCAATAAATTTTATTAAAAGTTTAACACTATTCTTTAATCCTCAAATCTTACACTGCATACAAATTGGTTTCTCTTATGTTAGATTTTTTATTCAATTCCATCTCATTAATTGTTTAAAATTTACATGTGATAATTAACCACAACTAAATTAGTATTTATAAAACCTGATAAATAATTCTTGACAGAGTATAATCGTTAACTTAAATTCAAAGCTAGACTATTAGGTTATAGCTAAGATTTCTTATTCGTATTTTTTTTTAAAAGTAAAGGTATATTCAGGCAAGTCGAAAATAATAAATAATAAGTGGATTAATGACGTACTAAATACATATAAATAATTTTGGATATAGACAGGCCAATATCTAAAATCAAAGCTAGGTACCGAGTACCCATTTTGCAGAAGCCCCAGACCAGGAACAATACGACGAGAGAGAGGAGGCCATTTGTCGATTGGAAGGCGAGAGTAAGGGCGAACGCTCTCGGGAAAAATGGCTGGAGATGAAAAGGAATGCCCCAACACACGGCAGGAATGTTCCGGTGATGGAGGCGGTCCACGGAGGTTCTTCATAGGGTGTCATTTGTTGTCCGGTAGACCGCGGGTCGTTTTTACAACGTCCGCCCTCTGCCCAAAACCACCCCCTACCCCTGGATTCTCCCCATAACTCCCCTAATTTGTATTTCCATTCCACCCCGACCACAGTCAGAATAGTCTTAAATAAAATAGAACAAAGAGGATGCCACTGAAAACACAGCTGGTTTATTGTATGTTGTTTTCGATAAATCGATCCGGTTACATACAAGAAAATAATTGTCAAGAAATCCCCACCCCTGAACCTCGACTTGGATACATTATCCTTAGAAAAACGCAGCTTATAAATTCAAATAAACAAAAATCCATTTCAGAGATTAAGCCGTTCGTGGCATTGTCAGCTGTTTACTTCATGTACTACTGAGACTTAACTCGAATATCTGAACATATCGTCAAGTTATGCCTCAACTTTATCGTTACATTTCAACAGATGATTTAAAAAAACTATTTCAAGTCTAAGGAAATTTTATATATATACACACATAATAATACTCAGTAAAGGCCAAAGTCAAATGTATATTGACATATTTGAATGAACTAGTGATGATATTTCAAGCACCAATGCTTTAACAAATTCAATTTCATACGTTTTCCTTTTACTTCTGGGCGATTCTCGCCATTTACTTCACATACATTCCAGCTGTCAGACGTAGTGTCCTTCTGTCCCTACAAATGGTCCTAATCCATTCTGAATTGCCTATCCCTGTCCTTTTTGTTTATCATAAATATTTATTTTTATACAGACAATGTAAGTAAGATCAGAGAATTCCTTTTAATGTTACTCCATTCATTCATTCCACTCTCAATGGATTATGGCAATAATATTTTGGGACAGCTAAAAGATTTTAGCTATATTTTTTTTTAATGTATAATATATTTTCTTTGTCATACTTCTTTCATCCTCAGTCCTTCATCTGTTCTAAATCAGTTTTGAATTTGTTTTCATGGAAAGACACCATCAAATTTACAAAATTTTACTAATCTACCTTAACCCTTATTTGAGAATGACGACTTTAAGTGGTAGTTGATTATTTTAAATTAAAGTTATCTAGAGATTTTCTTTATTAAATTTCTTCAAAGTATAATAGAAATGGGTGAATATATGTTTACACACACACGTATAAAGACAGTAAGTGGGAGGGGGGAGCTGTTATTTCGAAATAAGTGCCTCTTCATAGTTATTTAGTATTAGTGGGCCATATTCTTCTTCAGCTAAATTTTAACTTAATCCATTGAAGTTGAATTAAAAAAATAATTAATCCATAAGATCAAGATTAAAGCCGTATGGGTTACCACGCCATCTATTACAAAACAAGAAAAAATAATCAATGAAAATATTGTTAGGAACGTCAGAAGGGTCAAGAACCGACAGAGACAAGGCCCTGGACCGGTCGAGGTCGGCCTAGACATCCGTAGGTTGTTTAATTCTGGGCCTCTGTATTCGTAAACAAATTGAAGATATTGTATTTTTAGAAGTAGTTATTTTTTTTCACCCGTAGCCCATAACACTATGTTGAAGCCTTGTCTGTCGGCAGGTTTTTAGGTTATTTTGTTTGTGAAGTTACTGTTAAATGTTTCATCGCTGTGGAACACTCCACCCCTAGTACCAACCCTTCCCCACTTCCAATTCACTGGGCGCATTAATTCAACTATAATTCCAGGGCGGAGTTAATAGCCGGCCTCCATGACTCTCTACCCTGGCGGATTTCAGCGGGGCCCTTCTTCATTATCAGAGATATCCCGGCTGATAAATCCCGGGGGTGGCGTAATCACTGTCCTTGTAGTCACAATGCCCAGCAATTAGGCCCACGAATGAAAAGAGAGAGAGAGAGAGAGAGAGAGAACCTTGCACACACACACGAAAACGGACAACAGTGGTCACCCGACATGCAACACGCCCGATGACAGGCTTCAATAGATTCCATAATAAGCACTGTTAAAGCAGAGCAAGTTGCAGACTTCAACACGACCAGCTGGATATTACATTAATCCTGGATGGATGTAATACACACTCACACAATAAATATCCCTTTTAGTACTCTAAACTGTAATAACAAATTTTGAATAAATTGGCAGTTTAAGGAGTAATTAAGATTAATTCAGTATAATTTGGTTTAGTGAAAAAATTAAATTGTTAGATACATTTATTTTAATTTAACATTTAAGAACCCAGAATACATTTCCCAACAATGAAACATAAAATTACCATAAATTACCATTACACAATAGTTAGTAAACGATAAGTATTAGTCTTAGATGGTTTTAGTTGGGGTTCGGTCAAGGTAGATCCAAAAAAAAATAGAAATTTAACAAAAGTGTATTTTTTTAAAAAGATTATCTGCCAACGTTTCGGCATACATTGTAAGCCATCTTCAGGGCTATCATAAAGATGAGAGAGGACGTCCTGTACCTAAGTTCACATTTCCTCAGACATGGAAGTGTGAACTTAGGGACAGGACGTTGGCAGATAATCCTTTATTAAAAAATACATTTTTTAAATTTATGTTTTTTGGATCTACCTTGACCGAACCCCAACTAAAATCATCTTAGAATAATATCTACGGTCAACAAACTCTCCTTTTGAGAAGTATTAGTGTAATCCTAAATACTTATTCAAAGTCAAAATAAGAGACTTTTTTCCCTGAGGCGAATTGTAATTTGCTCAAAAGTTACTCGCTTCTGAAGGATAATTTAACCACCAAGAAATTATTATTATACTTTGTGCACTCTGTGCTCCCTTTAAAACCTGTCTGTTGCATACACAATAACAGTTGTACCGTTTCAGGAACAACAATCTAGTTTCAGACATGTTTGAAGGCGAAGAAATCCTCTGCAGAATATGTCATGGGAAGTTTTGGTCTTTTTCCACAGAAGTTAAAACAATCAGGAGGTAACTATTTGACCTTTGCCCAAGACCGAATCCCTGACTAACCACTCCTCAAGAAGTTAAAACAGTCCCAAAGTTACCAAAAGTGGATTACGGCAGTGACAAGAAGGTCCAGATAAATGTTTCCGAGTTAATGTGTGACTTTTATTGCCCTCAACGTATTTAGCCAATGAAAACTATTTTTTGAGAAGATTTTTTTTTTTTTTTTGTACTACCCTATGAGGGGAAATTATTCTTCAAATAGGTTATTTTTATAAGTGAATAATCACAAAAAAACTATAGTACATATTTTTCAAATGTAAGCTGAAAATTCATTGTCATCTACTTAATTTCAAGTATGTCAAACTAAGTTTTATATTTTCAACTCATTGAGATGTAAAATCCTGCCTTGGTAACAACAATAAGTGAGAATAGTTGTATTCTATTTAAGAAAATCATCTAGCAAGGAAGATTACTAATAAATAATCAAGGAAAAAGTAAATTTGTTATATAATATATTACTACTAGTGGGTCTAATACACAATTGGGCACAATTATTCCATTTGTAAAGCCTCTGAAATTAAGCGCATGATTTTCACTAGTTCCATTTGATTTAGTGCTATCTGGCTCTGCTTCCTATTGCGTTTCAGGTCCGATACACGGCTCACTGAACACTCCGCAACCTCTTGCTGTTCCAGGTCAGATGCACGGCTCACTGAAGACCACGTAGCGAAATCGCCTCGGCCCTTTGTGTCGGTGGACGAAGGGCTGTCCTGCTGGAAAGGAGATAGCCAGCCAGAAGATAAGGGAGCTTGCAGGGGACAGCTCATCTGTCGGTGAAATGGTTCGGAAGTCGCCGTAATTCCAGCACTGTCTTCCACTGGCACTAATGACCCGAGGTCATCCATCTCAACCAGCAAAGTCCTATCATCTTCAACCCGATCCACCGAGGTCATTGTTTACGTATGGCCATTCCCGAGGGATTTATGTTAAAATCTACATACCTTAACAACGACGCGGTCATAATTCTAAAAAAATTTAATTTTTATAGGATAAATCAAATACCACTTTTCTGAACAATTACCATAATAAAAAATAATCGAGATACCAAAGTACAGCTTTTCACGGCTATTTAACATCCATTTAAAGTAAATGGTTTAAGTTAAAAATTTCATTGGGTGTACTGTTGATTGTGAGTTTTCCCACAGAATGAAAAATAACTTATTGTGACCATTATTATATTCATAAAACCCTCCAATCAAAAGAGCACGTAAATAAACGAAGTAAAATAATTAAATTGTGAGGATAAGTCGTCATATTAAAAAATAACAATTATTGTTAGCAATTAGGTAGTTAATGAAAACACATTATTTCTCAAGATACCGTAAATTGTATTTAGAAACGTTGGCTTTGAAGAATATAATAAAGCAGAATTAATTTGAATACATTTATTATAATTCTTGCCGAAACCCGACTGTATATTATTCACATTTGAACGTAAAATTAAACATTTTTCTCCACGATTAGCATATATAACAGTTGTTCACGTAGGCTTCGACGGTCGTCAGAAGTATTTTTCAGCCCTGAAGAAGCCATCACATGATGAGCGAAAGCTCGGCAAATAACACCAATTTGACAAGGTCCAACCCGGAAGAAGAAACGGTAAATATATAACAGTTTACAAATATTGATTAGCTATATTATTTTTGTTACTTTTCTGTAGGGTGTAATTTATTATTATTTTTACACCAATTGTGTAAGGTAAGAGGGTAAAGAAAGATTTCAAGCCTAGCAGAGCATTCATCACTTGAGACATTAAATGGAGAACATACTCCTAGATGAGGTTATGTATGGTGTTTCGAACATGATATTCAGCGCGGGACCGATGAAGCCAGGGGTCGTAAATATTGTACAGAGTAATGGCGGCAGAGAGTTTCGGGGCGCTAAATTCACTGCTTCGGACGGCAGTGGGGTGGGGGGCGCATAGGATTTCACAAATAAGACTTATATTAGCTCTAATGGAAGCTACGTTGGGCACTGAATCATCATTATCTCTGTGTTTCCTGCCCGCCGTTTTCCAGATCCACCCTCCACTTTCGAGGGATTCGACATAAAACAGGAACGCCTTTCACTCCACGCTCTGCCTTTTAGAAGAGGATCATTTAAAAAAAAAATAGATAGCCCAAAAAAATAGCAGATAATCACTCGTCCGGTGAGTATTTCAGGCACGCCATCATAATCAGAACATAACATTTCATGAACTCGTTAGAGTAGCACTGGAGCCGTTGCAACTCAATGTATTACTTTGTGAGAGGATTCCTTTGGGAACTAAGCATGTTATTCAGCGCTCAAAAATACTGGAATTTCAAGTGGGACTAACTGTTCTTAAGATAATCAAATTTTTTTCATCGCCAAGCATGAAAAATGTAAACACAGCTCAGTAACTGTGCGAACTTATGCGAACCCAAAACTTTATTTTGGAAATGTTGAATCCTTCCTATATTTCATAACTACAATAAATACATGGCTGGAGGTTGGTTGGCCATGGAGTATTATGCTAGAGAATTTAGTCAGGGTTTCGGCCAGTATCAGAGAAATAATATACCCCAAAATTATTGGGTAATTATTTTATTATTGCTGACGTTTTGACTTAACTTGTAAGTCATCATCAGGGCGATAGTGATGTCCGGAGAGATCAATACTGATCTCTGTGGTAAGAGCTGTGTAGTTTTGCACTCTGAGATTTGACCATAAACCTCCCTCAAAGATCTCTCTAGACATCAATATCGCCTTGATGATGACTTACAAGTCGAATCCTCATCAACAATAAAATAATTACACAACAATTTTGGAGTATTTTAATTTTTCTGATCCTGGCCGAAACCCTGACTAATTTCTCCAGCACAATAAACGTACTTTTCACTCAACAGCCTCCTGGGAAACATGCATTCTGGTTATTGCAAACAAAGTTATATCAACCACTTTTTTTTCTTTTTTTTTTATTTGTAGAGTTTTAGTAACCTTCTCGTAAGGACATTGGTCCTATGACGATTTGCAATATTGAAACTGTTCTTCACCGGATCTTAGATTAGTTGGTAAAGCTAAAATATAATCCATTACAAATTTTACACACAAACACACACACACACACACACACACACACACACACACACACGCACGCGCGCGCGCGCGCGCGCACATTATGGGTGGTAAATTTATTTTTCTAACCTTTTTGACCAAAAACACTTTTTAGGAAAAAAAGGATAATAAAGAAGATATTTAAGAATGCAACTAGAATTTTTAAGAGCTTCCCCCCATCTCTTAGCAACCTTATTTTTATCCTCTACTTTTTGTCAGATCGAATAAGTCATTCGCTCTTTTGTTTTGAATCTGTCACAAATGAAACACAGGAAACCAGATTAGCCAACGCAGCTCCTGCATGACGGATATCAATCTTCAATTATTTCATTTAAGTTTTGTACAAAATTGATTTAATAACAAATTAAAATTGATTTTGACTTTAATGAAGTCCATTATTTGTCATTACCCCCCTCCCATCAGCGCTATAATTATTTGAAATCCCTGCTTGTGTCAAATCCTTCCTGAAGCCATTCACAGAGTGCATGTCTGAAGAATCCAACACAACCCGTAGTCTTAACTCTGCTAAGGGAATTAGTTTCCTCAGACAATAACCCCGCGCTGTGGGAATGCTTGTCCAAGCCTCTTCTTGGGGTTTTATGCCAGGCCCTGCTAAAAAATGGAGGTCCAGAGTCGGATGGCCGGTCCCAGGGAGCCATAAACCAGTCGGTTGGTTTTACTAGCCCTTTCTCTGCGGAGAAAAACATGGACGCTCTAGGACTATGTCATGTCTCCCGCAACCCAGACACGTCAAACTACACCCGCCGAATTTGCGCCCATTGCAAAAGTAATACAGCGATATCAAAACAAGAATTTGCAGGTTTTTATTTATTTTTTTACAACAGGCTTCAACACAAAATCATCACACTATAATCATTAATTTGTCTTCATTTACTGTCATACTATTATTCGGTACTAATCATAAATAAAAAATAAATGCATGTAACATTTTTAGCATAGTTTTATTATGCGATTAGTAATAAATTTAAAATTGTATTTTGAATAATAAATAAATCATACAATGGGTGTAGAATGAAGAATATTATCAGATTGAATTTAAAAATTATATGTTGAGGTAAATGGTAGAAATGCGAAAAAGAAACCAATATAAAGCTTTCAACATATTTGTCAAGAGGAAACTAGTAGATAAGTATGTCTATTTAAAATTGTATAACTTTTAAATTAATCTCTTAAGTGTGTTCTGATTAATCATATTGTTCATTAGGTATCTCTAAGGGACAGGTAAATTCTTAATTTAAAATATAACTGGCAAATATTTTTAAAGAAATTGAATGAAGGATATTAATTCAGTAGTATTTTGGAATTTTTATTGTAAACTGAAATAAGTTGAAACTTAGCATTTATAGAAATAAACAAGTATTAAAATATATGACAATGTTTAAGCTTATTAAAATAAATAAATAATTTTACACAGAGAAGCTATGAATAAATGAAATTCCGTCACTCAGGAGATCCGCAATCACAGCAGATTTCCCAAGTAATATTAATTATGGATGGATGATAAATAAAACCGACACACACAGCACCGTGTTATATATAAATAAAACAATGAATATATTACGATTACATGTTTTGGACATCATCTAAACCCTCTCTCCCCCATAAACAATTTCAACCGTAATTGTACACCTTCAAGGGCCTGCTGTAACAAATTCCATTGTACACCTTCTTAATTCTATGCCTTTATATCGTAAATCTAACAATAACGAATATATAAATCAAGCAAAAATTCCAATAGATTAAATTCTCCTTTCAAATATAAGTTCATCGTTTAATAAAATCTAAAACAATAGCAACACTGCTAAATACCTGATAAACACAACTAATTTGTGTGAATGGTGCGACATTTAGCTTCTTACCTGAAAAAGTAAAAAAAAACAATTAATTACATAGTTCAAAAGTATTGAATAAAATCTACATAAGTTATGTATGATTTAAAATATTTTCTTATATTATATTATCCTTATTATACACGCAATCAAGAACAAACTCCTTTAGTGAAAGCTAAAAAACAGTTAAGTGATAATTTAGTGAATTTGTTATAAAAGTTAGTACACTTCTATACTTGGACACAATTTATGTTATTTAGCTACAATTAATTTTGTAGTGTGTTTATTGTTAATTTATAAAAGTTGTAGTCATATTTATTATTAGTATGTGATAATTAGTTCCTCGTCATTGTCTGATAAATTAGTTTCAATAGTCATCCTGATATTAGTTTTGATTTCACCATGCTGCTTAAACTGAGGATAGGAAAAAAAAACTTTATGTATATATATATAAGANAAAAAACTGAATTTGCAAAAATATTAAAAGAAGTGATGCCCCAATTACTGAAAATAAATACTTTTAAAAAAATAAGATAGATATTATAATTGGTGATAATTAGTATTTGAAAGAGGAAATAAAATCTCGTGAAAGAAGAGTTTCACTTGGTCTTTTGAAGAGTTCTCCCCCAGATAAGTCTTACATTTCAAAATACCTTAATTAATTGGGTGGTATACCTAAGTCTCTTTCAATTTATATATTAAGAATTTATAAAGAGTTATCCATTGATTTCCTTCGTATTCGCCAATGAAATTTGGTAAATTTCAATTATATTCAAGAGAAAACCAAAGGCACTTGGTCTAACATTTTGTTAGTTTTGACAACTTATTATTGCTGTGTAAACAACATTATGAAATATATTTGGAATAAAAATAATATATTTCACCATACTTTTGAAAACACTACAGTAAACTGTAAGCCAATGTGGTACAGAAATCTATTTCAGATAATAGAGAATCGATTTCATGGAATTTATGGGTGTAAGGATTAGTGTGTACGTGTGTGTGTGTGTGTGTGTGTGTGTGTGTGTGTGTGCGTGCGTGCGTGTGTGTGTGTGTGTGTGTGTAACTGTGAGCGAATAATTTAAGAAATAATTGTTTTTAATTATATCTAGATGTTTATAAGAAAATGCTCATATGTTAAATTTTTTTAAACAATTTTTCTATTATAGTTTTTTTGATGTTCATCCCAAAAGAAATATCTACAGGGCCCGTCTTATTTTATTTT
>KZ806900.1:434560-461424 GCA_000696205.2 Oncopeltus fasciatus | reverse complement strand
ATATATATATATATATATATATATATATATATATATATATATATATATATATATACATGGTGTTACATACTTATATATATAAGTATGTAAGCTCTCTAGCGTACGTTTAGTTACTCTAAAGCTGGAGGCTCTCTCCCTTCACCACCCCAATTGCCCAAAAGAAGGTCTGAAATTAGACCGAAAGGTTGGAAACAATAAAAAAACCCATAAATTAATGTTTATTTATCAAATCCCAAGAACGATCACTGAACAATCCTTCCTGATAAATGAGAATAATATGTAATAAGTTTTCATTGACCATACTTTATAAACTTTGTGAGATCCTTTGAAATTCCTCAAAAGTCTCGTCTCCTCACTAAATAGCTTGATTTCCTGTGAAGGAAATCTGCCAAGACAGTTATCTCTCAAAATGTATAAATGTAAAAGAGAATACCTAATTCCGCTAACACACTTATACACTCTTAACTGAGGCCCCAAGAGAAAATAATTCAGCTAAGTGGACGCATAGACCGGGAAGACGGGGAAGAAAAAAAAACAGACTTCTGGTTGAACAATTTGCCTAGGGAGGAAATCTGTTTTAATAAGTGTCTGAAGAAGCCGACCGGCTTTGAAACTCGAGCAAACTTTTTAACGAACTAGCGACAACTTCCCTGAAACTAATTATGGCACAAGTTTGGGTAAAAACAATGAGGAGGGCCATTATCACCCCGATGGCTCAATAATAAACATCCCACTTTTTAGCCTGGCATTTTAATTTGGATTAAAACGGAAAAAAAAAAATAAAAGTTGTTAATTATAAAGGGCCTGCTAAAATGTCCGCATCTAGTTAAAGGAGATTTTAATCGATTGATCAATTATACTGCTTAAATATTATATACATTGCATAACACACATAGATTATACATAATTACAAAAAGGTACAAAAAAATAACTCGATGTGTTTAACTTTTTAATGTTTTCATACAAAAATAATACTGCACTTACCGGGACTTAAACCTAAGAGCTTATGAAAAACTTTAGTTAATTTAATCAATATCGTTGTCCTTTTTTTTCTTTTGCAAAGTTTTGTGCGATTGCGATATGCTATTATTCGCAGATTGCCTAATTTGGAGAACAATCATGAAGTATCAACGTACCAAAAACAAAAAAATATTTTTAGAACAATTATTGAAAAAGTTCATTAGATAGACAAATGAGTACAAATTGGGATTTTTGGACTTTTGTAATTCTGAAACGGAAATATCATACGAAAAAGGGTCATAGAAAATACCCTATTACAGTATTTTCCTTATCTTCAACCTACACAAACTTGTGTTCAGTGAATTTTTGACTTTATAGAGAGATTTTTTCTTAAGGCGAAGTTCGAACTTGTTCTCAAACTGTTAAAAGCAAAAGTTAAGTTCCTTATTGAGCGAAATCGGAGCAGTTGGAGTGGGGGATTACCAGTCATGTCAGCTGGAATTACAAAATCGTTTCATCGTTATTCCGGGGGTAATATTTTTTTTACTTGAACATAAACTTTATGGTCTATGCGCCCCAATTACTTGTTTTCGCAATTAAATTTGACATATCGCCATTCCATGTAAAAGTACAAGCCGAGTTAATTTTAGGGAGAAATAGGATGATAAGGACTAACGCAAAACCTGGCAGATCAGGTAAGATTACTAAAAGTTCTTTGTTTAATATTTAGTTGGGAACAATGAACCCCAAAACGAATGTCAATTCGTGTTCATTGATAAAATATATATTTTATAAGAGTGGAGGATTACACAACATGGAAATTTCAAATACAAATACTCATCCAATACGAAACTGAGAAATTCGTTTATCTCATAAATAACCTGCCCGAAACACTTTTCGAGAAATATACACAGTCTTCATAAAAGGGAATATAAAATATAATACAATTCCATATATCATACATATTACACACTAATAAACGATCCAAGCCTTATTAATTCGAGATTGCTTCCTTGCTCGCTGACTGAAAGAGAAATATCTACTCCGCCTCCTTTGACGACAGGGGGAGCAAGGGCCCCAACACGTCAGCCTGTGGGACTCCAAGTTTAAGCGCCAACTTAATTACAAGTAGCTCAGTGTGTGGGTGTGTCTGCGAAGGGAGTCAGACCGCACTTACCCAAGTGCCAACAAATGGTGACGTATGGGCAGAGAGCAGATGACACAGCGCTTAGGGTACACATGGGTCTCGCGATTCTAAACCCTAAACAACAGGGGCAGGGGGTTAAAGACAATGGGAAAGAAAAGAGGAGGGCTCAGATAGGGTGAGCTACCCTCATAAAAATGTCAATTCGTGTATATGCGCCTTTTTGTATAACGGAATAAATTAAATTTTATCTGTAAAAAATTTTAAATTAACCAAAAAAAAAAAAAAAAAAAAAAAAAAAAAAAAAAAAAAAAAAAAAAAACTATTTCAAAATATTCCTCTTTAAGCATTCACTTAATATTTTAATATGTAGTACGTAAGCTGGAGCTTATTTTTTTTCCCTGAAGACATCACATTAGAGGGTTGGAAGTGCTCTACCATAAAAATTATATGGAACATAAAAGAAAATTACAAACAATTAATGCGAGGGAATAGAATAAAACATCTATCTGTCACAGCCAGGACTCGATCCTGGATCTCCTGCTTTCCAGGCCGGTATGCTTCCATTACACCACCATGAAAATTAAAAAAGTAGATAACGAGAGTCGATAAATAGCTAGACAATGTCAGTTCCTTCGAGCATAAGACGATGTATTCGTCTTTCTCCTGGGGTTAGGCTCTCGCTAGTGTGTTGGGAAAGTTATCAATTAATCCATTAATTTAGGTTGTTATAGTGGTCGAAATAATCCTGATTACTGTCTTTTATTAACTAACTTATAGTAAATATATTAAAGGGTATTTATAGGGCATAATAACCTAGAAGTTGATTGCCCTCCATTATGATCTACTACTACAACTGTACATAGTTCTAAGTTTTTCCTAACACTAATTAATAACGTAAATAGGATTTAAAATTTTTGATTTCCTATAAACCAATCCCTTCTCGTCCACTAAATTTGGCCATTAACGACGATCTCATCTAACGGTTTACAAAAAGTTAGTATTAATAAAATCAATTCATTTTTCACTTCCCAATTCGTCTTCCTGTAATTTTGATTCTATAGCCTGGTACTTTGCAGGATACTTGACGTCTATATGCGAGGAGCATTCTCGAAAGCACACAGTCAGTGTTTCCTTCGGTCTACTGTCGACAAATTCCACACTCCTCTGGACGATGTTCTGTCCGTACTTGTCCATGCAGTGTACTCCTCTTCTTCCGCTTGCCAGTGGAGAATTCGCCCCCTCAGCAGGACGATAAAAGAAGACGGGCGGAAGAGTGTACAGTTGGGAGGTTTTTACGATCGTCGTGCGGGGGTGCCGTGCCATTGGTGCAGGGGTTGGGAAGAGCGTGGCATTTTACAAGGCATGGGGGGGGGGGGGTGTGGTTTGTAATACTGAATTCAGTTGGAACCAGAGGTATAATATCAACATAAATGCCGAGAAATGGGAAAGGCAAGGTATCTCTGCCAGTTACAGTATTGTCAAGGCAGGTTCGATACCATTGTTGGGGGGTAGTTTCCGGCCTCAACCCCTAAAATGGAGGTATTACAAGACGTAATCGTCAAAAGAGCAAGATATTACGGCCACTCTGTAAAACAAATCCCTTTCAGAGTTTACACTGATATAAGTTAACAACATAAGACTAAAAGTATGCCTACCAAAGTATCTTTTGTGTTCAAATCTGAGTTTATATTTACAAGGAGAGTGATAACTTTATTTATTATTTTATGATTAGGAAACTTTCAACTCCTACTTAAAAAAAAATATATATATATATAGAAGTTATATTGCATATTAAAGTTGTTAATGAATATTTTGAGTTAATAGATATTAAGCTTAAACGAGATGGCTAAAATAAATGTATAATTTTACTGCGATAATGTATTTTAAAAATAATTATTTTTTAGATGTTAATAATAGATTATAAATATTGTGAAAATTTCTTGAACGATAAACTGGATAAAAACAAAAAATTCTGATAAATTACAAACACTGATTTTTTTTTTAAATTAATCACCTTTAAATTTAATTAGTGACAATTAATCACTAAATAATAATAGGAATAGATAATTATTAAAGAAAACTAAAAAATTCACTTAAGCAACTTCTCGTTATATTGGTATAGATACAAAATAATCGAAGTACAGCTGTAACTAGCAAACTAGTGTAGCCTAAAAAAAACAAAAAAAAACACATCTGACGTAACCAGATTTTACCAAATATTTTGTTAAAACATTAATTTTATATTTAATTGTTCTACGAATAGTAGGAAATGAAAACTTCAACTGCAAATTCTGTAACTTATTCCTTTGAGAGTGGAGCAAGAAAGGGTGAGGGATAGAGGAAAGAGAGAAAGAGTGAGGGAGGAAGAAAGAGAGGGAGAGGTTGACGAAGAGAATGAAAGTAAGAGATAGAGAGAAAGAGAAAGAGAGATAGAGAAAGAGACCAGGTTTTATAGAGGTCAACGGCGTGGTTATTACGCCCTCTATCTGATAGGTATTCAGGTAGATAGATTGACTGATTCTTACCCATACTTAAAACTCTATAAATATATTTTATTAAACAAATTAAAAAGATATGACAATAGTTAATAAGAGAGAGAGAGAGAAAGAGTGAGCGAGAGAGAGTGTGAGAGAGAGAGTGAGAGAGAATCTGTTTTTGGCTTTAGATGAAGTATCCATCCCTCTGCTTCAGTCCCATTTAAATAAAAAAAATTGTCAGCAGTATTATAATAATTTTAATAAGCAACTATTTATTTAATTATTAATAACATGAATAGTACATTTAACGCACATAAGTGAATGATGGTATTATAGTTTAACCAAATAAAATTACAAAATTAAGCTATATATTTTTCATTTATTTTACTAAGTGTCAACTTAGAACTTATGAACTCCGAACTTAGCCTACTAAGTGTCATTAATATTCTATAAGTTTAAGGACAGTTGAACACCCTTAAGACCTGTTTTCCGGAGGAATTGTTACAAAGGTCAATTGTGCAATGAAATGGGCGGGTTTACAGAGCCATTACCCTATAAGGGCTAAACAGTGAAAGGGCCAGTTTACCTGCAAGTACTGGCAAATAGGAGAGAGTGCTGCAAGCACAGGCTAAACGCAGACAAATAAGTGATTAGTAGGAAGATGAGTTAGTGGTGTGGGTAGCAATTCGCCGAAGTGTTCACCGCCGACCAAGGTCAAATGGAAGGGCTGTGTGGAACAGGAGAGCTATCTAGGTTGTCCAACCCGATAGTGGGTCGTGTACCGCACAAGATTGATGGCCATGCTCACCCACACCTCTACACCCACACTACTGATACTGGCCCCAGGTGATCAGTCCTGGACAACGTCAAATCCGCTAATCACACGCTCTGGTAGCCATGTCTCCAATAAACACGAGTATCTTACCGATGCCTACATAAAAAATGCTATTAATTGATTAATTCTTCTCTTATTGTTAATATATTAAATTTGTTGTTCATATAAATAATTCAATATTAAATCATAATGATAATGGCGGTAAAGTAATTCCTCATTGCATTATTTATTTAAATCGTACAGGGAGCTAGAAAAAAAAAAAAATAACTCTCTGACTCTGCCGGAGAGATTTTCTTTTCTAGTTCCCTGTACGATTCAAATAAATAATTCAATATTAGTTTGTTTTTTAATGTCTTTTTTTGATCCGAGCAAGTTTATGAATAAACCACATTAACATAGATAGTAACAATGACGGAAAAATTTCACATATCTTTCCAAAAAAAAAAAAAAAACAACACAAAATGCAGAATGTTATTTTGAAAAAAGTTCTTGTAAACTTATTCTTACTGTCATGATTTAGTTACCGTAGAGTAGGAGAGTATCACTCTATCATTTCTCCGATGAAGGTCTGAAATTTAGGCCGAAACGTTGGCGAAAATAAAAATAAAACCTTTTTGTTTAAAAATCAGTTATACTTCTTCAACTCCCAAGACCGAATCCCTGCCTAACCTCTCCTTATAAATATAATTATTTTTCTAATTCAGCAATACCCTACGAAACATAAAATAAATAATTATATTGTTGTAACCCAACAAAGGTCATACCTTCAACGCAGAAGATAGAAGGTTTTTCTCGTCTTTATTGGTCAGAATATTTACAATTCGTTAAGTGAAAAATTTTCGGAAGCAGGAGTAAAACTTATATACACACACTATATCTAAGTACTATACTGTAAAAGACTATACATATATATAGGGGGTGTGGTTTGTAATACTGAATTCAGTTGGAACCAGAGGTATAATATCAACATAAATGCCGAGAAATGGGAAAGGCAAGGTATCTCTGCCAGTTACAGTATTGTCAAGGCAGGTTCGATACCATTGTTGGGGGGTAGTTTCCGGCCTCAACCCCTAAAATGGAGGTATTACAAGACGTAATCGTCAAAAGAGCAAGATATTACGGCCACTCTGTAAAACAAATCCCTTTCAGAGTTTACACTGATATAAGTTAACAACATAAGACTAAAAGTATGCCTACCAAAGTATCTTTTGTGTTCAAATCTGAGTTTATATTTACAAGGAGAGTGATAACTTTATTTATTATTTTATGATTAGGAAACTTTCAACTCCTACTTAAAAAAAAATATANGGATATGGGGAAATAATTCTCAAAAAACCTGTCACGACCTTATAGCTGCAAGAGTATATGCTCTTCCGAAAAAAAAAAAATAAAAAAAAAAATAAAAATAAAGAAGAGAATAACTTGATTTACCAAAGTTAAATCTGCCGAAAGCTTCTAGATCTTGAGATAGGCTTTAAAAATGAACTAACTAATGGCACTACAAGTCTAAAATCAACATAGTTAAACAAGCAAGGGTTATTTTATTCCATATTTGCGGGGGTTACGCCCAAAATGTGGCACCGACAAGAAAAAAAAAGAAGCCATGTTTCATAATGGAACAAATAAGAAATGGCATATCCGTGAGACTCCTGAATGGAAGTACCCTTGGCGAGCACATGTCCGACTGCAGAAGAGAGCAAACAGAACTACCTTATTCCATTAGTGCTCTACTGAAGGATGCTCTCTGCAAACATCCCACGAGGTTGACAGGGGGAGGGGGGCAGGACCTGAGGCAGGGGGCTTCAAATCCAGGAAGAGAGGGGGTGGGGGAGGGAAACCAGAAGACATCACAAGAAGTCCTTGGCGTTAACTAATCAGGTAGCCAATGAGCGAGCCATAAAGGATGGAAGTAAAGGACAAATCGGAAAGGACTAGATGGGGGAAAATTGAGACGTCGCTAAGGATGGCTGACAGTGAGGACAAGAAGTAGGGAAGAAACTTGACTCTCCAAGTACGTCCTTAAATATCTTCTTCAACAAGCACTTTTCCAAATAATGTTTATAGAACATAAATGGCAGAAATTAAAAATTTGAAACTTTTTTTTTAATTTTTTTTTCTAGGATTATTTAATAATAGGGGGAAACATTGTAACACCAAATTGGGTTTCTATATTAAAAGGGTGCGAGGTACTTGCTAGGTGGAAAAGATCCGGTTGGGACTCAAAGATTACGCTGTCATGGAGAGGTTTTTATAAAGAAATTAATGTTACATATCCAGAGGCACGAATGGAAGTCATTATTACTACTTATTATTTAGAGAAGGTGGTGTGGTTGGGAGTCTCGCAGAGAAAGGGAGGTCACATTCGGTAAATGGCCCAAAAAGAGAGAGAAAGAAAAATAAGAAATAACAATAACAGTCTCTTATGGGGATTGTTTCAATTCAATAAAATTAAATCATTTAATTTACTAAGAGAACGTCAGCTTGTTCTATAAATAATAACCAACCAAGGGGGACAGGGATTTACTCCCTTAGATGAGTTGTCACTTATAGACTGACAGATCTCATTAATGGGGGTATAATTTTTCATTTATTTATTTGTAGTCGTTTGCAATCGCGATATTATTTAAGAAATTCCTAGGCATTAATCTGGAAGACGATGTAAATTCCTTATATCTCTATTGAGAGGTTGTTTTTAAAATTCCCAGAAAAAGCTTGCAATCCAAGAATTGGTGTTCAAAATAAATTTTAAAAAAATGTTGTCGCCTCCCATACTATTCCTTACGGCCATGGAGCGAGTGGCTACATAAGGATACTCCTGCCCTCGGTAAAGCTGGCGCCTCTAGCGGAGCTCCAGAATTGCAGAATCCTGGGCCTATTTCTGCCCAAGAAACACATTAAAATCAAATCAATAATCCTTGAAAGTTTCAAAGGTAGAGAGTACGACAGCAGAAGTTCATATATACGCGTTCGGTGGACGGGTACGATGTAACACCTGCCTCTCTTGTAGTATACAATCTTAGGGTACTTCAAAATAAGTACGCGTAAAAAGCTGTCACTCCAGAATCAAAGCACATCGTAGTTCATCAATACAGTGCTTCTTCATCGAAGCAACAGTCTACCTAGTGTTATATGGAAGTGACTATCCTGGACAACCCCTCAACTAAACGTTTTCCACCCCTAAAAGAAACATTTCAAGGGTCTAATTCCTTAACAAAATTAAAGCCGATATTTCCCCCAAGTCCCCCTTTGTGCACCAACTTTAGGTCTGTGCACAAGAAAACAATCCCCGCCTACTTTTAAATAATTCAGAAGGCCTCGTCCCTACGTTTAGTTCCCGGCCAACCACTACGTCTCTTTAAAAATGCACCACTCTCGCACCACTTAGAAACAAGAATGTATCTCTTTTACTTCCAGAGGGATTAACTCTTGAATTTAACATCCGCCGAAGTGTGAAAAAAACCTTTAAGTTTCATAAAGTTATATACCTTCTAAGACTAGCTTATCCACATCGCTAATTGGTAGAATGGCTAAACTTAGAATCGTATTTATATTTCATCGGCATATATATGTATATTATATATATATAGACAATTTGTAAAGTGGGAGCAGCGAAAACTATAGGACTACCATAAAATCCCACCAAGAAGGAGCTGCGCAATCAAAACAGGTTTCCTATATTTTTTTATAAGACAAGTAAATTTTCTCTGGATTGACTGGGAAGGTAGAGTGGGGGAAGCGATTTCCCATAGTAGATACATTTCACAATATTTTCCTTAAAAGGTGTAAATGAAACAAATTTAGAAAATTACATTTTTGCCTATTATCATAAATTTAGTTGGTTATTGAAGATTTTGGTCACATAATTTTGTACAACAATTTAGTCTAGGCCAATGAGGAGAAAACACATTATCAAATTATTGGCCTAGATGCTCAAAATTATTTGACCAAAATCCTTAATTATCAACTAAATATATATATGGCACAGAGAAAAATTACATTTCCAACGTTGTGCAAAAAGTATAAGATGCAAGAAGTATAAAAATCTTGATTCGTATTGCAAGAAAAAATAAATAATAATAAAAAAAAAAGTATTTGTGTCCTGTGAGGGAACATTATGACTGCAAGACTCCTTGGAAAGAAGCAAGAGTGGAATGGTGGACAAGCAGAGGTAAAATTCACTCATTCCTCTAGGGTTAAGCTAGCCAATATTTCATGGCCTCCCCCACCCCTCCACTAACCCCTCATATAATCTGCACAAATATGGTGGGGGCCTTCCTGGCGAGGAAGAAGGACTGAAAAATCGTTTTGGACTAGGGGGTGCAGGTCGCTTTTACAACGTCCATACATAAACGAGGACTTCTTCCTCTGGCTCCCATCCTTAAGGGGAAGTGACATTTCATCTCCCTCATTTCTCATATATTTATTTTGTTTGTGTGTTTTGATATTCATAATTCTACAAATGTTTATAATAACCAGAAAATGAATGTGTATTGGTTCTTTTTTTTACTAATTTAATAATGTAACTACTTGACTATGTAATGACTCAGGTTGAGCACTTTTTCTACTATCAAGACATGAGCATTGCTGAGCTCTGTATGTGTATATATATATATAAATGTTTTGGGCGAATTTCATGAATGAGGGAAAAACTTATTTTACTGTTATTAATTTTTTTTTACTATCTTTGTAATTTTGTTTACTTATGAATTTGGCAAGTTGTACCATTTTTAGTTACAGGTAATTTATTTTTTCGATGTTCTGGAAATCAATAATTCATTCATGATTTTACTAGTTGAGCTGTGGAAGTTTAAGAGAGCTAAGTTTTGGTAATTTAAAAAAAAAAAAAACTTTAGTGATTACTTTCTACACATTTTTTNAAAAACTTATTTTACTGTTATTAATTTTTTTTTACCTAATAGTATAATACACATACTAAATATTATTCAATATAAAAATTGAAGAATATATAGTAAATTTTAAAATTTACATTCAATCCCTTTCTTTAGCAAAAACTAAAATAAAAACAAAAAGAATAAGAAACGTCGTTCTAGCTATAATTGTAAAGTCATTACAAATGCAAGGATTTAAAAGCATTTAATCATAATTTATCCCATCTGTGCTCATATTAAGTAAAGTTTCTCGCGACTTAAAAATGAAGTTTCTTGAAAATCAGTGAAGTATTTATTGGTTTACAATGTTTATGTAAGTATGTAACAATACAATAAAGAAGGAAATACATAGTAGGGGAGGTCAAAAAGTTTCTGACCTACCTATGAAGGAGGGAATTAAAAGAGAGGACTTATGTATTTTCCTGTTTATCTAATCAGTGGTTATATTCATAAAAATTTACATAATCCTGCCATTTCTTGTCCAGTACTTGTAATACTTTTGATTTCATCAGTTTAGACTTGCCATTGCATTACCATTTGCACACTTCTCGTACAGTGATGGCCACGATTGACACCTCGGGCTTTGATTTAATCAACTGTCCCTCTTACGGCTCAGATCTAGCCCTCATCACTACTTTCTGTTTCCGAATCTGAAGGACCTAAGGGGAAGGCGATTTGAGGTAAAAGACCAATTCAAAGAGGCTATAGTTGCTTATTTAGTTCCAAAAAAGAAAATTATCATTTGAGTGGTTTAGAAAATTAATTAATAGATATAATAAATGTGTTGGTAATAAGGGACATAAAATTGACAAAGAATACATGCTTTATGTTTTGATTTCATTCCTTTCTGGGCCAGTCCGAGAACTTTTGACCTCCCCTTCTAGTAAATAAAATTGCTAAAATTTCCATATTCTCTCAAAATTTAAATTTATTTATACATAATTACTGATGAACGAATGACAGAAGCTAAGAGAAGAAAATATGAATAACTCTACAAGTCTGTATAAGCAGAACGGCTGCCATGTCAAGAGCTGTGACGGTTTTAATGTCGGAGTAATTTTAAACTGTCAACCCTTAATTTAACCCCTTCAAAGTTAAGTGGATCAACTTAAATCAAATGTAGCATCCAGCCTGGCCAAATATATCCCATACGTCTTCGAATTCGATGTGGCGCCTTTTGAGAAATTTCATATAACAGATAAGGCATTCGGCGTAAAGACATTTTCATTCTATTTTGGAAAAATAAAATATAACATTGTGTAGAGGAGTTATGATTTCAATCTTTCAAAGGTGGATAACATAGTTCATTTTATATCAAGTATATTTAAATTAATATTAAGTAGATTTATAATTCATGTAAGCTGATTTATATTCTGGGAGGAGTGCCGGCTTATCTGAGGGAATTTTTTCCCAAGCCTAGTTCGAGTCACACCATGGACAGATTCTTATCAAGAAATATAAGTTTTCACGATGTTTAGAATAGGATGGCAACTTAGAATAGTAGGTAAATCGCTGTTGAATAGGAGGCTTAAAAATAAAGAAATCGTTCTGAGAGAATACGGAGAAGTCAAGAGAGAAAATTTCTATAGAAAGGACGAAAATAATTTTAAAAAGAGCATTTATGTTATTATTATTTTTAATGAATCCATTAAAATTACTTGAAATTTATACCTCTTTATTTAGAAATTAAGGAAACTAAAAAAATAAAAATGGAGAAAAAAACTGAAAATTGATGAAGAGAGGGTTATAAGGATTTCCATCTTGGTAGTTGAAGAATTAAAATCTATTTGTAACCAAAAATAGTTTTTATTTTAGCCAACGATTCAGCCTGAATTTCAGGCCTTCATCAGGGCTGAATATGAAAAAAAAAAAACATACAAAATAACACAGAAACATGTCCATAAGTCATAATCTAACAAAAAATAAATAAATGAAAATAAAAAAACAGTGTAAAATGCATAAAAACTGGACAATACATATTAGAGAGAGAAAAAATTATTTACAATATTCTGAGAGTAACATACTAAATAGACTGATGGGGTAAGAGAGTCTCGTGCTCAACAATGTCTATATGAGTGGCCTGTATTTTAAAAATTATATTTGGGAAATTGTAGAAGGTAAACAGATATCGGTGTGGGGTTAGGATAAGTGGGATTGGATGGATAGAAGTATATGTTCAGTATCCAGTTTTCAAGCATTTTATATACTTGATTACAAACTTATGTTTTCATTTACTTTTTCTTTGTTAGATTATGATATATAGACATCTTTCTATATTATTTTTGAATGTTTATTTGTCATATTCAGCCCTGATGAAGGCCTGAAAATTTCTGGCCGAATACTACTGCTCACATACATTGTCTGTATTCAACTCTATATAAACAATGACTATGAACAGTAGAATTCGGGCAGAAGATGGAAAACTCTTTCCGAAAGCGCTCGCCAAAAGGACGTGGAATGACAATGTTGACAGATTCGGAGAGATATGATAGTTCATATTCATTGCTGGGACTAACCCTTTAGATTATTTACAAAACTGAAATTGTTATTAAATTTCCAGTATTCTTCATTTTTTTAAGGTTATGAAAATGTAATCATTCAACATAAAGTTGGGATGTATTGAAATTTAATTACATTTAATTGAGGAAAACTGAACGAAAAAATACGCAAATGTTCAGAAATAAATGAACGCTTGGATAGGATTCTCGAAGAACTTTGAGTAAGCCAGACTTTAAAATGAAGCAATATACCTAATACCTAAGCAGATGAATAACGCAATCTGGACTAATCATATTGATTGTGGTCCCACGTTGGAATTGCAAAATGCATCAACATAGGGGACTAATTGAATCCCTACAATATGGAATCTCGTAACACGACATCTGATACACGTACATGTAGTGAATCTTGCAGTGGAGCAATGCGAACGAGGAGGTGATGGAGTTAATCCTTAATAAATAATAGGAGCACAACCGAACTCTAACATGTATGTGAGAACACCGAAATAAATTTATGAAGATAAAGAAATAATGTAAAGTAACTGACACTTATACCTATACGCCACTTTTTTTCCTTCAGTTGCTTCTAGAATATATTTTTGGAAATATTGGAATTTCCAATGTAAATGAGTAATCACTAATTTTAGTAATCAAACATTGATTCTCTTGGACTTTAATATTGCTTTTTTTCTTCTTCTTTTTTCTAAGCTGTGTTATTATAAGTGACAAATAAATTAAGGCGATAATTGCTATTGTAATAATAATAATAATTTATTTATTATTTCAAGGAGGTTATATATATATATAATAAGAACTGGAGAAAGAAAGAGCGTAGTGAACACACAAAAATGGAATGAGTAAATTTTTTCTGTTTGTATGTTCACTACACTCTTTTTCCCACCTGTTCTATCTATCATATACATATATATATATATGATATACATAATGATATGATATAGGTCTGACCAATGAAGCGCGAGAGATCCCCGAAAATTTTGCTCCTTGCGATTTTTTCTTCTTGTGTGTGCACATCATTCTATTCCAAATGTTCTTGATTACTATATATATATATGCACACACACACTTACAAACACACTACTTGAAAAAATAAATAAATAATTCTCTTTCACATTGTAAAGGAGAGGAATAGTGTAGCCTTTTTTGAATATAACATTCCAATGGGTTTAAAACACATACAAATCAACTGAAGGTTTAGAGCAAATATATCAATTGAATTGTTCTTCTTAAAAGACCCCTTATGTTTCGTCAGCCTTTTCAGAATTAAAAAAACCTAGGCTTTTGGTACAATACTGATATAGTACGTAGGATGCAATTGTTTAAACACGTAGTACACTAATAATTACATATATAAATAATTAAGCATTAATAAATGTATTATCAAGACAATAAGAGATTTTTACTTGTCCTCAGGGATACTATATTGTATCTCACTCCTATAGGGGACAAATGTGACAAAAGTAAGCGAGAGTGTGCCTGACAGAGCCCACGTGCCATTTCCACGCGAAATATTCACAACAACCCCGAGCACCGCAGCAGGGATGAAAACCGTTATAGCATGAGTCAAAAGAAAATTCGGAGGGGAAGGAACCCCCCATTCAATGAGAGGGAAAATTCTGTCTTGAATCATGGCATTCAACACTTCTGTATACTCCCCCCCCCCATGTCCCCTCTCCAGCATATTGTCTGTCCCATATCCCCTCTGATATAATCCCCATATGTCTCTACCGGCGAAGAGGAATTTTCCCGGGGAGATAATTTGTGGAGGCCAGTGATCTGTAGAGCACGCGAAAAAGAAAGAATATTGTAAATAAATTCAGTCTTTAATGCGCGGTATGATACGTCACGCAGGAGTTGCATACTATAAGCGAATTTCCCCCTCATATTGATTTAAAAAGAAGGACAAAAAGAAAATTGGAACAGGAAATGAGAGTTACAGATAAAGTCACTAAAGCTGGTACTAGACCGGAAGGGAAAGGTGAAGATCAGCTAAACAAAAAAAAAAAAAAATAATAATAATAATAAATCAAATAGCTAAAATGTTAAAATGTCAACAAAAAAAATGTTAGCAAAATGGATTTTACATTTAAAATTCAATATAATTTTTCCATAGCCTAAGAATAAAGAAAATATTGTTCAATTTAAATCTCTCTCTTAATGTTCTTCCAACAGTTTGCAGGAGAAAGCTTAATACCGAATTGGGTTCCTTTATTCTAAAAATTAAGGACAATTTAACGCTTAAACACATATTTATATTTATTTTAGAACTGAAGATGGCTGAAAATGAGTCGAAAGATTTTGCGATTAAAAAAATACAAATAATTGGTCACATTTTGGATGTCAGACAATAGTATACACTAATATGTTTGGGGGTGTTTAAAAAAAAAGTGAATCTTAGGAAATAAGTATACAACTCAGAATGAGCTGAATACTCAACTACTACTCAGCAATGAGATTACATCCATGAATCCCTCAAACGTCACAGTCGATGGATGAACGAGTAACTATCATATGAGTTGATTTCTGGAACACAATACTCTTAGCTGAACAGCGATGGATACGATAACTTCCCCATTCCATACGTGAATTGGGAACAGTTACCCACAGTCACACAATAACTCACAAAAATAAAAATAAATAATAGTTACAGTTTTGGCTCATCTCAGTTCGAAATGCGCTATGAGCACATCATAAATAAAAATAATGTTCATCATACCCCATACAACATAAAACAGTGTTTAATTTAAGTTTAAGTGCTACAAATGTTTAGATACATTTTTTTTTTTTTTTTTACAACACTGACAATAACATTATTTAAAAAAAGGCTCTTGGAAAGCGAAATATTCTCAAATTTAAGCTAAATTTCATTACTTGTTGGCATATAGATTTCATTAGTAGAATTTAAAAAAAAAATTACCGATTAAGGGAACGCGGTGAAATAGCCAAGAATTTGCCCAAGATTCCCTGCGAAGGGGACTAGTGCTTGCGTCAGGAGCAACTTCTTAATGACTTGGAGTACGCAGAGAATTCGGACGGAGGTTGCCAGCGGGGGTGGGGGGAGGGCAGATACAAACTATTTGGCAACTTCCAAACAATGTTGCTAAATTGTAGCCATACTTTTGGGGGGAGGGGAGACTTGTTGCTCTCCATCAAAACATTATATCATAATTAAGCCAGGGCTACGAGTATATTAAACAAACTTAACGAGCTTGGAAGGGAGGGGGGAAAAGCCCCTTAACATGACCAATCGTTTAAATTTTAACCACCAAAGTGCAGAACGTTTGTTTTAGTAATTAAGTCAAAAAACTGGAGTGAGCATATTAAAATCAAGCGACAAGAACTCAACAGACGCCACGGACTCTTGTACAGCCTTATAAATAGGCGCTCACAGCTCACATTAGAGAATAAACTGACCATCTACAAGACCATAATACGACAAATCTGGACCTACGGTGCAGAACTGGGGGGTGCCGCTAAGTCTTCAAGTTTATTTATTTTGATATACTTTGTTACTTTGTAAGTTTATTTTTATTTGATATACGACTCTGTCATCAAATTACAAGAAGTTTATGAACAGACTGTAATAAAAAAAGATTTTTTAATGATAATTTAAAATTTCAGTCTAAAAATGAATGTAAAAAAAAAATAAAAAATACGATAATTACGTTCCATATCTTTCACGCGCAGTATTTTTAGATTTATAAAACTTAAAGCCCATTATTTCTTGCCCGTCAGTACCACCATCAAGTAATTTCGCTTTTATTTCCCGACAAGAGGCACGATTGAGAGACACCGTTTCCGAACGAAATCCTCTTTCAAGATTTACAAAATAACACAAAACGTGATATACAATAACTTCAACTTAGTAATGCATNTGCTCAGAAATAAAATTCAAATTTTCTATCGGCAGAACGAATCTTGATGCAGTTTCTTCAAGATCCGTTAATAACACTGGCAGATAATATAGCCTACACGAATTTTTTAAAATATAAAATAGTTTTATTGTTATCTAATGATAACAATGAATGTAAAGAGTATCTTTTGGAGTGGTATTTAATACTTATCAAAAGTCATATATTAAGATACAGATTTCGTTTGATGTAAAAAGTCGCTCGGAACTGGTGTATTTTACTGCTCTTAAGGTAACCTTTTTACGTATAATATACAATAATTATGTGACGTATCACATCGAATGATGAAAATTCATAAAATCTACAATATCAGCTTCGTCATTGAAATGCCAACATAATTTGTTTAGTGTTAACTAGTCATAACTAAAGAACAAAAGCATGTATTATACTTACATTTAAAATATTTTCTGTATATATAAGTAATCGATATTCTCATACCTCTCCAATTTTATTATTGTATAAAATAGAGGTGAACAAGGTGGTAGTGTAGTGTTTTGGAATATCGCAACAGGTGTTTGACTGCTGTCATTACAGGACGATTCGATTTGTAGGGAAGTTGTAGAGGGGAGGGGGGGGAGATAGAGAGAGAGCGAGATAGAGAGTTGGGATTGGGGAGGGGGAAGGGGGGCTTCCGTCATCAAGCTGCCTAATGAAGGTTGATGAGGCAGTACAACCTTGCAGTGAGCTCGGAGCGATATTGCCCGGAACCTTCGGCAATTTCCTGTCCGAAAGTCCTCCTGTGGCGGGCCGACTTCCCAAGCCTGACGTCAAAGCATGTTTGCATCTGGAAACGCCGCCGCCGGTAAAGGCGCCACCCGCCCAAGCACGCCCCCTCCAGGAGGGTGGTAAAGCAGCGAGGGGGAGTATCTTCCCAACTCCAGGATTTACATCCCTAACGCAAACCCCTAATTAAGAGCCGCCGTGTCGGTAACGTGTAAGGAATGATCAACCATTCTTGAAGCCTCTGAAGTGGTTATCTTCGACTCTGGATCCAATATTCAACTAATATTAACAGAACAAATGTATTAATACAGAGTTAGTAATATTTCATGAATGTGGATATATAGAATTTAAGATTTATTTATTGAGTTGAATCATCAGGTGGTTAGGATCGGGAGGAATGAATGCCGCACTACAGGTATTGTAAAGCAAGGATAAAAAATATCTACCAGAAAAACTATTGATTCTGGAATTCCAGATAGTTTTGAACTATATAATGCGAAATATATGAAAAGGAAAGACCATTAATGTAAAAATTAATAATAAGATCATATAAATAATCAGCTGAAATATTAATTTGCGGAAACAAGCTCAGACATAATGGATGAAGAAAGGATGGATCCCTCATGGCTTGCTACACATGTAATGTATGAGTAAACCAGAATTGTTTCTAAGCCTAAAACAGCAAAATATGAAATTCCAGCATTTGTAATAAAATGCCCACGGTGAACTTGTATAGATTCTGAATGTCGATGACCATCTCGGGTAAGAGAACATGAATAGTTGAAGTTCGGCCAGAAAGGATTTGATAAAAAAGACTTGCATACAAGTACGCAATATGAGTAGAAAAGAAAAGGAAGAACATGTGATACACATCCTTCCGTCTTTCTATACTCCTCCACTATCATCAGCCCTGAAGATGGCTTACATTGGAAGCCATCTTTGTATTACATAATTAATTCCTCTTAATCTTATTCGAACAAGAAGTTGTTCTTCGGAACTCCTTGTTTCAGACTAATGCCATAAATGCTCATGAAGAAGAACTGCGGATGAAAGAAAAAATACTAAACAATGATTAAAAATCATACGAAAAGTTACTGTTGCATTAGAGCCTCATAAAACAAGTCCGGGGGACCGCCGACAAAGTTCTGCCTCCAGAGGGGAGGGTTCGAGTCCTCGTCTTGCCTCAGCCCGAGATTAGAATATTCTCTTCTTCGCTCCGGAATAGAGAGAGAGGAAGTGGGAGAGATGGAGAGAGAGAGAGAGTGAGGGAGTCGTGTAATAACGCCGCTGTTAAAACTACATCAAGCATTAAAAATACGAATGGGGAAGGTGAATGCTTCAATTTTCTTATGGTAAGAAACACAAGTATTTTTTATTCATAAAGTCACAGTTAACGACCATAGAATATAAATAAAATTGCAAAAAGAATAATGAAAAATAAAAAAAAAAAACAATTTATTCTGAATTCCGAATTACTAAGACAGGCTGATTTTAGTTCATTGAGTCCTTCTTCATCTAAAATATTACTCTAGTTATATTTCATCCTTTGATGAAAATAAATATAAAATTAATAAACTGATTATTGAAAATAAAATAAAATAAATAGCGAATACTATCTGGGTATTTTTGTAAACACTTTCATAGATGCAGACTTAATGAATAAAATACTTTTAAATGTTTTTCCTCATTTCTAACTCATTATTAAAAAATAAATAAAAATATTCTGTGCATATTTCATACACTATAATTTCTGATGGGGTACATAATAATAATGTTCGTCCTTGTTCGTCCATCCCGGGACGATATTTTTAAATGGAGAGTTTGTTGACCGTAGATATATTATTAGATGAGTTTAGTTGGGGTTCGGTCAAGGTAGATAAAAAATTTAAAAAATACAAATTTAACAAAAGCGTTTTTTTTAAAAAGATTATCTGCCAACGTTTCGGTTTACATTGTAAGCCATCTTCGTTACAAACCATTAGCCCTCCTTCTCAATAAACCTGTCTAACATTTTTCCGAGTTCCTAAGTTACCTATTGTTATTCTATATTATAATTTTGTCAATTATTATTGTATTCTAATGACATTGTATTTCTACAGCCCAGAAGTTGGCTTACAATTTAAGCCTAAACGTTGGCAGATAATCTTTTTAAAAAATACACTTTTGTTAAATTTGTATTTTTTTTTCTTTTTTGGATCTACCTTGACCGAACCCCAATTAAAATCATCTAATAAAAAAATTTTTTAATTTTATTTGCATATTAATTTGATGAAAGTCTATGAGTATTCAATCAAACGTCCATTACTCGAAAGTAATTGTCGCAGTGAATTCTTTGATTTAAAACAAAAAATTTTTAAAATGCTTTCATTTGAAAACATGGAAGTTGTGAGCGCCATCTTTACTACGCCGATACTTGACTAGCAAAGGTAAAATGAAATCAAACTCCTACTAAATCTTCATGTTCCCAAGACACGTTATTATGAAATATGCCGTCCAAGTTCACCCCTGAAAACATTAATAACTTAGGCAGGCATTAGCTACTACACTACACTACCTGGAGGCCATTGTGTTATCAGCTAGTGATTTGTCTGTTTGTCGTCGCTGCGAGTGTGGGAGGACCGAGAGGGGAGTGTCACCTCAAAGACTTATAGTCAGGTAATAAAGTGGGTGAGGGGTGAGGAGTCGCACAGCCGCCATTATATTAAGTCTGGAAATACTGTATTGTCTGCCGTTTAGTGTGATGTATAGTTTTTTATTTGGTCTTCTCTCCCCACCCCCGCTGGCAGAAGACGTCGAGGGGGACGCCGCCTCCCGGCTGGGCGTGAGGAAATTGAGAAGTGCCCCCCCATCCACATGCCTGCCCATATGATTTAATATCGAAGCGTGGAGAGCGCCAAGTCGGACTACACGAAATGTCTTCTGTTGGAACGTCGTAATCTTTAATGCCGAGAGAAAACTGGCTAATCTTAATTCGCACATAGAAAATATAATGATATAATTTAAATGATACCCGAAGTGAGTAGGGTTGACTAAGGTTGATTAGTTTAGTTATAGACGACAGAATGTGTAGCATTGACTGAGATGGTATATACGTAGAACGTCTGAGAGTGTGTGTATATGTAAGTATATAAACAATTCTTAGAGCTATAGAGCTTTACCATATTCAGCAAATTCAAAATATCATTAACATCATACCCGGAGAGGGCAGCATACAGGGAAAGATTACAACAGAGGAGGGTATTCGAGGGTAGAGCAAGACTGGGGTAGACTGCAACTGTGCTCTGCACTTCTATAGGATAGAGTAAGATTGGAGTAAACCAGGTTAGATAAGAGTACATGTACAAAGAATAGGGTGGACTAGAATAGAATAATTCAAGGATAAACTAAGGTAGAGTAAGATTAATAAGAGAATAATGTAAACTAGTGTAGGATATCTAATGTACGGAACACAACGGGCAGAAAGAGTAAAACAAGAGTAGTAAAGGTTTAAAAGACTAGAGGCAGAGTCATTAGATAACGGTAAAGTAGGGTAAAGGACTAGAATAGAGTAGATAAGGATAGAGGAATCAAGGGGTAGAAGTAAGACATGGCTAGATAAGAGTAGAATAAAACTAGGCAAGTCATGGGTAGAATAGGGTAGTTTAGAGGAGGGTAATACTAGACCAGACATGGTTCTAAATATATATGAAATGTAACAGTGTGCTCGCATTTCAGAAGAATTAAGAGATCTTATAATTCTCAAAGGGCTCTTTCTAGTGGATGTAGGAAGGAAGCCTAATCGCGTCAGGTACATATATATATTCGGGATTACATAGGCACGAAGCGGCTTAGCAGATATGTGTATACCCGAACGACAAAAGACGGGGATCAGGGACGGGAAGAGGGAGTCTTAGAGGAAGGTTGAGAAAAATTCCACCTGGAGTTTTCCCAAAGATATCTCTCGTACAAGCACACTCTCAGAAACACACACGTTAGGGCATATGTGTGCAGATACAGACACAATCATGTCTTATGAATCCTAGGTGATCTTATTAAGTATATTGAACTAAAATTAGTCATTGTGAACTGTAAAAGCGGAGAACTAAGGCATTAATAAGAATGTATTTTATATATGTATGTATATATATATATATATATATATATATATATATATATATATATAGGTAAAGAATGTACGATAGCTTTTCCAGCTTTTCAGTACATATTCTTGAACGCAGAATTCTTTCAAAGCGAGAAGGACAGATTCATGTTCTTGGGTTGATAATACACCGCGCTTATTACGCCCTTACTCTTGAAGTAATTATTATCCTTTTTTAACATTTTTTTACAGTCTAAATTTTTACGATTTTGCAGCTCTCAAAAGTTTTACATGCAGTTTATTTCAATGTATATAAGCTCCTATCAAAATCACTAAGTAAATGTAATGGACAACATTGAATAAAGTGAAACATTAAACATTAAAGCGTCATTAATTATTAATATTAATTTAATAGAGTTAAACTTGTTATTTTATATAAATCTTTAAATGTTACTCATTCTTAAAATTTATGACTATACATACTTATTAACAACCATAAGTAGAAACAGATATGAAGCATTACAATTTGATTCAGTTATTCGTCACAGATTCCCCATCCCCCCTCAAAGGTTCCATCCTCTCAAAGCTCATGAATACTATACTGGAGCGAGATCGCTCCTAGGACGCGGTATACAGTTGTCAGGCTTCTACTGGAAGAGAGGAACGGCCACTCTCCAGTATGTGTCTTAACTATGAAGATGATTCCTTTGCTTTCGAAAGCGTTTAGCGACTAAACGTGCAAAATAAAAAGTAAGAAGACTTAACGTATACACTATTCTTTCATTCGATTGTCTTCGCTTTAGATCTGCAAAAAAGTATTCTTTACACTTTTTTGAAAATAAAAAATGTGAGTGTTTGGGGGGAGGTGGTGTATAAGTGAATATCAAACAGTTTTTATTTTTACCAAAAGAATATAATTCTTAGACAAGAATGAAATGTTTAGTTTGCTAATGTTGAAATAGGTGACTAAGTGGCAGACCTCAATTTTAAATCTCAATATCTGGGTTATTATTTAAGTTATGAAAAAAATGTAAAGAACATAAATAGGTGTAAAATATAATTCTCTAATATTTACTTTTTATAGAATTAAAAAAAAACCACTTATTAAGTTAGTTATTTCAAAAAGTAAATTTTTTTTAAGAGTCGGCCTGGTCTCTCGCTATTGAAATAAGTTAATTCCTTATTTAGGCTTCGCTTTGGAAACTGGTTAAGGGATTTGTTTTTGTTGAAATCTATTCAGGGAGAGGAGTAGTTTGAAGGAAGAAAAAACTGAACTATTATCAGTATCAACGTAAATTTAGTGTTAAAGTAATATACATGAGAAGACACAAAATTTAATTTTCTATAAATATTCCACCGCAATATTTATACAGAAGGCGCACAATAAGAATGAATTTAAAAATTATATTTATTTTTCAATATCATTTTTTAAAATCATTTTATTAATAAATGAACCTTTTGGGGTTTTTTTTTTCTGACCATTTTAGTAGTTTACTCTTTATCCACATACATTTAACGAAACAAGGAAAATCTGCTTAGTTTCCGCACAGTTTGAATGTATTTCTCTTAGTTACATAAAAGGATAACGAAATAAAAGGTGAGGGATTTTTAAATGACATGGAAATGCGAATATTCATTCACTGCGACAAAGAGATATTCATGTTGACCCTGGCAGACAGACAATTGTACTTAAGGTATAAAACCATAAAGCCAACTTCTATTTATACAAACAAATACATTATTTTTATTTACTCACTTGAACTTACGGCGCTGTAAAATATCTTACAAGCCATTGCTAAGGAGAAAAACATACATAATGGCGATATAAGTTTAAACAATAAAATACAATACAAATGATTTTATGTTTCTGAAAAGCTTTTAACAAATAAATGAAACAGTAGTATATAAGGTAATATTTTCATTTATTCGTCATAAACATTTATTGAATTTTTTTCCGTTACATGCTACAGTTTTTGCACCTCACATCCAATTGACTTTGGCTGGTCAGGAGCTAATAAAAGGAAGAAAATAATTTTATAATTTTTTTTGTTATTTAATCCCACGTAAATTTTAACAATTTTTAGAACAAGAGAACAGAATAAAAAATCTAACTATCTCAGCCAGGACTCGAACCTGGATCTCCTGCTATCCGGGCCGGTGCATTTTCCATTTATGCTACCGAAACAAGTCTGATAAGTTATTAAATTCCCCGCACTAGTGTCGAGAGTCTAATAATAGTTTTAAAAAATATATTAATATTATTAACTCTTACAAAAGTATTTCTCAAAATCAGAATATTGTGCTCTCAATATTTCGAAGTTACTTTTTCAGACTTAAACCCCTAAAACCTTATTTTTAACTACTTTAGTATTTTTGGGAGAGAGAGAGTAAAATCTCTTGAAATATAATGAAAGTCAAATCGCTTGCGTCAATAAGCAGGGTACACCCTTCACAACCAGAGCACACAAATGCCGGAAAAAAGCGTTCAAGATAATTCACTTCTGGAACTCCCTTCAAAGATGAGCTGTCTCGAGAGAGAAGCCAGGAGGAAATTAAAGTAACCCTTATTTTCATCCCCACCCCTCCTCCAGACCGGGACTCATCTTAAATTAAAACCACTTGTATGAATTTTTTTCTAAGACATTGTCTAGAAAACCGTAAAACGTTAACCAAGAACATTTAAAATATTTTTACTTGTCTAAAATAGCTTTCCCAAGAATTTATTTCTGTTGATTTACAAGAGGAAAATTTAGTTCAAACAATTTATATTCCAACAGAGAGACAGCAGTACATTTCCTTTGTTAATTTAATTAATTGTCAAGAGACATTAGAAATAAATAAAAAAAGGGGGGGGGTGAAGGCTAAAATTTAAATTAAGTTAGGACTTTTCAGTTCATGTCTCTCGGATTATTTTTTTTTCGCACAAAAAAGAAAAATAGTTCAATTGAAGTATTTCCTACTCTAAACACTTATGGCCAAGCTTTTACTTTTCGAAATAACGACATTCTACAATTTAATTATTTGTAAGTATTTTGTAATTGTATTACTTAATAATTGTATTATAAATGTAATTATAATACAATTATAGATTTAAAAGCAGATTGAAATTATAAAGAATACACTTTTAAGTTGGTGTAATAATTTTCAGTGTATTAGTTAAAACTCATTGAGGTTCAATTCAAAGTTTGGAATAGAAATTAGATAATTAGTAGATGTTTTTTAGTTGGGGTTCGTTCGGTCAGGGTCTATCCAAAAAATACAATTTAAAAACTATGTTTTTTAATTATCTGCCAACGGTTCGGCTTACGATGTAAACCGAAACGTTCGCGAGTAATTTAAAAAATACAGATCTTTTAAATTGTATTTTTTGGATCTACCTTGATCGAACCCCAACTAAAAAACATAAACTAATAATCTCAACGGGCAAAACCTCTACATTTGTAATTAGATAATGTTTCGTTTCAATAATAGAACACTTAATTTATTTCAGATAACAAAAAAGAAAAGAAAAAATAGTAATTTTAAATTTAAATCAGGCAAAACCAACCAGGAGAATTTTTTTAATATTTTAATGCTTACAGAGCAAAGTAATGTTGTTGTTTTCTGTGCTTCTGTTTGCAATGGCCTAGAGGATTCCTCGTTAGAGAACACCCTGACGTATTTGGGTACCATTCAAGCCACTGAATGGAAAAAAATCAGCAGCCAGAAAAGTGTGCTGCTTAGAGATGGCGCTTGCCGAGAATAAATACATCCTAAAATTGCAATTCTACACTCGGAAGGAATATGCCAGGAAATGTTTGCATTCGTTGTTGTACGATTCGGATCAGACGACAAAGTTCGACACCCGATCGTGCGAGTAGAATTGTGGGAGTCCGGACAGACAAGATTGCTCATTGGCGGAGCTGGTGGATTCGGGGCACGTATTTCCTATTCACTCCAATACAGCCCATGTATCTATAGAATAAATAATACTCGACAATAAAATATACATATTTAAATAACATAACAGTATTTAAACTTGACAGCATAAGTAGATCATGTAGTTATGAGGCATAAAGATGCACAGAACAGGTACTATCAGTTAGCGCTTCTATATATTTAATTCGTACATCGGCCAACAAAAAGAAAAGTCAACTTAGATAATAAAATCATAAAAAGATTACATAAATTTCTATAACAAATAAATTCAATTTAAAAAAAAAAAAAAAAACTTACTATAATATCTGAAAATTACAAATATCAAAAATTGTATTGTTCTAATAATTTAATTAATATAGTTAATGAAATTAATTATAACTAGATAAGACAAATATCTCCTATTATATTACATTACATACTTATATTATATACACATTATAATGAAATAAATGTATGTAATCTACATATAGTTGTATTGTTATTAGCCCAGTCTTTATTTATTTAAAAATTTAATATTTTGAAAAGTTGGTTGATAGCAACTGGTCCTTTTTTTTATTTGTGACTAACAGAACCACAACCTGCACATAAAATACACTTTAAGAAAAAATAAATATCTTCTCAAATATTTATTATCAATTGATTAAATTTTCCTCAGCTCATAAATATTTAGAAATTTATAGAGAAACAATATCAAAAGGAAATTCTATTACTTCAGTCACCACATTCAACAGTTTTCAGTTAATTTGGAATATATATTTCTATTGAATAAATACATAGCAATCATATTACTTCCATTAGCTGATTTACCCTAGGGAACACAAAAGGAGATAATCTTGCTGATACCATGGCGTTAGTGAATCAGGGATCCACACCTTTAAAAAAGCCAGGGACTATTTGCATATTGTTTACATTTCACTAAATTAATTTAAATTTAACCAAAAATTTGCCTGTCGAAGTTATAATAAATTACAGAAAATTTTGAAACTAGTTTTTTTTTGTTTGTTTTTTTAACTTGTTATGTATAATGACTAAATTCATCAAGGTGGTCAATTAAAATGAAATCACTTGGGGGCAATGTTACAAAAAGCTTCTTATGTAAAAAATTACAAGTTAACAACTTTTAATCAGTTAAAACATGTATTTAATAGTATAAAATAGAAATACCATTAGATACAGACAACTTCATAATAGTATTAAAATTGGGTAAAGATTAACTTAAATTAAAAATATATCATTGTGTATTCGAGAGTGCATATTTGATTGTAAGGCGCTTCCGTCACAGGAGTTCGAAATTTACTCTATAGAAAAATACAGGAATAAAATTATATTCGATATATGTGAATATAAATCGGGAATATAATTATTGATTAATGATAGTCGTATAACCTGAATAAAAACAATATATATATA
>KZ806900.1:409880-424411 GCA_000696205.2 Oncopeltus fasciatus | reverse complement strand
AAAAAAAAAAAAAAAAAAAAAAAAAAAAAAAATTAAAAAAAAAAAAAAAAAAAAAAGGTATGTTGTGAGAGTCAGCGAGTGAGGAGAAACATTTGTTATGAAGCGGGGTTCGAGGTTCGAGTACCGTGTCCACGGACGTGTCCCCCTCCCCCTCACCCACCACATTCGAAATGTTAGTATGGAGGAACTGGAAAGTGTATCGACACGTATGAAGGCAGGAGGTGAATTGTTGCTGGTAACGTATAGGAGGAAGCTAGAATGTCACTCGGGGCGGCTAAAGGGTCGCGGTTTCTGTTCTGCATGAATATGATAATTCTGTGTACGCTATGAGTCCGGGGTGGAAGGCACCCCCTCCCCTTAATGTAAATAGAGGAGAGTGGGGGGGAGAGCTCACGCTCCGAGCAGAGGTTTATATTCGCCTCAGACGAGCCTGGTCGAGATTAAAGCCGGCCTGTGTGTGCGTTGCTGTGGCGCGGGCGAAAAGGAGCCGACAAACACATTTATCCGGAAACCGCCTTAAATATGAATACCACGGCCCCCGAAAAACGCTTCGCTCAAAGGGGGCCTTTGAAGACGGCCAGTCCAAAGCCACGGGAATTGCCGTCATCTCGTTAATATGGAGATTTGGGAGTGGCTAGAGGAGAGCGCGTGTCTCTGCTTAGCACCACAGTAAAGTTATCATTATCATCTTTCAAGAATAACACATTGATTTAGGAAAAAAAAAAACGAAACCTTGTTGTCAACCAGTCAAATAAATTTTAATTCTACATTATACATGTCAGTGCGATATCATATATATCATCACACATACAGTTGTACAGCATATTATTAAAGGAAGTACAGTATTAGTAAATTAGAATCATATCCTGAGAAACCGTGGTAGAGAAGCTACTTTAACAATCTTAACTGAAGGAAATGTACTCAGCAAACATGAAAAAAAATTTTTTTCTTATGAAATCAAAGACAAAAAATGGGATGAAACAAAATGTTTATTTACTAATGAAATATTCAAATTTTAACTCAAGACTAATACTAAATATTATAAACACGTACTATAAATTGTCAATAGTGAAATAGGAGTGTTGGCACTGTTTTTTCATAAAGTGAAGGACAACCCATCTTTATAAATTCAATTTTTATTAAAATTTATAGTTATTTCATTTATTTATATTTTTAAAATATTCAATTATAACTGATAATTATCAGTCATTTTTCTAGTAATTTATTCAAGTACTATGATAATCTTTATTTTCTTAAATTTTTTGCGTATATTTTTTTCTTTTTATAAATGATGAGTGTAATTATTACCATTTTGGAGCACATTATATGATGCACATTAATTAAAGTATGCAATTTGCAAGTAAATGCCTATACAAATATTATGAATACATAAATTTACTAGATAGGAATATATGTGATCGCTTACAATGACAGCATCTCTTAGATTTCTCTATCGATTCATATATCTGATGGAGTTCACATTTAGCTTACCTGTAACAAAAGTAAATAAATCATTATGTGTAGAATAAAAATGTATGTTACTTATGTTTTATGTTAAGATTTATGTTATATATTTTTAATACTTAAAATATATGTTATTCTCATTAATAAAATATACGTAGATTTATGTAAGATTTCAGCGAATGGAACTATATTACATTACAAAAGGAGAGTTTGTTGACCGTAGATATTATTCTAAGATGATTTTAGTTGGGGTTCGGTCAAGGTAGATGCAAAAAACACAAATTTAAAAAATGTATTTTTTAATAAAGGATTATCTGCCAACATTTCGGCTTACATTAAGCCATCTTCAGGGCTATGGAATGCAGTCATTGAAATGTAAACTTAGGGACAGGACGTCCTCTCTCATCTTCATGATAGCCCTGCAGATGGCTTACAATGTAAGCCGAAACGTTGGCAGATAATTTAAAAAATACACTTTTTTTTTTATTTGTAAATTTTGGATCTACCTTGACCGAACCCCAACTAAAATCATCTTAGTATATTACATTTCTATAATTAAAGTGTACCCTATCAACTAAAAGGTATATTCTAGAAAGCAGGCACACCGACCAGGAATTACAAAAATTTATCTTATAACTATTCTATTTCCATTTCAAGTATTAAGGAGTTACATATAGAATCACAAAATAATATTGACATTTTATAGATAATGAGTCCATAAAAAAAAAGAAGTCAGGGAATAAAATAAAAATTTCGGTATGTGGGCTTCAAACTTTGACTAATGACAAGAGATATTAAAAGGGGGAGAGGGAGTTTAGTGGAAGACAATTTTTACATGCAGTGTGTTACAATAACAATTTTTATGCAAGTATTGTAGACAAAATAATCATTTTTAAACAACATAAAAATACCGAGAAACATTAATGGACCAAATTCGAAAGACAAAGAACAAGATGAAAATGGAATTCAAAATATATACAACATAGGACGAAAATAGCTAAGTGGTTTCAGTAAGAAATTATAGCGGGGGAAGGGCTAAAGGAGGGAATTGAAATTAAGTAATAATTTTCCGTTATTGACCCATCTTATTTATTTTTCTGTTGAACCACATAGGATCACAGTGGTGAGTAACCACCCTATTGTAAACACTCATGGCGACCAATTATTTCCCAATAAAAGCCTGTCCAGGGCGGAAGGGGAGACCACAGCGCCAGGTTTGAGGTCCGAACCCTTGGTTAATGCTACAACAAAACCAATAAATGATTATACTACATGTTTGATATTAACACGGTCAACATGAGATTTTAAATAAAAAAGGACATTTCTGAGAAAAACATATTTAAATTTAATTTAAATATATTTTCTTTTTTAATTAACTTATATTTTCAATTAGAATGTACGGTAAAGTTGTCTTCTGGGCAAGAGATCTGGTATAATGAATCGTTTGTTAAATAGTTAATATAAATGTTCGCAAACAGAAGCAATAATACCACTGATTTGATTTTAAAATTTTAGTTTAGGCAGAACTTGTGGAAAAGTTGAGCAACAAACAGTCCAGCTATTTCGTATCATTTCGCAATAAAAGCTTGATAAGTGAACACTTTGTAGTGGGGGGAATGCTCGGTCGGCAGTAATAGGGCGTCCGGTGGGAACATATCTGAGAGTCCCAGGGCATATCTGACAGATCCAAGATTGGCCAGCCCGGGTCGCCTTATCAGGAGGCCCCGAGCAGGGTGACGTCGGGATGCCTGCTTATACACCAGGTCTCCCCTGGGAGTGACGGTCTTATCTGTGGCGCTAGTCTGCCAGCAGGGACGGGGGAAAGGTCAGGAGTCCTGGAGTACTCTCCCCACGGTCCAGTCGCCTGCAGGAGATGTGTATACTGAACAGATTGTCCAGGACTATAATTTGCCTGGCAGGCTGTTGAACATAAAGGCTGCGGACTTTGAACAGGGACAGGGGGAGGAGTCAGGTACTCGAGGAGTACTCGCAAGGTGCAGTCGCCTCCAGGAGCCCTACCTCTGGGTGTCTGTCACGCAGGAGATGTGTATACTGAACAGATTGTCCATCCCCTAGTAGTAAACACTTGTTAGAATATGTTTATTTGCAACCCATGGAACATCAGAAAAGGTTTGTGGTCAGCACTAATTTTTTCCTCACAAACAAAGAAAAGACTGGGTGTTAACAGGAACACACCAGTAATTTTGTCAGCAATTACTAACTATGCATTAAAAATAGGTTAATTAGCTCAGCAGTTCAGTGTCCTAATCCCTGGACAAGCATTATCCCAACGATTAATATAATCATTTTAAATTCTTTAGTAAAATGAGTTTTTTATAATAACAATTAAAACATGTAAGTTTTATATTCTTCAGTATGCATGTATTGAAAAAATGTTAAAATACATAAATATTAGAAAATAATATTTTCTCCTATAAGTCCCTACAAAATTTTAAATTTAGTAGATGAACCTAATTAAGGATTTTAAAATATATTTTGCACTAAAGGTATTGTAGAAATTTAAAAATTAAAAAATACTTGATTTCTAAAGCCATACTCCAGTAAAATCAATAGCAGTTTTTTGTACTATAATCTCTCTCTCTCNATCGCGTACTTGAGTTCAAAGATGAGGTCAAGTTCCTGGGCTTATTCCTTGACAAAAAACTTACACGGTTGCCACACATTAAATACCTTTGAATAATGAAAGTTTTTGCCAATACATCTTGGGGAACATGATCTTGGAGAGACGATGCTAATGCTGTACAATTCCCTTATTCGAGCTAAGATCGACTATGGCAGTCCAAAATACTCATCTGTTAAAAGTAAGCACCTTCTCCTTGTACACAATCCACCATACCGGTATTCTAGATTTAACAGATTATATGAAACGAGCCAAAGACTCCAGGCCCCACAGGGAACTAGACTCAGGGCACTCATAACAGAAATTCTAGAATACACCACAGAACAGCCTATTTGAATGGCCTCCATGGAAGCACCAACCCCTTAAAATAGACATATCTCTTAAAAAGTAAGATATAAATTTCATACTCACCAGTTTTTTGCACTTTAAGCAAAAAAAAAAAAAAAAAAAAAAAAAATGTTTGGCAAAACGACGTTTGCTGGGTCCGCTAGTATAAAATAATAAATAATAAATTCCAAGTATTATAGCATGAAAATCAACAAATGAGTGATATTAAACATAAAAATAGTGCCGTATTTACTTCTTGCTAAACCACCATTCAAGCTCGATTACTTTTAGCCATTATCGAACTTATTCATGCCAACAAAAAAAAGCCTCAAGTCCGAGTTTAGTTTATTTATGTTATAAGTTCCGAAGGCTAGTTTGCTTAGAGACAAATATTAATTATCTACATAGCATCGGATTTAGCATCCCTACCCTTCGAGGAGGTACGAATAAATAACATCGTGCTGAACAACAATGTCTCGTTATTCACTATCGACCCTTAGCTTTGGCCAATCAATAAATTAAAGAGGAATCGTAAATCTCAGAGCCAATCAACCCTTATCTGCTTATCAACCCTTATCTCTGACCCTAAGATTTCGAGAAGGGGTTTTGCCTCCTGCAAGTGTGATTTAGCGTGAGATAGGATCGCAAACAGATATATCTGAAGGTAACGTGAAGCAATAGCTCATAGAGAGAGAGAGAGAGAGATTACTATTAATCCAGTGCCCCTAAATTATACATACTATCCAAAGGAGGAATAAATAAATAAAAATATATCCCTAAATTAAAACAGACTAGAAATAAATTGCTTGTCCCATTGGTACAGAAGGGTTCTTATAAAATGTATTTGTTTACACCTATAATACTAAAGGGTCGAAACATGTTTTCGGATATATGAGAGAGCAAGGGTGGGGGGGGAGTCGTTTTGCCCCCCTCATACAAACAAATAATAACTCAGTGAGATAAATTGTGCAAGGAAGTGAAGGGTTAAAAACAAGATTAAATATGGGTGAAAGCAACGTTGAAAAACAACCCGAAAGACATATTTAAAGGGGGCTTGCATCGGAAAACGGAGACATAATGTAAATCATTGGCTATATATATATATATAAGTTCATATATGGATTGCTATATATGAACTAATATATATATGCTGTGATTCTGTCCTGAAGAAGGTTTACACTGTTTCTGTCCAACACAAATTTATATATTTTAGAAAATTTTGATGGTTTCGATCAAATCGAAATGTAAAACATTTAAAATTGAAAAATGTTTACGTCCAGGAAAATATTAAAATGCAGTCACCTGTTTTTCTATTGTTCTATTAAAATAATCATCTGCTGTGTTAATTTTAAATATAAATATACATATACAAAACAAATAAATATGTGTAATTATATANTATATGATTTTTATTAATATACAAATATAAGAGGAACTGAGACTTTAAGTATATATATATATATATAAACAAGTAAAAAAAATTGAACGGGCAATGTTTTTAGCTCTTCTAATGGGGTGAAGCGCATGTAAAATGTTTCAAAAGTCGCAGTCTTATTATATTTGTAGCAGCATGAGTAGTTCGATATCCCTACGAGGTAAGAGAACGACATGGATATGAGTGAATAGCTACTCTCATCTTGCAAACTCGAGAGATCTGTTGGCGCAAAAGATAGAAATCACTGAATCAATATTGAGTTGAGGAAGAGGAGCTCAACCTTAGCAGTTACATTCTTAAATATCTTCTATATTCCTATTTCGAAAAGATTATGTGTAAAAATAAAAAAGATATATTACATTTTACGCTAATTATGTCTAATAATTTCTATCATACCTTCTATTATCCGTCTTCATTGGTTTCTACAAACTATCTTCTGTTGGCTATGTTTTGCAGAAACCAATGAAGACTGTTAATAGAAGGTATGATAGTTCTATATTCATTGTTGGTGGAAATAACCTTTTAGATTATTTATCTAATAATTTCGATCATCACAATCTTCCTCAATCCTTCACCCTCTTGCACGGTTTTAGCCAAACACAAATCTTTTCAAGAATTCATCAAAATTCCTAAATTAATTTCAATATTTTTAACAGAGGGGTTCCGATCGAACTCTCGCATACGCATTATAAATGCCACCCTTAATATGCGTTTCATCATTTATAGAAACAAAGACACATATGAAGAATACAAATGCTAATATAATATTAGCATATATATTAAAACATAAAGGACAATATGTGCTAATATAATATTTAGTATAATGGACAAACAGAAAGGGGGGAGGGGGCTCTCAAGGAAAGGGATAGAACAAAGAATACTTTAAAAAAATACATATAAACCTTTAAGGACCTTCATTTTTGCTTCATAATGCAGGATCGATATTGATATGTTAAAATTTTCCACTGGGAAATCTGCTTAAAAATGGTCTCTATTTTCAGTTTAAAAAAGTTGATGTAAGACAAAAATTTTAAATTAAGACGTATTTTAATAAAAGTATTGAAAAATATAACTTTTATTGCTAGAGGGGCTCTAGAGGAAAAACAAACTGACATAAGAGATATACCTGTTTTTATGAATCTTAAGCAATGCATTTCTTGAACGTAGTAGTGAGGTTTTTTTTGTTTTTTCTATGCTTATGGTGAAAAAATTTTGTACAAAAAACGCACTTAAATCTGATCATATAATTTAAGTTAATCATTCTCTTCGGTTTTAAATTTAATTTTGATATTTACTCTTATTAATTCTAATTGTCAATGAAATTTGTGAAACCCGCTTAGATTATGCAGCTCTATCGAGTTTCTCGAGAATTTCTTCAGAATAAAAAAGTTGCAAATTAGTCAAAATTGAGGATTTCGAAATTTACTTCTTTAAATAATAAAATCTAAAACAATATTAATATTTGTTCACGTAGGCTTCGACGGTCATAGGATGAATTTACCTTTTCTTCTTCCAGGTTGGACATTTAAATTTTTAGATTCCGGGTTTCATTATTTTAAAAATTTTCTTTAATATTCTATTTTTTAAACACATGCTATAAGTTCATATTATAAAAAAATTAAAATTCAGATATTCAGATATGTATATATGAAGCTCCTAAATTCATTATATTGAATTATTATTGTGACTCTTATTAACCACCGTACAACTATTTCATTTCAAGGAGATGGTGTAGGGGGGAATTTAACGTGTTAAAAAAGAAAAATAAGTGGGGAAATTAAATAAAATTAATTTTTTCAGCCAACCGCCCCCGTTAAGAACACCCTGAATATGAAATTTTCCTGGCAAAATATCCCCCTAGAAGAAGTGGTTTAGGGGATGACTTGAAAAGAATACGGACGTCTTTCACATTAAGTCCAGCCAGCGGACAGCAAAAGTGCAGACTTAGAACAACAAAAACAACCCTTAATTAAAGTAGCCCCCTCCACCCCCCAAAACAGATTTTCCTGATATTACAGAAAACGGATATTTCTTTTTGTATCTCGTTGTGTAAGAGCTGTTCCTTTTCATTTACCCCAGAGACATTAATGTTATTTTTAAGCGCCCCCCCCCCCACCCCCCTAAAAAAGCCGGTTTCTGAAAGGTTAGCCAACAGGGCTTATATTAATTTTTTTATTATTCAGCATTTTTCACGGTAAAGTTCTTTCACTTAATCCTTCCCACTCTTATTAAAATTTGCAACATTATGTTGAAATTAGAGTTTCTAAAACGATCATTTATTATTATGATTATTAATCGGCAACCATCTGATGATGTTAGGATTATATATTATTTTATTAGGGTGTTAGTATTTTGTGTAAGAAAAATGTAGTACTTATTACTTACGTTTATTTAAACGAATCATTAACATTGCATGAGTTTATTAATAGCCGAAATCCTTCAAGAGAGAGGGGGAAGTGTTACGGAAAAAAACAAATTTAAAAAAGTGTTATCTTTGTTACTGTTTGAATTACGAAAAAATATGACGATCGAAATAGTCGTAAAATACATTTTCAAAACATTTATTATATATAAAAGAAAATTAAAAATCGCCTATTAAAGAAGCAAATGAATTTATGAATGTAATCGATAAAATGATACGGGATAGAATTAAAAATATAGCTGTCCCAGACAGGGCTGGAACCTGGATCTGCTGCTATCCGGGCGATTCTATTCCATAGCATTTAATCGTTTAAAATGTACGTGGGATAATATACCACAATAAAAAAATAAATAAAATATAATTTATGAATAATGTAATTTTTAGGTGGGCCTCCTTATATCTAGAATATATAAACCACAATTGGAATTCGTCATTTTATTGCAAAGTTTTAATAAATTGATTTTAAGGTTGAAATCCGGTAGTTTTCAACCAAAAAATCAATTAATTACATACACACAATCATACACGCGCACACGCACACGCACACACACACACACACTATCACATTTTTATATTACACAACTCTTTTTTTCTTTACAAAAGTAGCCTCATAAAGAGGATATAAGAAACACGAATGTACGTATACAAGTATATACATGATATATATTATATATTTGAAGTTCGGTTTCTTTGATTGAAATCTGATAATTAAAGAAATAGTAGAAATGTTTAATGCTGGGGTGAACAGGGGTTGCCTGCAGAGTTTGGGTCGAGATCGACAGACGCGCAGAAAGCTGTGAGGGTTGTTTTGCATTCAGGGGTGGAAGTCTGACTTGAATTATAGGCGAGTCTTCCTAGCCCGGCTTCATTTCACCCCTTCTTCAGGGAAGCTAGTGCGCCCCCACCCGACTCTCACGCTCTACTTCGCTTCGTCAATCAAACTCACTCAATCGTGTTTATAGTACAATTGTATAAATATGAGGTGGTAAGATACAATATAAATATTTATATTATTCACAATATGTTTTTCGGATTGAAGAATTTTTTTCACGGTTAGATGTATAGATGATGTCATTGTATATATTGTCATGCATTGAGCTGAATAAAACAAAAATAAAATAAAAAGACTTTTTACAATNTATATATATATACACACACCCACATATTATTTTTAAAAAAAGAAACAATAAAACTTGTTCATATGATGTTAACCTTCCACAGATCATATCAAAATATCACCGCCACGGATTTGATAGAAAAAAATTTGAAAATGAATATCAAGAGGAAATAATTCATTTAGATCATCATTTCTTAAGAGCGCATAACAAAAAAAGTTTTCGAAGAGCTCTTAACAAAAGCTATCATTATATCTACATAGCCAATTTTGGGTTTAAAAAAAAAAGAAAAAAAAAAAGTTTTTTCCTCCTTTGAGAGTAAATTAATCAAGGTAATAAGTTTTTTTTTTTTTTTTTTTTTTTTTTTTTTTTTTTTCCAAATTTTTATATACATTTGCTACCGTATTACAAAGAATAAGAAGGAATTATAGCCATTTTAATTTCGAAATTCGCTAAAACGAGTTAAGCTTAGAGTACAAATAAAATTTGATAGAGTTTGTCCTATTAATATGAGAAAACCCGCAAACATACGCAATAATTTAATGATAATTTTACTAAATACCAACCAGTATAAGTAAATTTCTTAACTCAAACATGGACTTGGGGGGGGGGGGGGGGTGAAAATCAAAATCCCAATTTACAAGAGAGATATAAGAGAATTCCTTCAGAAAAAAGGATTGGACAGTTGAAATTAGCCTGTAAAATAATTTACAATATCCTTTCGAAGGGAGGGAACCTAATACTAGAATTAATTTTCACAGCAAAGGGGGTTAATTGGAAAAGATATTCTTACACTCTCAGAGGCCCTTATCAGGAATAAATTGTCTCTCACAAAGCTTCTGCCATAAAGAGGGGCAACCATTAGATGAGATTAATAAAAGTAAAACTGTTTAAAGCAAATTCTTATAAACGTCTTAAATTCATTATGAACTTTGCTGTGATAATAAATTTCATTCAAGTCCTATCATTATTAATTTCGTTTTTTTAACAAATTCACATTGTGAAGACCTATTCTTATGAATGAATTCCCTTTAACTGCATTGACAATCAATGCCATGTTTTAAAATTATTGATAACCTTAGAGAAGGAATAATTAATATAATTCTATATTGGAAGAGAATAATGGCTGGATAATAATTACACTGCACAACAAAAAAATATTTTTTGAATGTTTCCTACACTAAATTAGTCTATTTCTACCAGAAGTTTTTTCAAATGAAGTTTAACCTTTAAACTACAAATCAAAGATGATTGAAAGAGTATTATTTGTTGAAGTAATTAATATAATTCTATTTAAGAAGTAATTTATTTTAATTTAATTTTTTACAGACTGATGACTATTATGACATAATGTATCCTGCTTGGAGTTTTAGGGAAGGTGGACCTGCCATAAAGCTCTATCCCAAAGGAATTGGAAGATGGGATCTTCACAGGGAGCAGTTGTTAAATGTCGCAAAAAATTTGCCTTGGGAAGAGAAAAAGGATATTTTCTTTTTTAGAGGCTCAAGGACAAGTTCAGAAAGAGATACTCTTATTTTGTTGTCTAGAAAAATCCCTGATGTTGTCAATGCTTCTTATACTAAGAACCAAGCATGGAAGTCTGATAAGGTAATAATTTATTTATTATTACTTTATAGTTTTAAAAGTCGTAAGCTTCATGAGGTATTAAGGAACTAATTCATAAGAAAGAAGTAGTTCTAAGCTCATACTATTCATGTCTTATAAGATTTCCCATTGGGAAATCATGCTAATTATGTCGGCTTTTGAATAATTTTAATGTATCTTGGCCAAACCTACATTGGTTATAATAATAAAAAAAGTTATCTATATCTAATTGGTCTTACATGCTCTAGTATCCAAATTTTTTACAATAATGAAACCAAATTTGGTATTTAAGCTTCTTTTTAGAAACTGTTAGATGAGTACATTAATAACTAAAACCGGTTGGTAGGAGGGGGAGGGGGGGTTAGAAGAAGATTTTAAATACTAATATTTTTGTTATTATTAATGTTCTTAGTAATGTATAGAACAAAATAGCTGTAAAATTTTATAACATTATGAAAAAAAAATGCTTATTTAGAAAGATATTAAAGAATGAAATTTCAAATGTTGAGCAGGCCTTCTTACTTTTCAAATATAGAAACCAAATTCGGTATTTAGACTTTTCATTGCTAACCCTTGAAAAAAATTAATTTTTCATAGAAATTTAATTAGGAAAAAAGGGAGGGGCAAATTTCTCATTATTAATATCTTTGTTTTCATTTCAGTTACAAAAAAGCTTAATAAACATAATATGTAAAATTTAGTTTTCTACAGTTGACATGGTTGGAGGTTGGTTAGCCGTAGAATACTATCCTGGAGAAATTAGTAAGGGTTTCAACCAGGATCAGAAAAATAAAACATTCCAAAATTATTGGGTAATTATTTTATTATTGCCGATGTACTTAAATTTAAGTCATCATCAGGGCGATAGTGATATCTGTAGAGATCTGGGAGGGAGGTTTATTGGGGGTCTTAGAGTGCAGACCTTAACTTGAGTTTCAAGTTTCAAGCAAATAAAATAATTACCTAATAATTATATAGTTAACGTTTTCGAGTATTTTATTTTTCTGATACTGGCCGAAACCCTGAATGATTTCTCCAGCATAGTTTTCTAAAGGAGACGCTTGTTAAGGAAGAAATTTACTAATGTAACTATGATTAGTAAGTTCTTCCCACTCTATATTTCCTGCAAAAGTTTAGTGGTCATACATTTTGCGGTCTCCTTTAGATTTCACAACTCCAATGTGATGGCTTTGGCTTTTTTTTCTCTGTTAACTCAGTTTTAAATACGACTTAGTCTTCAAATAATTTTTTCTTCATAAAATCTCAAAATGAGATCAATACATCATTTATGAAACATAAGTATCAAAGGAGATTTAACTTATTACCAAATTGGCAATTAAAAACATACATATAGTTCATTTTAAAGTTTAAAAAAAAGTAGTGTATGAGGTGTGGCTATTAAATAACGAGACTATTGCTGTAAAATATTTTATTTCAAATTTATTTATGTTTATTAAAAGAGGTAGATTGTTGGTAATTCAGTCATGGTAGTTGAACAATTAAAAACTAATTTAATAATAATTAATATAACACTGCACNAATGCGATATAACAGTGATTGAGTATATATATATACTTGGAATGAAGCATCATATTTATGGATTCCCAATAGCAACAGTAGTGTCAATACTCTTTAGAGACGAATAAGGTTTTTAAAAGAGTTTAATTGCCAGGAAAAGACTGGTTATCATAGAAATTCTTAATTTTTCACATTCTACTTCAGAGATTCCAAATTGGTGCAGTCGGCTTAGTCAATGGGATTCGTTCGAGTCTCCCAAGCAGTTAGAAAAATGAAGCTCCAGTTAGTTAACTACTCCCTCCTTGAGATAACATGGTTGAGTGGTATATAGGTAAAAAACCACATATATTCTTCAATTTTCACGAATAAATTTGGTATTGAAGCAGCTTTGTTCATTTTTCTAATATTTTATCCTCTGGGGATAAATCTGGTAAAATATTTGTGAAAGGAAAACGGATTATAATTTATGAGCTTTAGGGAAAGTACTTGCTAGCAATCCGTATAAATTAGTGTTAACATGCTTTATCCTAATGTGAATTGGTGAGGTTACAATTCCAAGTGGGAGGACGAGGGGCGCTAACTCAGCTGACCACCGCTGGGAGCGCCACCGCCTCTCCCGCCTAATTCTGATTAATGTTTTGTTTTGGTGGGAGTCCTCCCAGTGGCTCCCCCCCCCCTCAACTAACTCGCCTAATTCCCCGGAAATCGGCGGACAACGCCACACTCAAAAACTACAGAAATCTGCTAACACTGGTAGAGGGGCTAACTCGATTCGGGGTTAAACTTTCCACTAGAAGAGAATATGAGTACACTGTGAAGGTATATACAAAACCACTGCACCACCGAGGCTGGCCAGATGATTCATTCCACTCCCCGCACTTAACTCCGAGTCTAAACCCCCGAGAAAGAAAAATATATAGTCTTATGCTCGAGGGAGCTAACATTGTCTGTTATTTGTTAGACTCCCGTTTTTTTTTCTATATTTCTTCTGTAAAATACTTATATTAATTGTGGTATTTAATCCCACGTTAATTTTATACAATAAATGCAAGGTAGTAAGATATTTTTATTCTAATCCCTTGCATTTCTTGTCCAAAAGTTTAAACTTTGGTTTAAGTTTCGCCCTGAAGATTCTTTAGTATGATTGTATTTTTTAAGGTTTTTTATTAGTTTTACACCAATCTCAAAATCAGGAAGACAATTCACCACCTGATCAATCTAGGACTAAAATGTCCTATTCCAAAGTTCTATTCAACTAAGAAGAGAAAACAAATTATTAAAACGCCTAGTATTAGCAGATATAGATGAGATATCTGCTGAGCCATCGTACATCTCACTCAGATCGTAATAATGCTAATAGAGGCTGACACTAACGAAGCGTATCATATTCCCGGAGTAGATTATCCCGGCAGGGAATCCTGCTAGTCCACACAAAGCTGCTCCAATCTTCTCTTTCTGCAAAATCTACCCCCCAACCCCCTAATAAATTGTGCCAGTCCCCTTTGAGAGGCAGTGGACGTCTCTCTCAAGCGTCTCCCTTAACGAGAGAGAGTACTTCTTCTACTCTTAACAAGCACTTAGCTTATTTTTAGCAGATTTGCCACCGGGCTTCACCCCAGCTCTCAGTCACTAGTGGGTCTCCTATGAAAACATTTCTTCCCAAGAGGGAGATCTTAGTAGTGCAGAGAATAGAGTAAATGAAATATGTATACATTTCATACCGCCCAAGATTTCTACGTAAAAAATAATCATTTATTTAGGTAAATAAATTGATTATTACATTTTAGAATGGGTTAGAGCACAATATACATACAAACACTATTATTTTACATTCTATTAAAATGATGGGCCGCGAGGCGCCGCGGGGTGGGCTCTGTCTGTCTCTGTCCGTCGGGATGGGGCCTGTGACAAGATCAACTTAAGGTTGATTTTTTTTTTAAATAAAATATGGAGGGCGCTGATAACCTCTGCAGTTGAGCGCCATAAATCCCCAATAAACAACAA
>KZ806900.1:381308-398988 GCA_000696205.2 Oncopeltus fasciatus | reverse complement strand
TAGCGCCTTGTCGTATATATATCAACAATAGTCTGAGAGGTTCGAAGCAACGAGAGCCATATGTTGTCTTGGTGAGTGTAACTGTGACGTCAGATTACGTCCGTACTTCAGTCATGGCGGACGAATTAATAATTGTGCTTGTTTGAGTTTATTCACTTTTCTTTAGGATAGTTCTAGGAAAGTGAGTCACATTAACTCACACCCTGACGTAATCACTTAAGATGTCCGTCACGCAGGAGCCGCGTGAACTAAGAAATTCCCATGTTTCATTAATAATTGTCATCAATAAGACTAGTTAAAAATTTTATAAATATTATTTTCGTTGCGGTATTTAATCCCACGTAAATTTTAACAATTTTTTTAGTGCAAGGGAACAGAATAAAAAATAAATAAAATAAAACTAACTTTTTACAGACAGTTAGATTTTTTATTCTGTTCTCTAGCACTAATAATTGTTAAAATTTACGTGGGATTAAATACCACAAAAAAATAATATTTATAAAATTAAAATTTAAAAGTAAATAACGTGAGTCATTTAAACAGCTTGACAATGTCAGCTCCTCCGAGCATATATATTCATCGGCCTCGGAGGTTAGACCTCAATTGTTAAATGCACCGACCCGGATAGATAGCAGGAGATCCAGGTTCGAGGCCTGGCTGGGACAGTTAGATTTTTTATTCTGTTCCCTTGCACTATGTGTTAATGTTTATTCCAAAACAAAAATTAAATAGCACCCAAGTTCCATATATGTATACACACACACACATACACACACGAGAGTGAGTTTTTGGTCGCCAGGTAAAAATTCTAGTTCTTGACGGAAGGCAAAAAGTTATAAAAATAAAATATAGCAATTTTAAAAACACTGATTTATTTCACTTATTTTGACACTTAATCTTCAGGAGCTTAAAGTAAATTATATTATAAATTTATAAAGATGAACCTTCCAATTCGAAAGCTACTTCAAGAAGCGGAAAGATAGTTCCTCTGAATAAATTGTAAAATATATTTATAGCCCGTGAAGAGGCGTCTAAGAATGCGAAACTTGTAAGCCAGTAAATAATTATTTTTAGAATTGTTGTCAATTATTTATGACATTTCATAGAGAAGTAGAAAACAGCAGGTCATATTTTGAACAATGTATTTTACTATTCAGTTTAATTATAAGTAAATAGACTAAAAGTTGCTGCATTCAATAAATACTGTTTGAATTACTTGAAAGACACATTTTTATGGCAGACCAAAAGTTCCATTCAAATGACGAGTTGAGGGAGTTCTCAGCGCAAGTGAAATATTTACTTTTGGGCAGGCGAGCACGAAACAGATTTCTCGCTGGAGCCGGTAAGACACAAAGTGGCTCTGGAGTCGCCGAGACTGGAAAACGTGCCATATAATTCCCGGGCAAGAAGTTAAATGGGGTGGCGCTGGAGAAGAAGAAGGGGGAAGGGGTTGGTACTTTCTTTGAGAGCCTCCTCTTCCCTGAGTGGTGACGAACAACTTCCTCAAGACACCGGTAGCAGTCCCCGTGTCCTGGAAGGGCTGAATTCAATAAACAGACAGATTTAGCTTGTTTTCGTCTCCTCTCCACATTTCCCCTCGCTAACAAACACCGCTTAAGCCCCTCTAAATGGGAGGACTCTGGAGGCAAATAGGCGAGGTAACTGTCAGATTTACTTGAATAATTGGTCCCTTTGATGACTTTTTGTGCTAGAGTAAGACTTGCTCCAATGGAAGAGCGCGGTGCGGAAACTTTCGAGAGAGCTTAATTTAGCTGCGAACAGTATAATTGGACCTCAAAGAACTTCATACACAAAGAGAGCAATTTTATTTTGCCCAACATAATGCCCTAAAATGTCAAACTAAGAACCGTGTAACATTATGTGTCACAGAAATGAAAAACACAACAATTAATACCCAAGCCATCTATGTCAGAACTGGCTGCAGACACTAGACCACTTAATCATCCAATCCCATTCAATCTAACAAGACAGGAAATACAAATACATTATAAAGAAGGCCCTCAGAACTATTCTACACTGCGTTCTAAATGTCGTGGTATTTATCTACAGGGAATTCGCACTTTTACAAATCTTTGATTGAGAGCTTTCTCCGACCCAGATTTTCATAAAGGATCGTAAAGGATTCTCATTGGCACCAAATTACCAAAAAGCACCTGTTTCGGTCACTCCATATTAATGGAGAAGGTTCGAGTACCAAACCTATTTTTATTAAGATGTTTACTAATGAGTACTTGGTTACTCATTCAGATATATATATATATAATTGTGTTCTGAATATAACCTTTGGTAATTTCATTACTATAAAATGATAATTTTCTTAAAATAAAAATCTTTATTTATTACATTCAGTTAATTAAATAGCTTGTAATTTTATGGCATAGAAAATAATAGTAATAAAATACACACTCCCGTTAAAAACCATATGAGGAGAGTAATACCAGTTTGTAGACTATTGACTTTCAGTCATCCAGAAGTGGGATTGTAGTCTGAGGATAAGGATTGGGCTAATGAGTCAGAAGAAAGAGAAAGATAAATAATCTGAAAGGTTATTTCCACCACCAATGAATATAGAACTATCATACCTTCTATTATCCGTCTTCATTGGTTTCTGCAAACCATCTTCTGTTGGCGAGCGCTTTCGGACATTGTCCCTCTTCTGGCCGAATACATGCGTACACTGTCACTGTCCGAAAGCGCTTGCCAACAAAAGATGGTTTGCAGAAACCAATGATGACGGATAATAGAAGGTATGATAAAGAGAAAGATACTTATGAAGAAGGAATTACTTTGGATTGAAATCGGATGAGGGAGAGGGGGATTTAGTGGATAACCGAAACTTATTATCATAATGAATTCGTTATTGTTCAGGTAACGGAAAATTTGATAGAAATAATAGGACTTAAGTTTAATAATCTAACGTTTAAATTTTATAACATTTTTACGAAAAAGGCTTGCTAAGGAAGGAAATTTAAAAAACAGTTGCATAGAGAAATATAAATAAATCTGAATATACCTCAGATTTACTAGAATATAATTTATATTACTTGCTACAGGCTCTTCAAATTATAAGTTAAAAGTACTCAAAAAATTGTATTTTAAATTATCATATTTATTAATTTGAATCGTGCAAGAAGCAAGAAAAAATAATTCTCTATCTCAGTCGGGATTCTAGTTCCCAGTACGATTCAAATTAATAATGAAATGAGGGATTACTTTACCACAATTATTGTGATTTACATCTATTTAATTTGAAATGCGTTTACTTTAGATGTTATTGTCTCTCTCATTGACACAAACAAGTACTTCGCAAGTATAGCTTGATAAAGACCAACAACGTAGGCCGAACGCTCGTAGGGAGCAAGTTTGCGAACACAGCTACCACAGGAAAAATCTACGCCAAGAAAGAGGTTAAATGAGTGGGGTAATGGCGACAGGCCGAAGTAGCAAGAGTGAGCGCTCAAAAGTGCTCGTGTGTCCCGATGCGCACGAAAAACAGCCAGGCATTACACACACTCCAGGAGTTCCCCCCTCCCATCCCTAATTTTCCACGTCCTTACCCTTTTCCTAAATTCGAGGCTTTACTCCCCTCCCTTAAAGTCCTTGATTTTTGAGACATCACTCCCCTTCCGCACAAACCGGACCCGGATTGAATACGCTGACGTATGATAAACACGTAGCGCCTTGTCGTCAAAGAAAAACCCCCTCCTAGGAGTCCCCCCCCCCCCATTTTACTGTTGACTCTGCTAAATATAATTTGTTTCTACATAAGCCCCTTCACTGGTATTAGGTAAAAGAAACACGTTTTCCTTTTATTGGTAAGACATTCTTGTCTGCTACGCACATTTATATTGCTTCATTGACAACGAAGGGAACTAGAGACAATCAGCAAGCATATTAATAATATAGGTGTTAGACAGTAGTAACACAATATCAGATATGCACGAAAGGCAGTAGTTAGTTCTCATGAGATATTGGAGGACGTTCCTAGAGTAAAGATTGAAAACGGAATGAAGATAATTGAGGGTGTAGAGTATGATTGCATCAATAATAGAGGTTCGGTCAGAAAGGAGTATAGGAAAAAAACAAAACTTACAAAAAAAAAAATTTAAAAAAAATAAATCATTAATCATAGCTCTAAAATAACTTGAATTAGCTATGAAGATGGTATGCATAGAAAGCAAGTATTAAGAATATACGTTAGTATTAAAAAATAAATTCTTGTAGAAAATACTTAAAAAATCTTAACTATTGATGTAATCCTATTGGTTTATTTGTTTGAAGTATGTTGCAATAGTGGCTCTTCTCTGTCTTCAGCCGAGCGGAATACAGATCAATGACGACATATAAGGTGACTACGTCTCATGAGGCCACGTGACTCAATCTACTTTCATGGTTGGAGCATTTTGTTCGAGGTTGAACTAGCGCAGATCGCGCATATCGTCGAATGCATTGACTAAAAGGCCAAGGGAATTCGTTTGATACTTCTGGAATCGGTGACTGACTATAAGGACAGCCAAAGGAATGTGTGAACCACTATAGGCCCTTGTAATCACTACACTCATTATTGCCTCAGGGATGATCATATGATACAATGGTGTACACCGGTAGATGGAAGAAGCCTTTTTATGATATGGGCATGCACAGGAATAGTGACACATACATCTTCTGAGGTACCATACATATTCTTGAGTTACACAAACACACATACATATGTGTGTGTGTGTGTGTGTGTAATGTAAAAAATAATTTAAAAATTTGTGCTGCTTTCAACATTTTCAGTTATGGTAAGCCATGACTTCCTCATCCAGACTCAGACCTTAAATTATGAGTGACAAGGTAAATGAAGGCTGTCCTGACGGAAAATGACAACACGAAAATACTTATTTTTATAAACATTATGAACTTTTTTTTTTGTATCTCTCTCTTAACTGGCTTTTATTTTTAGAATTTATTCTCATTTGATGAATATATTCGGTTAATTTTTTTTTTAATTGTTCACAAGTCAATTAAAAATAATAGGTAACTTTATAAATAAGTAATAAAATAATAACGGTTTACTTTTAACAATATATAGTTAATGCGTTCTGCGTACTCACTTATCAAAAAGAAAAAAAAAATCTGCCACCAGTTCTAAAGTTAGGGTTGCGATATTTACCTGAAAAAGAAAACAGAACATTATTATGTTTAATAATATAAAATGAATCTGAAAAAATAAACTTAACATATAAGGGAGAGGCCGTCAGCTCCCTGGGAAACTCCGGGAGTAGTTTTGATTCAACAACAGCGAATCCTTGACGCCATATTCCTGAAGAGCTTACGTCAGCGAAAATATACTAGGAGTGTATAGGAGCGGGGGGACCTATCATCTTTTATTGGGCGTACAGAAAATATATTTCCCCGCGGTAAAACTGGAAATCACTCTCTACCTAGTGAGTAAAACTTGGGAAAATATCACGCAGGAGCTGCGTAATCTAGGCAGATTTCCCTGGTTCTTAATAATAAAGGAGGAGTAAATGACAAAATTCATTTCAAAAAGCTTGTAAAACAACAAGAATATCTATACCAAAAATCATGTTTCCAGAAAGAGAAAAAAGTCCCCGGTCACGCAAGAATAATCATATTTCTATGTCATATTAAAATGTAGATAAGAATGAATAAAGAATTATAATAGTATAATCATAAGAACCTAGATCTATAATGACCAAGAAGGAAGAGGGGGATAATTGCACAGCCCTGGTACTTATAATTTAGTGTAAATATATTCAACAATAAGTGTTTTTCGTATAATTATTATAAAACATTAATTACACTTCACACCAATTAGAAGTTATAAAATTATAATTCACACAAATTACATTCAATCAGCTTTTCCGGTTATTATTTTATTTTATTCATCGAAATTATTAAAAAGATGTAATTACGATTATAAATGTGGTCATTGTTTAACCCCCTCCCCACCTCCCAATCTGCACCCTCATCTGATTTCAACCAAAAATTAAACTTTCAAAGGGTTTGCAATAAAAGCCATTTACGCCTTACTTTATTTTTATTATTTATTTTATTTTTATTAAAGGGCCCGGCCAACAGTCAAAATTGCATTACTAAATATTTTTCTTAATGAGTATTTTATATAAAAAATTTTGAAAACTTATGTTTAACATAAACCATATTATTATAAATTATTTATTTTTCCCCTGATTGAAGGTTATTCAATTTTTATCTCTATTTAAGCCCCTTTACGTCTTAAGCCCCCAGTTACTGTCTTACTCATCCAATGAACTTAAATACGGAAGTTGGTGCCTTTATTTTAATAATTGTGAATGTGAAAATAGCGCGTACCGACATATATATAGAAAAGGCCATATTTTTAGCACATCTAGTGTAGGATCTTGAAAAACGAATTTAGGTCGGCATTTAGGTCGATTCATGTGGTAAACTTGAACGGCTAGAGCTAAATTTCATTATTAGAAACTTCTATTAATATAGTATTAATATATATTAAATTAAATTAACCAAATCCTATGAATTAAATATTCATTGAAATCAACTAATTATGAGAAGGGGGCGCATTTAGTCATGACTCAAGTAATGAAGTAATTTATCCATAAACCAAGAAATAACCTGAACCTTAAGAGTTACTTGCCTGAAGGGTGGGATGGATATGGTGGGAGATCGGCTTGGAATTTCAAGAGAACGAGGCTCTTAGCAGGAGTCAAGAGCATTCCTCTATCATCATTCCACATGGTTACTTCTTAACCTGTCTTACTTCTGCCAAGGAAGTCTGTACCCCAGACGTATAATTTCAGGAGGTAAAGCTTGTTTCAGTATTCGGAAATTGTGAGACTCCCTCTAGAAATACGCGTACGGTAGAAAGACAATCCTGCGAGAAAACGACATTCTGATTGCAGCCCTAACCGGAGGGGGGGGGACCCCTGAGGAAGATCATGGAGTCCTACAAGGCTCACAGGCGGCGTCTTACTTCAGGCACATTGCTAACCCGAGCCTGCCCTTGGGGAAACCGTATAGATCGCATAAATCACAGCTAATCTGCAGAGCGAGAGAGAGTGAGAGTGGAGTAATTTGGCTGTTGCACGATAAGGAGTAGGAGTCGGGGGCACACAGCCCCCCAACCTAATACCTCAGGACGGCATTTAAAAAGAGATTAGGGGAGGAAGAGAGAGAGAGCAAATCTCATTCCGTGGAAAACAGTAAGAAGTCCTGAAGGCGGGGGATGGGGGGGACCTGGAGAACTGAGGATAATCCTACAGGAAACGGGAAGAAATTATGATGAAACGGACTAAGCCTGTTGAAGAAAGAAAATAATAAAGTGAATAAAAAAATGGGATTACTCCGGAAACAGACGAAATGCATTGTAGCAAAGAATTAAAAGAACCTCCCCTTTTAAATGTACAAAATACAACATGAACGGCCATAACAAACAATAAGGACCTGATGTAATGTGATAATCATGGCTGGGGAAATTCCACACTTCGCAAATACATTCATAACGTAGACACATTTATGTAGCAAAAACAAGTATTATTTTTGCAAAATTTCTATATTTATATAACGCTGGAGAAATTACACTTACAAGTTAAGTCGAAACGTCGGCATTAATGAAATAATTTTATTTTTCTGATCCTGGCCGAAACTTCGACTAATTTCTCCAGCTTAAAAATAACTAATAGAGATTAGATGTAAAATATTTATGACTTAAACAAAATGTGTAAAAACAAAATGAACTACAAAAAGCTCATGTTTTTTCTAATTGATGTTATTTAAAATTTACGAGGAAGGATTGGTCGGGAATTCGGTCTTGGGATTTGATTAAATAAAAATTAATTTGTAAAACTAAAAGTTTTTATTATTACCTACGTTTCGGTATACATTTGAGGCCTTCATCTGAGTAATGGGCCTGATGTAGGAGTTTCCTACTCTGGGATAACTAAATCATGACTGAGTTACTTAATAATCCCATCACCCCCACTGGCCTGAAATTTAGGCTGAAACGTTGGCAACAGTACAAATTTTTTGGTTCACAGATTAATTTTTATTTCATCAAATCTCAAGACCGAATCCCCAATGCATCGTCAAAAACATTTAACTGACAAACACATTTTTGTTTTATAAAAGAACTTAAAGGACATCATTATTTATGAATATAATCCTTTGGTAAAAATACATCTGAAGAGAACTTCCAGCAAGAATAAAGTGAGAGAAGGGCTTTGTCATGGTATACCTCAGCCTTTGTCAGGTATTCGGGAGAAAGGGTAGGTTCAGGTAACACCTTCGCTAAACATCTCTCCAGCTATACTTAAGAAAACAGAAGGAAATACCACCCCTAGGGGGGGGGGGGGGCAAGGGTGATGAACGGCTGACTTCATATTTATGTTTAGTTTGGCGAATTCCAATAGAATATGATTGCTGTCTTCGATGTACAATGGTTTAGAGTGTCCGAGGAAACCAAGCGCATTTCCTAGATGGAGAATGTCAAACAATCCAAAATGTAAATTTAAGGGGGGAGATTAATTCGCTAAAGAAGGCTCAACGGCCTCTCAAATTCCGGAAGAAATTGATAACAGATCAACGTTTAACTTAAATAATAAATACAAGAGAATATAATAAAAAATCTAAACTGTCTCAGCCAGAACCTGGATCTCCAGCTATCCGGGCAAGAATGCTAGCCATTACACCACCGAGACTAAGATTTTTTTTCTGGCTCCCTTCGCATTTCTTGTGTAAAATCTTACGTGGGATTGAAAAACCCTAACTAATATAATTATTTAACCATTTTTCAATTTTAAGTAGATCTAAAAATAAACTACTAACTCGTCAATGATATCAGAAAATCATTAAATTTTTGGAGAAATTCAAATACCCAATTAGTAGATGTTTTTTGTTTGGGTTCGGTCAAGGTAGTTACTACCCCAACAAAAATCTACTAATAATCTCAACTGTCAAAAACTCTCCATTTCCGAAAATAAAACTTATGTGTTTTATTTTATTTTTTTAATAAGAGCGGGTCGCTGGGATTTCTGAAAATAAATTCTTATTTCTTCCTTAATACAAATTTCACATTTACACACTCAATTCTTTTTGATGATTATTCTTCAATGACGAGCTCAATCTCAATTTAGCACAGTAATAACTCTGAAGATAACCAATTTTCAATCTTACATTTTAAAAAACCCTTCCCTACATCTTTTAGACTTATTATCTTATTTTGTGGTTTCAAACAAATCTTTTTTCACCTCAGCCATTAATGAATATCGTAACTTAGAGTGAAATATTTTTTTAGGATTTATTTAAAATGATAATGGCACTGATAATGAATTGCCACTATTTTTCAATTTGAAATTTTGTCCATCCAAATAAAACTGAATTAAATGTTAAAATTTAGTTCAAATGGAGAGATTTTTTTACAGTAGACATTATTAGTAGATTTTCTTTTTGTTGGGGTTCGGTCAAGGCTGGTCCAAAAATACAATACAGAAAATGTGTATTTTTTTATTATCTACCGACGTTTCTGCTTACAAAGTATGCCATCTTCAGGGAGATAGTGATGTCTGAAGAAATCTCCGAGGAAGGTTTATGGTCACATCTCAGACAGCAGAGTTATACTGGACAAAATTTAGTTGTTGTCCATACGCATTAAATTCAATAATTTAAACGTTAGCAATTAGGATTTCAGTTTTTACATTATTACTAAAAATTATTTGTTTTGCCCGTTTTGCGGTTTAATTAATTTAAAAAAAGATATGTGTCTACAGGTATAATCATGTACTTGTAGAACCATTTTCACTTTAATACTCAAATACAGCAGTCAACACAACAACAACAAAAAACATTATATCACATATCCTGGGAATAAATTTTAAAAATTAACCTGTAAGGAAGGTAGTCGACTAGGAATAAATAAAACAGATTCCTTTTTGGCGGTCATCTTGAACACGTCTGGTTATCGGAATATTAACCAAAATATCATATGAATACTAGTGAAAAGAACATTACTTTAGATTGATTTTAATCAGGATTATTAGGGAAGGAAATTAATGGATGAAGCTGTCTCCCCATATTTCCTGTAGCGAGTAACGCTCTGAAATTACCGCTGACAAATACAATGAGGACGACAAAAAACACGGCCTCTCTGGAAGGCGGCCAAGGGGAGGTTTCTTTACGACAAGTGACGCCACACAACAATAACCTCTCACACATATAGGAATTCCTCTAATTGACGATGTGTCCTCCGAACAGCTGTCCGCTCCCGGGTTTGCTACCCATCAGCTGTGTCCCCAATGAAAACGATCTCTAGAGAGAGCAGGTTTCGGGTACCATGAATCAACAGCATGATTCTAAGGGCGTAAGAAGAGCCAGGAGTCATGGAACCATTACCATGCCAATTTCACCATTCAACTCCTGATTTAATGTTACCTACCGGATTTCCTCAAAACGAACATGCTTGGTCTGAAAAAATGTTCATTTGTTTTTCTTTCATTCACATCCCTTGCAATTATTTAGAGTCGTAGAGAGGCTGTCTGCAGGTAGCACCCTATTTCGAGTAACCGTAGCTATGGACAGGTATCAATCATCGATAAAGATGGCAAAGGGCGGGACTCGAACCATTACAAACTGACTTAGAGAGTCCAGAACGGATTCTCTCAGCACAGACGGTGCCTGTAAATTCATAAGTAAAATGCTTTTAAAATCCGAGACATTTAGATATAATTTAATTTTGAATTGAGTTGAATACAGACAGTGACAGTGAACACATGTATTCGGCCAGAAGATGGATAATGTCCGAAAGCGCTCGCCAGCAGAAGATGGTTTGCAGAAACCAATGAAGACAGATAATAGAAGGTATGATAGGTATAATTTAATACCTTGTTGTCTCGGATTTTACTGACCTTTCTTAAGTTTATTTTACTAGAAAATTTGACCCTTTACTATTAGATGTTTTTTGTTGGGGTTCGGCCAATGTAGTTACTTACCTTGACCGAACCCCAACAAAAAATATTTAATAATAATATCTACGGTACAAAAAAACCTCTCCATTTGACACTTTACGTTTCAAGACACACAAAATATATTGAAAAATAAAGATGGACAACGTAAAAATAATAATAATAAAAAAAAAAAGAAATCAATTTTTAGAAAGTATAACTTTTATTATCTGCCGATGCTTCGGTTTACGTTGTAAGCCATCTTCAGGGCTATCATAAAAGCGCGAGGGGACGTGTTGTCACCAGGATCAAATGTTCATGAAACGTCGGAGGATAATAAAAAAATACTTACTTTTATAATTGTGTGATTTTTTGATCAACCTTGAGCAAACTACAACAAATTCTCTGCGAATAATATTTTGAAATATAAATAACTTCAAATGATTACACTTATTAATCTCAGAACTTAGCAATTTGTTTCGAAAGTAACAATTAAGAAGCACTCATCCATCTGTAAAACTTCACTGGTAATCATTGATCTACTATGTAATGTACAATATAAATACATTGAAATTATCTCTGATATATGACAATAGTTTTTAGGGTTGGGGGTTCGAGTATTAAGCTGGAGAAATAATCAGGGTTTCGGCCATGATCAGAAAAATAAAATACTTCAAAATTGTTGGGTAATTTTTTTATTATTACTGACTTTCGACTTAACTTGTAAGTCATCATCATGGCAAATTGTACGGTATATTAACAATTTTTTGAGCAAGGGAACAGAATTCCCTTGCACTAAAAATTGTTAAAATTTACGTGGGATTATATACCACAAAAAAAAAAAAAATTTGTACAGTATTTTATTTTCCTGATCTTGACCGAAACCCTGACTAATATCTCAATAACAATAGTTTTTATTAGATGATCTACGGTCAAAAAACTCTCCTTTTGAACAATAGTTTATAGTTTAATTGTTGTAAGGGTTATATTTGTAGGATGAAAAAAAAATACTCATTCGAAAATATCCAAGAAATTTTTTATTATAAATATATGTATTGAGAGTAGTGTCATTCTTCTCTCCTCGTATGATTGATATTTAATGTCTTTTTTTTTTCTAATTCATAGTGGTGATCAAATTACAAAATGTTTTAATTTAACAGAATGTAATAAATAANTGTGTATATATATATATATATACATACATGAGAAATTGAATAAAATAAAATTAACATTTGTTTAATGAGAGCCCAGAGGGCGAGTGTAAGTTAAGGTTAGTCTACATTTTCATTTCGGAGAGAGAAAAATGTAATTGTCCTATGTGCTTAAGGGCTTTCAAAGGGCCTTTGCCGGGAAAGCAGTCTGTTAATTACCTTAAATTAGTACAAAATGGAAAAACTGTCAGCATTTTGTTAGGTGGGGGGGGGGGGGCAATTCCTTCACACTTAATAATTAGCGTTTAATTAGAGAATAGACAATTACTCAAGGGGCAATCGACTCCTTCCCTGAAGACCTTAGTCCTAAGTGCAATTATCAAGGAGGAAATTAATACTTACCCCTTTTTCAGTGGAAATTTAGAAAGTTCTGAGAGCTAATTAATGTTTTATCGTTTTTGCCATTTACAAAAAATAAAATGGCGAAGACTTGTAAAGACATAACAACCGGAAATATGCTATATATAGAAATATTTCTCGTGACGGTTGAAAGGCCTTCAAAGGAAACCTGGATGCTTGAAAGGATGCTATGAGTTGCCAGCAGCCAGCAAGAATCTACAGCCCGGGTGCCAACAGAAGCACAGAACTAAACTAGTCAGTGAGAATTGAACTAATGTTATCACTTGGGGTTCACTGCCTCAATAACACCAGCTCATTCTAAAGGGGTTTGGACTTTTGTGGAATATAGATGGCTACAGCTTCACAACAGTGTATCAAGTGAGTTACAATATCTCTATATAACACTTTCCATTTTAAGAAGAGCCTAAAAAAATCAAAATAACAGTAAATGAAAATAAATATTAATTTAGTTGTGGTTTATTATCCCACGTAAATTTTAAACAATTAATGAGAGGGAATATAATAAAAAATGATGTCCCATCCAAGACTCGAAGCTGGATCTCCTGCTTTCCGGGCCAGTATGCTATCCGTTGCACCACCGGGACGAGCTAGATAACTTATAAAAATTCCCAACACACTAACCCCCACGAGAAAGACGAATACATCGTTTTATGCTCGATATAATACATGCCAGCTCCTTCGAGCATAAGACGATGTATTCGTCTTTCTCGGTTAGTGTGTTGGGAATTTTTATTAGTTATCTAGCTCGTCCCGGTGGTGTAATAGAAGCTTACCGGCCCGGAAAGCAGGAGATCCAGCTTCAAGTCCTGGCTGGGACAGATAGGTTTATTTATTCTATTCCCTCTCATTAATTGTTTAGTAAATGAAAATTTTTAATCAAGCAAGTAGAAAACTTTTACCAGCCGCATCTCAACTCCTAGGGAGTCACTCTTCACTTCCCCGAAAAATTTACTCATTGTAATTTTTTATTAAATGATTTTAGTTCAGGTTCGGTCAAGGTAGATAAAGATAAAGATAAGGTTTCGGCTTACATTGTAAGCCATCTTCAGGGCTACTTATCATGAAGACGAGTGGACGTCCTGTCCGTAAGTTCGCATTTCCGGACGTCCTCACTCGTCTTCATGATAGCCCTGAAGATGGCTTACAATGTAAGCCGAAACTTTGGCATATAATCTTTTAAAAAATACACTTTTTTTTAATTTGTATTTTTTTTTTATCTACCTTGACCGAACCCCAACTAAAATCATCTAATAATAATATCTACGGTCAAAAAACTCTCCATTTAAGAAATTAATATTTTTTCCTTTAACATTGTTAGAAAACTTTACTTTTGTGTAAGTATTAACTATTCGTTATATTTGAAAGACTGCAGTTCTTTTATTCTGTGCGAAAATTTGTCCATATTTTGTAAATACAACATTTATGTAACGTGTCCATGTCATACTGAACTAAAACTTGGAGCTTTCACAGTTGACTCTCATAAATAATTTCTCATAATTATTATTCAATACATTCCAATAAAATATTTCCCCCTTTTAAGAGGCATAAATTCCTCGAGCTCTCAAAAGTTTCTTCATAAATTATGACACCCCTCCCACACGGCCCGCCTCTCCCACTTTTCCCAGGGGTATGCTTATTTCCGGTCCTTCCCCTATATCCCTACCCTGTGAAAAAAAGAAAAAAAAAAAAAAAATTAATACACTCGACCAATACATTCCCTAATCTACTGCAGGTTTCTAAGTGAGTTCTAACTAATTCAAACATTTCTATAACAGCTTAAAAGACCCAATCCTCCCCTTCCCCCCACTAACAGATCAAACGAAATTTTAAAAATCTCGTAAATCACTCATCAAATTGTACATATATATTGGATATATTTGGACAGGAAAAAAAAAAAAAAACAGTATTTAAAAAAGCAACAATAACCACCAGATATTTAAAAAAAACAATAAAATCACCGCTACTCCATCTAAACAGTCTGTTACTGACAGACTCAAGTTAAATTTAGACAAACTCAATTTTCTAGCGATTGAACTCGAACTTTAAAGACGCTTTCTATTGGATTCCATTCGCACATACCAAAAAACAATGTCGAATAACGATAAAGCAGACAAGGGTTATATTTCTTCAACATACAACGTTTTCAATCATCTCAAACCCAAATCATCAAAAATCACCATTCTTCATTTCCCAGTTTTCTGAATCATCGGATTNCAATAAAAAAATAAAATAAAATAAAAATAAAATCAACAATAAAACAAATAAATGGTCATCAATGTGGAGGGAGAAGGGGCCCATCGACCCCACTCCCAATAAGTTAAGGCATTATGGCCCAGGAGGTCGTGAGGCCATCTCCGTTTTAGTCGCCGGGGAGGGTTGTGAGGATTGGAGTCCGACTTCAGGGATGGGCATATGGATTGGGATAAAATTGGAGTTTACTATGGAAGAGTTTGGAGCGGGTGGAAATAAGGTCTAGAAGAATATTAAAAATTTAAAATATAAACTCGGATCGGTGAATATTTGAGCCAAAAATCGAAATTTTTCCATATAGAAATCAATAACTTTGATAACACGACTCGGAAACCCCCCAGCGAGGGGGGACATCGCGAATCGAGAGACCGAATAGGAGAAACGAGTCAATCAATTCCATTATTCTGGAATTACGAAAAAATCTACAGTACAAAATTTAGTGTAAAATTAAAACATTTATATTATAATAATATATTTGTGGAAAACATTATTTCATTGTTATATTCATATCTCCCTACATACAATTTTCCTTTATTATATTGCATGTTTTCAAATTAAGTAATTACATTACAAACAGCTAAGTGAATTTATTTATGTAAAAAATCGGAGGAATAAAAAGTGCGCCAACATAATGTGCAAGAAATAACAGGCTAGAAATATAATTTTCTTACATTATGTACAGTAACATTTTTACTTTAATGCAAACTCCAGAAATTATTTAAAAATTTAAATAGAAAGTTGAGTGGATCCTTCACTTTTCCCTTCCAGCTATCCTTAGTGATCTCATCCTTTACACTCGTTCACTCTTACTTAAGTATATCTTTAATGAAACATGGAGAATCGGTTCAGTTGTTACTCTTTAGCGAATTGTCTCGATCCCTATATTCATTTCTTCCAAATTTCCAACACGGCATGTTTTCATTACGGACAGTGAAGCAAATGAAGGCTTGCTTACAACTTCTTTGAATTAGCTTTCCCCTATATTAATGTCTTTAATTTATTTATATAAATATTACTATAGAGGCAAATAATAGATAAATTAAAATCAAATACGCAATGAAAATCCAGTACTTCACAAAATCTGGCTTAATAGCTGAGCATCCTCTTGGAGGAGTGTTACCTGGAGCCTCCAAGACAAAAACACCCCTTAAAAGGTGATTTTGGCACATTGATGATGGGATCTGTGATTCCGAAAGCCCTAACCTATTGAAATATATTCAGAGAAGCACTGAATTTCTACAACCCTATTAAAGCAAAGAGTAAGAATCATCACATTACACAATCTTGCCCATTGCTCAGCCTTAAAGGAAAAAAATCTAGGTAAACATCCGATGTCTCTAGAACACTTACTCCGTATCGAGCCCTTGGGAAAATAATATTCAATGCTCAAATAAAAATAAATAATAAATAAAAAGATTTTGCCCCAGGAGATTATTAGTAGAGTATGTTTGTTGGACTTTCGTCAAGGTTGACCAAAAAATACAATTTTAAAAATAGTGTATTTTTAAATTATCTGCCAACGTTCTGGCTTACAATGTAAGTCATATTCAGGGCTATTAAGAAGGCGGAGGGGACGTCTTGCCACGTGGATTAAATATTCATGACAGTCATGATAGCCCTGAAGATGGCTTAAAATGTAAGCCGAAACATTAGCAGATAATTTAAAAAATACACATTTTTAAAATTTGTATGTTTTTTTTTTTTTTTTTTTTTGCATTTACCTTGACCGAACCCCAACAAAAAATATTTAATAATAATATCTACGGTACAAAAAAACCTCTCCATTTGACACTTTACGTTTCAAGACACACAAAATATATTGAAAAATAAAGATGGACAACGTAAAAATAATAATAATAAAAAAAAAAAGAAATCAATTTTTAGAAAGTATAACTTTTATTATCTGCCGATGCTTCGGTTTACGTTGTAAGCCATCTTCAGGGCTATCATAAAAGCGCGAGGGGACGTGTTGTCACCAGGATCAAATGTTCATGAAACGTCGGAGGATAATAAAAAAATACTTACTTTTATAATTGTGTGATTTTTTGATCAACCTTGAGCAAACTACAACAAATTCTCTGCGAATAATATTTTGAAATATAAATAACTTCAAATGATTACACTTATTAATCTCAGAACTTAGCAATTTGTTTCGAAAGTAACAATTAAGAAGCACTCATCCATCTGTAAAACTTCACTGGTAATCATTGATCTACTATGTAATGTACAATATAAATACATTGAAATTATCTCTGATATATGACAATAGTTTTTAGGGTTGGGGGTTCGAGTATTAAGCTGGAGAAATAATCAGGGTTTCGGCCATGATCAGAAAAATAAAATACTTCAAAATTGTTGGGTAATTTTTTTATTATTACTGACTTTCGACTTAACTTGTAAGTCATCATCATGGCAAATTGTACGGTATATTAACAATTTTTTGAGCAAGGGAACAGAATTCCCTTGCACTAAAAATTGTTAAAATTTACGTGGGATTATATACCACAAAAAAAAAAAAAATTTGTACAGTATTTTATTTTCCTGATCTTGACCGAAACCCTGACTAATATCTCAATAACAATAGTTTTTATTAGATGATCTACGGTCAAAAAACTCTCCTTTTGAACAATAGTTTATAGTTTAATTGTTGTAAGGGTTATATTTGTAGGATGAAAAAAAAATACTCATTCGAAAATATCCAAGAAATTTTTTATTATAAATATATGTATTGAGAGTAGTGTCATTCTTCTCTCCTCGTATGATTGATATTTAATGTCTTTTTTTTTTCTAATTCATAGTGGTGATCAAATTACAAAATGTTTTAATTTAACAGAATGTAATAAATAAATAAAAGTTAAAAAAAAAACTCACATAATCCTTGCCAAAATCCTGGGTTCC
>KZ806900.1:337529-376180 GCA_000696205.2 Oncopeltus fasciatus | reverse complement strand
AGGACGTAATAAATAAGGATGTATTAATTATTTTTATCACGTAGCTACATATTTCTTGATCAGTATTGTATTTGTCTCATTATTTGCACTTTCTTGAAACTTGAAACTCCTAGATTAAATGATACATATATGTATATATTTATCCAGCTCTATATTTTAAAATTTGAGGACCAAAGAGCATAAAATCAAATATTACATACACACACACACACAAACAGAGATATATATATATATATATATATATATATATATATATATATATATAGTCAAATTTTCGGGGAAATTTCTCGTCATTCGACAGTGAGGAATGAAGAGTCTGTCTTCACTTACAGGACTACTTGTATACCTACAAAAATAAATAATCAGTTTCTTTCTTTATAAAGTTTAAAAATATGTAGCTCAGAAGATGAGCGGTAATTTATAAATTAAATCATTTAACGTGAAACATTAAGTTAAATAGAGGTGCTTCGGCTAAACAGAATGTCTCCTTTGAAGGCAAAATCGATCAGGTGGAGGAGTAGGGGGGAAGTTGGTAAGGGTAGAGAAAGAGAGTGAATTAGCAAAGTTTCCGGGAATGGACACTCATTCTTCCCGTGGAGAGGGTGGGGTGGGGAGGGCAATCTTGGGAGGAGTCAGGCGAAAGGGAGTGGGAGGTGGGCTTGGAACCACACAACAGAAATTGGTGGTAACGTCAAGAGAGCTGTCAGAAGCAGGTACCATTGTGCTAGCTAAGGTGTCTCCCCTTTCAGTGCTCAAAGCTCATTACACTCCGACGACAACAACGAGTGTACTAGAGCACAATCACAGTGTGCTAGGAGGTGTACCTACGTGTGCCCTCTCTGGTAACAGTTCTCAAAGAGTTCCATGAAGAATGAGAATTACACTTAAATGTGTTTGCCCAGGACACAATAGCGTCGGATAGGGGAAATACATAAACGTGGCACTCGTTCATCCCCTGCCTGCATAGGATATCATCAGGAAGCGTTTTTCAAGCAACAAAAATATTTTGAAACCCCCCTGCCCCCTCCTCTTCAAAAATCAACATACTAATGCTTTCTACCTTTGGAAAGTACTAAAATTCATAAGAAATATATTTATTAGTAGATTATGTTACCTGCAGTGGAATATATCTAAGTTAATATTGACAATACCAGACAAGTATCATTACGAACGGTAAGCGGAATCAGTTAAGAAATAAACCTACGTTCAGTACCAGTAATTAGGATTTACATTTAAAAACTATTGATTATATAGTAATAACGATTAATAAATATATAAATAATTCAAACACGATTTATTTCTATGTAGGGAGCAAATGCAATGACTTATACTAAAACTATTTACAGATTTAAATGTAAAATATACACATGTGTAATGAAATATCTTGTTGATTTTAATTCCCATATATATCGAGTGCATTTATTTCGTATAAGTTAATTGTGTAAAATGTCCCATTTCATTGAGAAAAATTTGGAAATTATTTATGTATTGGGAAATAAATAATGTCCTCTACTATTGCATGCTGATATCTCTAAATTACAAATAAGAGGGGCTAAATTTCATGGGGGGGGGGATATATAATTGACGGTCTGAGCTACTTAGTAGAGTGAAGCCCAAATTCAGGGCGCTACGAACTGGTACTCTGTCTCGGAAAATTGACCTCGACACTTGACTGTCTCAATCCACACTCTTTCCTTCTCACTTGAGTTACAATTTCAATGGCTTTACGAGAATTTATATAAAATCCACACTTCATATTTTTTTAATAATTTATACTATATAAAAAATAAACTTTCTTACGTATCATTATTGATCTGCTTTTTTTGTAAGGCATACCCTCACATTCTTTTTATAACAGCCAAAATCGATATTTTCATTGGCCTTAAAACGATCAGTAGACCATTATTGCTTATCAAAGCATAATTTCAAAAGCTCTTTTTGAATACATTAAATCACTTGAAACACTTCCCCAGAGTTTGATGATAATAAAAAAGCCTTACAAAAAAAGTGTGAAAAAGAGTGTCTTTCATGTTGTTGTTTTTTTTTTTTTTTCGAAATGAATTTTCAGTAAATTGAAGATCAAAGGAGATAAATATTACATATTAAATCTTCCACACAAAAAGCCCCAAATCCCATTTTCCCCTTATGAAGAAATAACTGAGAAGCATTAGTGGTGATCTTAAATTTAAATATTGTAAAATTAAATTAGCAATGTTATAAACAACTGCTGAAATATCATACTCAAAAATACATTTGTAAATAAAATTAAGGAGAAGGTATTCGGAGTTCGGTCAAAGGTTTATTATTAAATAAAAACAAATTGGTGAACCAATACGGTTTTATTTTTGCCAACGTTTCGGTCTGAATTTCAGGCCTTCATCAGGACTACGGGGGTAACGTATGAAGAGTCACTAATTGCGTATTCTAACCCATGGTTACTAGAGGACTAAATGATCCCATCATTATCTTCATAGCCCTGAATAAGGCATGAAATTCAGACCGAAAAGTTGGCAAAAATAAAACCATATTGGTTCTCAAATTTATTTTTATTTAATAATAAACCTTTGACCGAACCCCGACTATCTCATCCTCCTGATCATCAACAGTCAACCAACATCCCATAATAAATATAATTAAAATTCTCACTATTGTGTATAAATAATAAAAACTGTTCGCATAAGAAGTTTCCCTTTAATTATACTAGAAATCATATCATAGAGACAGTTTCGAGCAACCCTCCATGTTAATTTAAATTCTTAAATAATTTTGTATTTACATACATACATATGTTACATTGCAAATTCTAAAGTAATGTAATAATTGCTACACCTTTTTCGTTAAAATGTTATACATGGTATGTAATTTATAATAATTTTTTATAAAATTTGTTTTTGATTTCATTCAAAGTTTTTATACAATATACTCAAAACAAATAAATAATTAAAATATTAAAGATTATAAATTTCGCCATTACCTCAACCTTAAAGGATTTCAGCCTTCAGGGAACTCATCTGATAAGATTTTAGCAAAATAATTTGAGTATAATGTTGTTTTCTTTAATATAAAAACTATAAACACTGTAGCACTAAAATGCATGCGCAACAACACACAAATATGTATCATGATTTCGCACGGACCATATTTCTTTGTAGGATCGGATGATACCAGAAGAAATATAACAAAAGTCCAAGAAAATATGCAAAAAGTACATAATCAACAGCTGTAGCAACACCGATTTTTTTCAGAAGTCAGTTCAGAAGGAAAACAAAATTTCTATTATCAGATGATTTTAGTTGGGGTTCGATCAAGGTAGATCCAAAAAAAAAATACAAATTTTAAAAAAGGAGTATTTTTTTTTATAAAAGATTATCTGCCAACGTTTCGGCTTACATTGTAAGCAATCTTCAGGGCTGCCTATCATGAGAATAAGAGAGGACGTCATGTCCCTATGTCATGGAAATGTGAACTTGGGGAGAGGAAGTCCTCTCTCGTCTTCATGATAGCCCTGAAGATGACTTACAATGTTATCCGAAACGTTGGCAGATAATCTTTAAAAAAAAAATACACTATTTTTTTAAATTTGTATTTTTTTTTTGGATCTACCTTGACCGAACTCCAACTAAAATTATCTAAAAACAATATCTACGGTCAAAAAACTCTCCATTTGAACAAAATATCTATCTAGTATCTAGAAAGTAGGTATCCTATTCTTGCTCTAAGCTCAGATGGAATGTATTTGTCAGCATATTTTCCGACCTGCTTCCTTTTAGCGACGAATATTATCAGTAATGCAGCGAAACTTTTTTAACATTTTTCCCCCCTACCTTTCCCCTAGAGTCCACTAAATATTCCTTCGTAGAGTAAACAAACCGTGACGGCCGCGGAGGGGACAGGCAGTTTTTCTCCTCTCCACGTCCGTGTGTCTGTTTGCTCGGGCTGCAGCAGTTCTACACAACGTGACCACGTGGTTTTTTCAAAAACCTTTTTTTTTTTTTTTCTTTTTTTTTTTCTTTCACCGACATGGCAACAGACACACAAACGCGAGGGCAATTTAAGCCCAATTAGGGAATGGGCCTGTGTTTACAGCTGGTTGTCACATATAAATCGCGAGAGAAGGACCTAATCTATAGCTTACCATGAGAAAAAAAAAATGAAAATGTTTACGCTTTTTTGGGAGTGCAACCTCTTGAAAACCTTTTAGGGCACATAATATGGAGAAACTGACAGAGTTAGGGCTCACAGAACTGAAGTACTTCCTGAAGGGCTCTAGCTCTGCAAGGGGTCTCGGTCAGAATGAGAGTTTCAAATGAACTGAACTATTCCATTTTTAAATATTACTTTTATTGTGGTATTTAATCCCATGTAAATTTAAATACTCCCGCTAGCGTAATTGGATAACGCGCTTGCCCGGATAGCAGGAGATCCAGGTTCGTGTCCTGGCTCGGACAGTTAGATTTTTTATTATATTCCCTTGCACTAATTGATTTAAACTATTCCACGTTTCTTGTCAAGAAATAAAAAGCCAGAGACGCAAGCGATAAGCACACTAGGCAGATATCCTACGTTTCAATAAGATGGACATAAATCTGGGAAGGGAGAATAAAATAATTCATAATACACTTTGCAGAATGCCTAAATACCGAAATTCCCTTTCTACATTATAAAATAAGAGATTTCATCTATAACTGGAAATTATATTCTTAAATATCTTACTTATAGTGTGATTTAAAAAAAAAATACAATATAAGAATATAACTTTAATAAAATAACATTATGAACCTACTTTATTCCACACATTTGAACAGATTTCCCGTTGACTTGAAAGCAAGCTATAGATGTTGGAACCATTACGCAATTTTGAAAAATAAATATGGGTTCGAGATCATGAAGAACAACAGGCAGTGAAACCGTTTACTGAGATAGACCATGGACTTGAGATCAGCGAGATGTCCCTTCAAGGATAAACTGCATTCCCTGGCGGAAGGGATCTCAAACTATTCACGTCCTTGGTATCACTTTTTGACTTTTGGAAAATGGATCTTCACCAATCCAACATTGGAGAAACTATAAGTGTGGTCTGTTAAAAATGTCATACACTCACTCACATACTTTAAATAAATAAATAAAAAATTTGGCAAGCTTCATAAACATATGGTAAGCCGCTAGATGAAATATTTTATAGTGTGGAGTCCTGACACATAACTATTCACGGGGGGCGCGTTCATTGGCAGCATCGATATCCCTAGTTCTATATTAATCGATGTTGAAATTGAAGCGAAAGACGCTTCAAAGTGAACGCGCGTCCGCGATTGCTCTCGAGTAATTTTGTGTCAAGAAGCACAACAATAAATAACGTTCCGGGTAGTGAAGAAGAAGCTGCGAAGGGCAAAATTGGCAGCATCGATATCTCTAGTTCAATATAAATCGATGTTGAAATTGAAGCGAAAGACGCTTCAAAGTGAACGCGCGTCCGCGATTGCTCTCGAATAATTTTGTGTCAAGAAGCACAACAATAAAGAACGTTCCGGGTAGTGAAGAAGAAGCTGCGAAGGGCAAAATTGGCAGCATCGATATCTCTAGTTCAATATAAATCGATGTTGAAATTGAAGCGAAAGACGCTTCAAAGTGAACGCGCGTCCGCGATTGCTCTCGAATAATTTTGTGTCAAGAAGCACAACAATAAAGAACGTTCCGGGTAGTTAAGAAGAAACTGCGAAAGGCAAAATTGAAAAGTAGTCAAAATCTCCGTTATAGATGGAGTTACGAAAAACTATACAGAACAGAATATATGTTAAATTAGTTCCGTAAAATTTACATTCTACATTTCTGAGATAAAATCGCATCAAGAGAAATAAGAAAGTAACTTCCATGGCTAGCGGGGCTCGTTATCTGAAACTAAAGATAACAAATTGAGTATTCAAATGTATAGTTTTTTTTTTTTACCGTAAATATTATTATTAGATGTTATTTGTTAGGGTTCGGTCATGGTAGATCCAAATAATACAAATTTAAAAAATGTGTATTTCACATAATTTTCAAGTCATCCTCAAGGCTGTTGAAATACAATGTCATAAGAGTTTTAAAAAATTTAATAATAATGTAAATCATTAATTTTTTTATATTATTCTTATAACATTGCAGTTCGACGACCCTGAAGATGGTTTTCAATGTAAGCCGAAACGTTGGAAGATAATTAAAAACATTTTTTTTTTAATTTGTATTTTTTTTTTTTGGATCTACCTTGACCGAACCCTAACAAAAAACATAATACAAATTGTGTATTTATTCTTTCTATTATAAACTATAGATTCATTCTTGATTGGAATTGGTAAGAGGAAGGGGAGGGGGGAGGTTAGGATGAAGACCAATTCATCATATGTGCAATATTCCTCCACGGATAGTCTATCCATATATAACAGTCATTGCCGTCATCTGTATGTAAGATGGAATTCATCGGTTAGTATATTTCTTTGTCTCTTTTGCACCAACTTTGGACAATGAGGTCCACACGATCAGCTTCTGTGTCAAAGTAGTTTCCTGCAATCCATCGAGGATTCAAACATTGGCCGAAGACGGTGGGGGTAGTAAGTCGCCCGTTCTAATTCACCTAAGTGGTCGCCAGCCGGCCGTATCCCAAGTTATATGAGCCGCATTGATCGCCCACATCGAACTTAACAAACATCCACTGGAATCTAAGATATTAGAGCGGTGGAGAGCCCACGAAATAAGGACAATATTGGCCTCAAGTATGCCGCCTCAATAACATTCAGAAGGAGGCCTCAAGTTATGCCACACATGCTTCAATATTGGGCAGGCTTCGAGTAGTGTTTTCAATTTCGACAGACAGAAAAAAGCTGGAAGAACGAAAAGCTAAATAATTACCAGAGTACTTTCCTCAGTTTTAGTCCATCATGCAGGAAGTTCTTAAACTAATAATAAATGTTTTATAAAAAATGGGTTTAATTTACAAACGAAAGCGTTTGTACTGGACTGGAAGAGGAAGAAAGGGAGGGAGAAGTGCTATTAGTATTATTAAAAGTAGAATTGTTATATTCGTAAATTTCTTCACAAACAAGCAATTACCACATAAATGTTATTGAACATAAGCGTCACATTATAACATTTTACATATATTAAAGTTTTTCCGAAACTCAATCATTATAAATTGTGGTCTCCCTCTAAACACCCCTCTCCATTTACAATAAAGTAAATTAACAACCTTTAACCAATAATAAACTCATTCAAGAGTTTACAATGAAAAGTCTAAATACCTAATGGGCCTGTGCAACACACGAAATTAATTTCTTTAATATCTTTATCAATACGCTCTTTCTTTAGTTTATATAGTAGAAAAGTAATAAAAATACATTTCATACATATCTTTTAAAAAAGAAAGTTTTTTCGGAAAGCAATTGATAATAAAAAAAATTAATATTTTAACTCAAAACCTCCTTTCTCTTCGACCGGTTATAGTCATTAACGAATTCATAAAATGATTAGCAAAAAAGCAATAAATAAATAAATGCTTAAATACCGAGCAGACTGTAAGATCAGTGAAGATCTTCAATTCTTTTTTGAAACTTCGCATCATGGTCCTAACATTATTTACCAAGAATCACTCTAGGAAGAAGTTAACAAATGAGTATGTGTGTATGTGTTCATTATAAATAAAAACAAATGTAAACAAATTTATAAAATTATTATAAAATNTATATATATTATATAAATAAATTTTACAATTACCTCCCTCACTGACTTTCGTGTTACTGACTCATGGAGGGTTTGCAAAAGAAAGATTACATACAGGATTTGGTTTCATTCTACCAAAAAATTGCAGACTTGCAATTAAATATACATGTAATTTTGTACAAATAATATTTTTTAGCTTCTCCAATCTAGGACCGGCTAAGCTTTGTTAAAATTTTTCCAGAGTCACATCATTTATTTATTTATTTCAAATAATTTGCCTTCGGAGCACTGCTCCACACAATTGGTTTGCATGGTTAACAAATTTTAAACATCATCATAACTATTTACCATATCACTAAATGAATTATATGATTACTACCATTTTCATACTTATATAGGAACAAAACATAATAAATGCAATAGTAATTATTAAATGCATAACATTAAAAATCAAGCCTAAATTCTAATTATTTAGATGAGTATTTAGTTTTCATAGAATAACCTTCGAATGATGAAAATGTAAATGCAGTCTATCCCTCAACAATAAATCTGCTGAAGAACTCAATAAAAATAGATGTCAATGAATTTAAAAAATGGATTTTGATCTTCTTTGAAAACACAGGACGGACGGAATTAAGGCACATAAAATATATACCTTTTCAGTTCTTTGAGAAAGAAAAACAAAATAAGTTGAGTTACATTTCATTTTTACATCTTTATCTTACTCAACACACACATTATATGTATATCTTTATTTTATATTAATTTATTTTACATTTCAGCTTTTCTTCCATATTCAAAAGTTTCAATACAGTTTATTTTTATTTATTTTAATGCTAAATATCAACTAAAAGGTAAAAGAAAATAGCTTAATATGAAAAAAGGTATTCCTGAAAGAAACTATATCATAAATAATTTGTATCTAGACTTCAAAGACGTATTAGGGGTGGTTAAGTCCCTAATCCGGGAACATTGTTCATATTCCCATAGAGGATAAAACTACCCGAATTTCGACAATGAAGACCTCACCCCCTCCCTCCTGTGCAGAGAGGTATTGTTAGTAGGGGCGGGGGCTAAACTGTTCCTAATATCCTGTTGACGTCATCCGTGTTTTTGTGCTCCAGCCTTGGGCTTAACTTGTTTAAAACTTTCTTTGTTTAGTTAGTTAACCTCAGATTAGTACGTTCCTGCAAGGTTTCATCCTCGGAGGAAGCGGAGAGGCCAGCCCCAGGCCAAAAATTGACATACTTTTCACCGTATCAATATTATATAACAAGGGATTTTAATGACACCCATGATTTTAATTCACTTCTAAAATTGTTAAACTCGGTCTTCAGGCATATTTTATGGTTAATTAACAGATTTCCAGCAAGTAAATCAAGCAATCCCTACAATTTTCAATAAATTTTCACCGATCCTACTTAGGTGAAGACAAAAATGAAGTCAATTCATATAAGGGATGAAAACCTGATAAAGTATTGATAATGTTTTAGATGCAATTTTAGACTACTTAGTAGATGCTTAACAAAGAAAGATAGAAAAACAGAATATATGTTCACGTAGGCTTCCACGTAGGCATTCTCTATTCAGCCCTGAAGAAGCCATCACAGGATGTGCGAAAGCTCGGCAACCATCAAAAACTTTACACGGTCCAACCCGGAAAAAGCTTTACATACAACAGAATATATGTTATGTACAAGGAAGCATACATACTATCTTCAATTTGAAATTATTTTTAATAGGGTTTGACTAATTTGGTTTTTATTTTATTGTACTGCATTTTAACCCTTGTAATTTTGATTTCTTTACTTAAATAAGTTCTTACTGATACTTAAGCACTTTACAGTGTATTGTATGTCTTTTTACGAAATTTCCTAATATATTGGTTTTTCACATCCATGAGCGAAATTTAATAATTGTACATTGTATTACTAAGGGCAAATATTCAAAAAATATAAAAACACATATTATTCTATTTAAAAATATATTATAATTCGAGCATAATACTTACACCTCTTAAACAATTTTAATTTAACAGGTCTTTAGTGAAATAAACTAAATATTGAACTCCTGATGAGGTTATGTATTAGACACTGAACTATTAAAGCAAAATAAAGTTTTAAATAAAATAGAAGAGTTTTATTATTAGATGATTTTTGTTTGGGTTCGGTCAAGGTAGATCCAAACAAATATAATCTAATAATAATATCTTCGGTCAACAAAAACGTCCATTTGAAAAGTGTTTTATATATTTTGACAGATCATCAGCTTGATGTAAACAAGTCAGCAATTCATGGCAACAACTTAATAATAAACTTAATATTACAAATATTTAGCTAGTCAGCAGCAAAAACAGATATTGTTCAGTTTATCAGTATTATAAAATAAAAAGCTCGCGAATATGAGTTTTTATATATGATTTATTGTCAGATTTCGACCACTTCTTTATAAAAATATTCTATAATTTCATATTATATTATATGGTAGTATTAGCATTTCAGGTATAATGCTACACATGAACTATTACATGATTGAATATATCTGTCATACAGACATGTTGCTTTTTAACACTATAAATACATTTTGAAAGATGGTCTCCATTAGGGTGAAATTCGCGAAACTATCTCTCGTTTCCCCAGAGGTCAAGAGAGACGAAGGACGGGCACAAGTCAGCAGACACATGTCACTTTAGTGCAGCTGTGTCCAGCTGTGATACAGACTGCGCTGTGAACGGCTCTCTATCTCGCCGCACCAGAGCCAGTAAATCTAACGAGCAGAGAGAGTCGCGGCGGTTTTCCAGAGTCGAGTTTATTATACAGGGAGGGGGGAGGCTTTCGGTTCCAACAGGACACCCCGACCAGTCAGAGTCTGCGCTTGCAATTGGCTTCTCTTACTTAGGAACCGTGAATATCTTTAAATCACCATAAAACATTACAATCGACAATCTGCCGATACATAATTACGTTCAGTGTTCAATGCGACCAACAATTGCCATGTTCATCATAAAGCGAACCGTTATGCGGGTCAAGACCAATAAAAACTTCGGAAGTTCGTGATTGGTTACTTTATCTCTACTTTAGTTTCCCTGTACATGGCTTTTAGGAAGATTTATTGAGAGGTTTTACCAAAATCATTTCTGTGAACTACGCTGAATATATTACAGCGTAAGACTTTTTCATCTGTAGTATAGATTTAAGCAAAACTCCCAAAAGAAAATCAAAATTTACGTTAGTCCTATGACTATTGAAAGATTTTACTGACTCTCAGCCTTACTATCTTTGAAGATACTAAAAATAAAAAAAAAAATTATACAATTAAATAATATACACTTAAGTCATCGACTTTCCCTTCCCGGCCAGTAGAGAGCCAGTTTTATTTAACATTTACTTGTATGTTCGTTACTGTCTCAGACATAAAACATAATTCATAATTTAATCTCATTTATGTATAACATGGAAACATGGAAAATCTGGTTTATTTCTTGTTTTTTTTTAAAGGTATCACAAGCCTGGCTATTTTCCTGTCATTAGTGCCTTTATGTGCAACAATGGTTGACAAAAAAAAGAAAGGGAGTTTGGGGGGATGGGCAAAAGAAAACCGCCCATTGAAAGAGGAGGCCCTAAAATGAAATCTATTTTGTTTGTTTGCGTGTCAGGCTTTTTATTTATTTATTTTTTCTTTTTATCTGTTTTAGAGAGAGGGGTAAAATACATTTATATATACAAAATTTATTAAGAGATAACAGGCTAAAAGTGGGAATATGTAGCATGTAATATAAATTATGTGGCCCCCCAGGTAGAGACCTCAAGGGTTGTGCTTCCTGAGGGAGGGAAGCATCATCAACAAGGGAAATTACGCTGTGACCTTTAGGACAAAAACAAACTATGCAAATAAATGCTAATTGCAAACGTGGTTTACATGTACAAAAAATCCGTTTTAAGCCTCTCATAAATGTAAACTCGAGGAATAACTGTGAGGAGCATGATCTTGGGTCAAAAAGTTATTTTGGGGGAATTTCGAACAGTTTTCTTCGTCTTAAATACACCAATACATCTATAAACTGTAAGGCACATCTTTATAAATGTCCCGCTATAATATGAAGCTGGACTCCCACTACGGGAGAAGTGTAGTCAGTGTAGGAAGGCTCTTAATTAAATGAATGAGAGAACAGTTTACAAGGTTTTTAGCCGTCTTTCGTAAGAAAGTCCTACAGGAATCTTACTGACCTTTCAATCCTCCCGACCAAGTAGATTCCTTCTCAGCATTGCAATCTTCATTCCTTTTTCCCGATTGGCTAAACGGGTGGGGGATTTGACACGCCAGGGTAGCGCATCCATTCGGGTTTCGAAATCCTGGCGCTGCGGGTTCGAATCCCGACCTAAGGAAGCATTTATCGATAAATAAAAGCTTTTCTTGGATACTTAGAATGGGATGGCAACGTCCAAACCCTTATTTACTTAATTCGTTGAAAACTTGATAAGGAAAAAAAAGGGGAGGAATGCCAGATTCAAAAGCGCATTCAACTATATCCTTTAGGTATATATAATTATAATAAATCATAAATGAATGATTAGTTGTTTTAATGACAGCTGATATAGACCTCTAATAAATCATAAATGAATTTAAAGCTTCCCGGGTCGGTTTGGAAAATATATACATTTCCTGTCAGTGAACTCCACCTTACTCCCGGAAGGCATACAACGAATCTTTTGCAACGAATATTCCCAGTGAGGTGTGAAGATTCAAAGATATCCAGCAAGATTCACTTACGTATATATCCAAATGGCCAAAGTGCCGGTCACGCAAGCGTGATGGCTCACACCTGGGCAAAACGAAGGGGCAGCTTGAGGCGAAATTCGCCGCTGGGGGATTGAAATGACCCCGCGTTCGTGACTCGGCTGAATGGAGGGAAGTGTAGGCGGGATACATGAAAGACATCTCTCCGAAGCCGACAAAAAATACTGCCCCCAGCCCCCACCGACGAGTCAGCGATTCTCACGACACACGAGAATGACTGGTCCCACATCCACTCAATATACATTCTGTAAGAGAGAATGAGAAATTAAGTAGTTTTGTGGCATTATTCAGTTTCACAAAACTCAAAATTTTAAAATTATTCAGAACCAACCGAATGCCAGAGCTAAGATCATGCAAATACCATTCCGACATAACATCTAGGCCGTAAATATGTGATCTAAATATAAATGTACATTCACCAATAATTACTCGAGTTGTAACGTGCACACTTTTCAAAATAGTTACTTGCTAGGTTATCTAGTTTTGTGATTTCAGGAAGACAAACCTGATGAAAAAATGTCATGGAAATTTGAACTAAGGGACAGGACGTCCTCTCTCATCTTCATGATAGCCCTGAAGATGACTTACAATGTAAGCCGAATCGTCGGCAAATAATCCTTTATTTAAAAATACATTTTTTAAATTTGTGTTTTTTGGATCTACATCTACCATGACCGAACCCCAACTAAAATCATCTAAGAAACCGAATGAAACTTTTTTTTTTTTGGAAGGTGGGAGAAGATTTTTTATTTTTTATTTATTTTATTTTATTTTTTTTGTAGGGGAGGTGAAATCAGATTTTGCGCCTATTATAATAGGTGGAGAAAAGTATATATACAGAAAAAAGTATATATACTTTTTTCTGTAAATCAATTTAAAACGACATCAAAAATAAATGTTGCTTTTCAGTATGCCAACCACCCCTTCTTCTTATTTCAACTAAAAATGAAATCGTTCCACAGATTAATACAGTCTGTATCCAAAGAAGTAAAGAAATAAAAATCTGTTGCTATATTTTAAAAATTAAAGAACCTGCACAACAATATTAAATTCTTGAACATACATCTTAATATGAGTTTTCTTAAATTAAATGTTACATAATATACATGTAATAGAATTACATTAGACTACTATTTGCTCTATCAATTTTATTTGTAACGCTAAAATTAACTGACATTAAGATTTTAAATTTTGTTCTCTTCAAACCCCCCTCATTAACGACCACAACTAGGCGTGCATTGAGGAATATCATTCAACATACACAATTTTAAATGGAACTTCTTAGCTTCAGCTAGAGTCGGTGAATAATTAATTAATATTTTCTTTTGGTAATAACCAAAACAAATATAATGATTAATTCTGATTCCGTTGGGAAAATATGTATGATTATTCCAATAATGAGCTTATATTCTTGTTCCACAAATTTAATTATAGGCAACTGTTTATTAGAATACGAACCAATTTATATTCCTTTGAATTTTCCTGCAGACTCCCTAAAGGAATTGAAGGAGGAAATTGGACTGTGAATTCGGCTGTAAGGAATTAAAGAAGACATGTTGCAAAGGGTATCAATGAAGAGATTGCTGTGGTGATAAGGAACGTTGTTATCTCCTCTAAACAAGACAGACAGCCCATTGGGGAAGAGCAGTAAAAAGTAACTATATAGTCCCCTTAGCCTTCAGTACCTGTTATCAAGTAACTGCTACACAAAAAAGCCAACCAGAAAATACAAATCTTTCTTTATTTTCTCCAAAAGAAATCTAAAATTTTTTACGTTAAAAAAAATACAAGATTAGGGACCTTAAAATGAAGTGTCATTTTATCAATTCTAAGGAATTGTATATAAGCGTCAGCAATTTTGTTTTTTAAATGAAGATAAAAAAGTCTAGGAAATATTTTTATCAAGACAGGATTAGTGAAAAAGTAAAATCGGGAATTCAAATAAGTAAATAAAAAACTAATTACTTTTAATTTAAATTAGCTTAGATTTTTTTTTGGTTAATCTCTAAGTGCATTTATTCTGACGGATGATTTTTTACTTTATTTAGTGGTGAACAGAACCCTGAACTTCTGCCATTGTATACATTGTAAGTTTGTTCTGAATATGAAAATCAGCCGATTCTTAATTCAACTAGTTTCAGTATAAAACTCTGTCAACAATTTAACTTAACCATTGCTTTAAAATAAACAGAAATTAACTTAATCTCAAAATGTAGTGTACACTATACACCATACCATGTTTTTCTTTTTCTTTAAGCATTTCTTTCTCTATTAATTATCTTTAAATTATAAAAAAAAAATTGATATCCTTACTTAGGCTTAGCGAATGTGATCCGTAAAGGTCTCTCAAGACTGTTGCTGTGGATTCTAGTCAAGCTAAGAATGGCTGACCAGGGGGAGAAAAAACAAACCTTTTGATAAATATCTGAGAAATAATAGTTATTTTCACAGTTACGCTTCGGTTCTATACTACAGACCTCTCAACTCCTCAGATGATGCACAGAAACCATACTCCTATATATATACTGTATTTCACAGTGATCCATCACACTGTGATACCTATAGTAGGCGTTCACTACAAGAACAGGAGCATACACAGACAACAAACAGTAACACTCCTGGTAAGATGAGGAATATTGAGGTCAAGCAGACCACTATTCCGAAAGATAAAATGATAACTTGACTTAGTTTTCATGAAATATTAATACAATACATATTGTTTATTATAAATACAAACATAAATTAAAAAAAATAAAAGTTCGTCAGATAAAACTGAACAATTTTGGATTCCATGCATAATTGCTCACACAAAAAGAAAAAGTGACACATTAGTCCGCAGATACAGTTAGGCCTAGAACATTGCAAATCAATATGGCGAAATAAATGTTTCAATACAAAAATCTATATTTTTATATAAGGCCCATGAATCATACATCAAACTTAAAAAAAATCAATTAAGAATTACTTCACAATATATTATTTTATTAAGTATGAAAAATAATCTATTCTAATTCTTAGATGTTTCTTTTTGTTGGGGTTCGGTCAAGGTAGATCTAAAAAAATAAGAATTTAAAAAAAATTGATTTTTTTAAAAATATCAGGAAGATAGCTTACAATGCTAAAAAAATGTTAATAAAGCCACTTTAGCCACTACAAACTAAATTCCATCAGTATTTTTTGCTTTCTAATGCAAAATCGCCAAATAAACTATTTTTTATTTAAATTGGACGAGTGTTATGGGGAGTTAAAGGAAAGAAAAATTTATAAATTACAACAGAATAGGAGTAAAATCTTATTCTCCGGCACTTAAGTTGTACATTTTAACAAAAAAGTCCCATTTACGAATATAACCAGAATGCCTGAGCGCTTCTTACAATCTTAAGACTAGAACCAGACTATGTGGTGATACTCTGAAGCTCGTTGTCCTATGCGGTTTACAAGATACAGAAGATATATATAAGTTTACAGAAATTTGATATTTACCCCCTTTCTATACTTATCATTTATAAAAGAAGCTTAGTTATTAAAATGCTATTTAATATCAAACTTTTGCCACTAATTCTCAAAACTATTGATAAACACCTTTATCAAGTATTTTATTATGAAAATAATAAATAACAATGAGACCTTAGAACGTTAAAATTTTATATGATTTAAGGGCAAGAGTCCAAAAAAGAGCGAATTCAAATTACCTTTCAAACTACGGTCAACAATATCTCCATCTGAATTTAAAATTTTATAAAAGCCCAAAATAATTTTTTCTCCCCGAGATCAATATATTTTACCAAGAAAGAGCAAGGAGATAAAGGAAATAGTGGTCAATTAATTAAAATGATCTCTTATATAAGAATCTATATAAAAATCAATTAGAAATCTAAGTTATATGGAGAAGAACCAAGGAAATTTATGCACACGAAAGGACATAACATATTCCCCTCGGAATTTCATCTCTTTATTTAGGGGTGTAAAGCTCTGGAGCATTCATCACACATAGGAATATTCAGCTACTGTATTTTAAGCCTCTCTTAAGAAGAAGGAAAGAATAGGTGTGAATGAGGAAAATAAAAAACAAATATATAAAAATAATACATTATATGAAACTGTGTAAAAATAAATAAATGTTAACGAAACAAATCTAAGATATTATAGGATGTAATGACAGGGAAGATAGTCCTGCGGGAAAACGAACTTTTTAATTTTTTCGTAAGCTTTTATGGATTTAGGTAGTTAATTTATAGTAGGCTATTCAAAAATATGCCAGAAAAAGTTAAAACCATAACACAAATACCTGGAAATTGTTATAAAAGACATTCACTTCCGGAAACCTTTTTTAAATTTAAAGTTTTAAAAATATAATAAGTTTCAAACTTTATGAAAACATCCATCTAGTACAGCACCAACTCATGATAAAGCTTCGGAAAAAAAAGAAAAAAAAAAAAGAGATTTTTTTCCCACCAGAAGTTACGAGCCAAGCAATGCTGAGTGAGCCCAAAAACCTAACAGTCGAGATAAAAGATATATGATAAGAGACAGAAAAACACCAGTCTCACTGCCTTAAAGGTCCTGGGTCACAAGCACGCTAGAGGTGTGTGGTCAGCACAACGTACTAGCAGACTGTTTTTTTTTCTTTGTAAATAAATGACTGGAAGTCATGAAAATGTGAACTTAGGGACAGGACGTCCTCTCTCATCTTCATGATAGCCCTGAAGATGGCTTACAATGTAAGCCGAAACGNATTAATGCGAAAGATTTTCCAGAGGGTAGTATTTATTAGGCATTAAGATTCATTTATTGGTCTTTTGATTAGTTATCAGATATCCCTATTAATTTTGACAGCACATTATTACTCATATGAGCAGTCATAATGGAAATTTATTGGGAGGAACATTATAATTTCCTCTTAAGACAATATGATTAATAAATTATTCTCTCAATAAGTTCAAATGTTGTCTGCTCCATACCCTTTTCCGTTATCTGAATACAATCTGCAATCAATCAGTTTTGTTCAAAAAGAGACGTTGGCAGATAATCCTTCATTAAAAAAAATACATTTTTTTAATTTGTGTTTTTTGGATCTACCTCGACCGAACCCCAACTAAAATCATCTTAGGATTATTATAAGATGTTTCTTTTTTTTTTAGAATTCGGTCAAGGTAGATCGAAAATACAATTTAAAACATACGAATTTAAAAAAAAAAATTTTTTCCAACGTTTCGGCTTACATTGTAAGCCATCTTCAGGATGACTGAAAACGACTATGATCTAACTTGACCGAACCCCAACAAAAACATCTAATATTCTTAAATATCTTTCGTTTAATTGGTCATTTGCAAAAATTAAATGTAAGTGTTAAGCAATTGATATCTCCGACCATGAGTTACACATTGAGTACTGGCACTCTCTTCATTCACCCAATCACCTGAAGGCCTTAAATTCAAGCCGGAACGTCTGCCAAAATAAAAACTGTCTATGTTTTCATACATAACTCATAGACCGAATCATAACCATTTTCTTAATTCGACTAGTAATGTTTCGAGTGGTCATTTTTTTTTTTTGTTCACTCCTAATGCACTTATGATCATATTTCAACCACAAAAGAACTTATCCTTTCTTTTATCAAGCATTGAAGAGGTCCAAAGACATAAAAAGTGTTGACAAATTAATTTATTCTCATGTAACCCATGATGTTAGGGCAAATATTTAAATTAATTAATTTAAAAAAAATGTAATGCGTACTTCACTCTTTACTCATAATTTGAGAAAAAATAATGGGTAAAGGCATGTAAACAGTTTAAAATAAACCAAACCCCTACTTTAAAAGTCAAGCATTTATGTTGAATAAGCGAAATTTATCTAATGACAATCAATTAATTTTTGGCGAGGAGTAAATTTTAAAAATGAAACGTTAACATCAAGGATATACGTAACACACTAAATTAATCATCACGTGCTAGATCATTGTTTGAATTTAATTGTGAAAAAATCAATATTAATACATCTTTCAGTAAGCAAACCTTTTTCAGATAGAAACAGTAGCAGTAAGCAATTTAATCCTTTTTTTTTTTTTTTTAATGGTGCATCAACTTGGTATGTGACGGATGGAAATAACTTATTCAGTTTTCTACTTTATTTTTTTAATTTTTTTTTTTTTCAATATCAATGATAAAACTCTAGTAACTGATAAAGGATAATAAACACGGTTGCGTGAAAAACGAAATGGACGAATCGTCACCAGAGCAGCCAACAGAATTAGATGTTTTTGATAATACTCACNGGGGTTAAAAAAAAAAAAAATTAAAAACTTGAAACTGTGTATTTCCCTTGAGGGGAGACCCACGTCTCCTGAGGGAGGTGGTTTAATCTCTTACCCGGAAGAGTACAATGGGAATTCCAGGTTTTGTCCAGGAATGTTTTGTCCAATGACAGGTTTACGAAGATGTCGAGCCATGCGACCGGCTCTGGAACCACGGCTTGGTAAATCCGGAAACAAGGCGATCCAGCAGCCAGAGTGCGATTGACCGCATGCATCCCTTGTACAGAGGTTAGACGAGTTTGTACTGTGTGACTTCCCTTCCTCAAGGGCGATGTATCTTGGAAGACGACGTGCCGAAACAGCTTGAAAAAACCCAGGAAAACTGGGTAATCTTAGAAGATTTCATTAAAAATGTAAATAAGACTAAATACTTATTGATTTCTTTACAAAAGGATAGCTGTGCTTGGCCAAAAGGAGAGTGGGGAGAAGTACACATGGAGATGGTAGGAAAACGCATTTTACCATGGTAATATGCGCAAATTTTTATAAGTCTAACAATAAATAAAATTAATAACTATTTCTCCTTTTAAATAAAAAGTTTTTGATCGTAGAGATTATTAGTAGAGAATTTTTGATGGTGTTCGGTCAAGGTTGACCCAAAAAAATACAATTAAAAAAAGTGTATTTATTTTTTCTGCCCGTGATAATAAAAATACACATTAAAAAAAAAAAAAATTGTATCGTTTCGTATCAACCCTAACCAACTCCTCCCCTCCAAAAAAATCTACTGATCCTTCAGAAATGTCCGCTCAGACTAAGTTCGTACTTATTTCCTGTCTACTGTAGATAGCTGAAACTGGCTCTACGCCCTGGAGAATTGTTTACATTGAACAAATGGTTCAATTACGCTTTTCAAAGAGTGCTGGCTACTTATGTAATAATCGAATGTGATGAATGAAAATAATATAATAGAATATTTACTTTGAAGAATAAGGATTAGAACTGAGGCATACAAATACAGCATATGCTCATTGAAGAGTTATTTTACTTCACTTGAGAAGTGACTCACAACACAATANATATATATAGCTAAATATTTTCCTAAAATAAAGGATTCATAGTTGTCAAATAATGATTTAAAATTGAAATTAAATTAAAAATACGCCACAAAAATGAATACATACGAATCATCACCATTTAACATCACCAAGCAGCTTACCTAGAACAATAGAAATATTTTGATAAAAATACAAAAAGTAAAATTGATAAAAACACATATATCCTAAATGGGGATAATGTCAAATTTAATTAAGTTTTGTTATTCATTAATTGTGTGTTTCTGTGTTTGTAAATGTGGGTGTGAACATGTATTTATTTGTGCGTGCATGTAATGGTGAAACATATTTGTAAGAATGATGTAATAAAATAATTAAAAAGGTAACTAAATATTCCAAAAAAAAAAAAAAAAAATCCTCTAATTCTATGAAGAATGTTAATGAATTGAAATTAGCCTTATAAATTTGGTTTAATTTAAAATCAAGTGTAACACACCATGCACTCTATTCTAAACAACTATGGCACAGAACTGACTTTTACTCAGTGTCTTAGGAGTAGCGTATGGATCCCCCGGACTGTGCTCTAGAGTAACTCTTCCTCTTATTATTAAACTGCCATTTACCTAGCGAAATAACGGATTTATTTACAGATATTGTTGAAAGCTGGTAGACCGTTGAGTGAGCTCTCGTCTTTCTTAGTCACCACATTGTAAGAAAGCAATCGTTATTTTTAGCGAGCTGAAACGCTTGAATTTAAGTTTTGTATTGAAAAGATATTTTTTCCATAATTCCCATTGAGATGAGGAGTCTTACTTTAGCCCTAAGGGAGGGGAGCGCTTCCTTTTGTAGGCTGAGCTCTTCTCGGACCAGGGGGCATCCTGAAGACGGATGAACAGCCCCCTGAAGAAGACGACGGTAAGAAGATAATTCGAAGGCAGGACTCTCTAATCCTCCCCCGAAGGAAGGGAGGGCTATCTTCCTGGGACAGTCATTTAATATGATTGCCTCAGATCTTGAGCCCCGGGGGACAGGTCTTTAGAAGGGTGGACTTCGCCCAATCAGCGATCAGGGCAGATCATCTACAGATATACCTAAATATTGAGAAGAACATAATACATACTCTATAGCTAACAAAAAAAAATTTACGACAAACGTTTAATAAACTCAACATTCAAAATATTTTTCATAATGGAAAAGCCTTCGTCAATATACATAAATTTATTAATTCCTCTGTGATGTATAACCTTCTAAAATTGATCACCTAACAAATTAATTTAATACATACGGAAGAGAATACATTTTTGAATTACATGAGATTCAGTTGACCCAAGCCTGGTGCAGCATTTTGAGTAGCCATCCCGTAGCAACATTTTTCAAAAAATAAGCCTGTCCATTGCCTTGTGTGTTTAAAACGAAAAAACCACAATTATCATCATGATTTGGATGTCAGGTATTGGCCCTTTGCTAAACAAGAGTCTAATAAATAGCTAGCAATTTTAGATCCACCGAATATATTCGTTATACTTGGGGATCAGACTCGTAGTGAGGTTGCGGGTAAAATTTAAAACGAGGATAATTTACAACGAGGTTATTAGAACAAGGATAGATTTTAGGGGTGGAAGGAAGGAGAGAATTATTACCAAATTGAAAAATCGCCAATACCTCCATTGGAAATTTAATTTTGCAACATACTTGCGGAAAATACACATTAAGAAAAACAATTAATAAGAGGGAATAGAATAAAAAAAATTATCTGTCCCAGCCAGGACTCGAACCTGGACCTCCTGTTATCCGGGCCGGTATGCTAAACCATTGCACCACCGGTACGAGCTAGATAACTTATTAAATTCCCACATCAATAGCGAGAGACTAACCCACGAGAAAGACGAATACATCGTCTTAAACTCGAAGGAGCTGACATTGTCAAGCTATTTCTCGTCATTTTTTTTTTTAATTTTTACGAGACGATGTATTTGTCTTTCTCGTGGGTTAGGCTCTCGCTATTGAGGTGGTAATTTATTAAGTTATCTAGCTCGTCCCGGTGGTGTAATGGTTAGCATTCGTCCCCAGAAAGCAGAAGATCCAGGTTCGAGTTCTGGCTGGGACAGATAGATTTTTTTATTCTATTCCCTCGCATTAATTGTTTAATTAATTTACATGGGATAAAAAACCACAACCAAATAAATATTGATTAAGAAAAACATTTTAGTGAGTAATTTCGAAGATTGTATTAGTCTTCATAACACAAACCATGTGCTAATCTTCAGTTAAAACATGGGAAATCTGTTGAGTTTACGCAACAGTTACGTGACGGGCTTCCTTCCGTGAGTAGAGATTCAATCACTTCTCCAGGACCGCAACTCTACTAACCCACTCTCGTTGCTGACGGTACCTCGCCAGGCCGAACACGATTTTCCCCTACGAGTCGGGGGTAGACCTCACTCCCTCTGACGTCAGCGTGTCGAGAGAAAGAGAGAGCCTCGTCTTCCAGTAATATCTCTCCTTTCGGCCGCACCACCATAATGCCACGGATTTTACGGCGCTAAAAAGGGTTTAGTGGGTTATCAGGAAAGCTCTTTTCTTTCCAGCCGCCATAAAGTGGCGTCTCACCTACCAAGAGAGCGATATCAAGCCACTACCCTCAGCCCCTTATATTCTACCCCCTCGTACCCCTTAATACATATTTTCGGGGAATCTGAAGGGGAAAAAAGTAAGCAGAGAAAAATTTTAAATAAATTGTTTTAAGATCAAAGAACCCTCTGAAACAGAATTTCATCTCGTCTCGCGGTCGTAATCTTTATGCTTTAACGCTATCTTCTGCTATAAAAATCAGTAAAGAAGACATGAATCACTGCTATATAAAAGAGTTACTAAATTCACCACTAAAAATAACAAAATTGTGAAATTAATGAGATAGTTATTTTACAATAACTAGCACATTACAAGTTGCACAATAATGTATGAATAAAGTTATGTATATGTATATAAAACTACCTATATCATACATTGCCATTAATTTGTACGTTAAATTTATCCGTAATTGGCCTAGAACATTATATTAAAATTAATTCTTTATAGCAATAGAGAAGGTACACTTCAAAACATTTTAATAATAATTCCTTTAACTCCCTATTGTACTAGCTTTCTGTCCTTTTGTCATCACTTAAGGGCTCTACCAAAAACATAATTAAAATTTTATTATTATTCATGTCTCTGATATTTTAATAATATAAGTGTATAAGTTTGTCAAATCATGCATTTAATTGCATTGGTAATTTGCAATTATTAAACGTAAGTAAACAATAAATAATTGTTAAATTCTTTATTGTATGATGTTAAATTATTCTATATTTTATTAAATAGCTTATGGTTGCCAGATTTATTTCAAATATTAATAATAGTACAAAGATATCTAAAACTACAATGGAATATAGTGGATAATAAAATATGAAATGATAATCAAAATATATAATTTATTTAAACTATAATTCTGCTTGTATAATTTCCAACTTTTATTTTTTAGCATCATAAATGTAATATTTGAAATATTAGTTAGTGAGCTACATTTATTAACACAATTCTCCTGCTTCTAAGAATTATATTCCGGTACTCTCGGTGCCATAAGGTCTCTGGAGTTCAGCAATGTGACATGTAGAAATACTGAGGGATCCACAAAGAAGGCTGAAGTACTGCCTGGAGTCAGAAAGGAATTTCAGGATGGAAGAAACCTGAGACAGTCAGATGACAAATGGGTGTCTCCAAAAAAGGGCGGGGGAGAGACACTGAGACAAGATCCGTCATAGGCGAGACAGCTTCATTTTTATTGACGAGGCACTTTTGAGATAAGGTTTGATTTAGAAAGAGAAAAAATGCATAAGCCAAAGACCTAGGTCTCTCGCCTTGTAATATATATGTAGTATAATACTAGATATATAAGTATTAGAATATTAAACACACACGAACATGCATATATTTATATAAGTAGTAAATTCCAAAAACATAGCTTCTTTTTCAAGTTGAGGAAATATATATGTACATATATTTGGAATTCGTGGGAAACGATGGAATACCCAAGATGAGGGATCTAATTATTCTTAGCTGGGCGACTTTCTTGTTCACTCATTACTTGGGTAGGTTTACTTTTATGGCAAAAAATATATGACTCTATAAACATAGCAATTGAAAATAAACATTTATTTATCCTTAGATGATTTTAGTGGGGGTTCGGTCAAGGTAGATCCAAAAAACACAAATTTAAACAACGTATTTATTAATAAAGGATTATCTGCCGGTTTTGTATCTACCTTGATCAAACCCCAACTAAAATCATCTAAGAATAATATCTACGGTCAACAAACTCTCCTTTTGAACATTTATTTATGTGTGATTGAAAAGGTAGTTGAGGATCGCTAAAAATGTTTATAAAAAAAAAACAAGAATTATTATTAAATTATCTCTATTTTTCGTCATATTCAAGTTATATTCATGCTGGCGAGAGGGAGGCTGTTGTCAAAAAGAAGAAATCTATATAATAAGAAGTTATAATATAATTCATATTTCTGTATTTTGACAACTCCCCTTTCGCTTTTACGAGAGCCATAAAGGTGGCTTACTAATAAAGTTCAAACGTCGGCAAACAATATAAATAAATAAATAAATAAAATTAATAAAATGCATATTTATTTTTTAAAATATATATTATGCATATATTTGCATATTTCATTATTTTTAAATCGAAATTCAGACCAATAAGCAATCACTTGCCATTATTTGTACAGCACCACGGATGTATCACAAGCTTTCCAAAATCATGAGTAATTAAGAAAATCCATTTTAAAAATGGAACATTAAAGATACTTCGGAAATAACACTTTAAATTGTAAAGATATACGTGGGAAGAAAATTCTTACTTGACAAAATGTTGATTCCCAATTGGAGGAAAGAGAGATATCGATTTTAAATCTAGAATATAAGAAATGTAGTCTAATTATAACCCCTATCCCCCCACAAATTAAAATTATTACTTTTGTAAGGAAAACAATTTATTGAACATAATAGAAGTAAACTGCCCTTCGAGATGTTCGGTTATTTTTCAAACGAATAGCAAAAGTTCTACATATAGTGGATGTCTTTTTGTTGGGGTTCTGTGAAGACAGATCCAAAAAATACTATTTAAAATGTATAACATTTTTTATTATCTGCCGACGTTTCGGCTTTCATTGTAAGCCATCTTCAGGGCTACCTTTTGGACGTCTTGTCACCTTGATCACATATTCATTACTGCACATCTTAAATCCCTAAGGGAGATCTGCTACGAATGAAATAGTCGTACTTGGCAATTAGGGTTTTTGTGCAGAGGCATTTTGATCAAAATGCAGGAAAAAGTCAAGTTAGCATATTTTTAGACAGTGAAAATGACCGTATAAAATGATGATGACAACGTAATAAAATAGATGATTGGACGGAGGCTTGAGATGGACGTATTAGTGTGGGACGAACTACGCCAAAACCCACCCCCACCCCTTGATGATGAGGTCCGACACCTAGATACCCTAGGTAGATCCCACAAAGAAGCAATGTCAGCGTCTCGCAGTATTTACGCAGGAATACATTCTGGAGGCGCTTCCCCCGTGGCTGCCTCCAGAGAGTCGGGGGGTAATTGCCCAAGACATCTCCCTCTATCCCGTGTTGACACAGGACCCCGAGGAACAACAAGACGCAAGAGTAAGACGGCTCACGAGCCCTCTGCTGGAGTGTGGGGGAATGGCAGGCATTCCTCTCCTGGAGAGGCGAGGACGAGTAGAATTCCACAGTTGAGGAGGACCTACCTCAGGGAATTCCGCTCCATTTTCTATGGACTACTTCATCTCCTAGGCATTTCTCAAATATATATTCTACAATATATAAACTGAAATAACACGCGGCCATTTCTAAAATTAATATGTAAGCACATTTCTCTTTTATTAATAAGGGTTTGACATAATTTCGTAACAAAATGTAGAAATTCAACTCAAAAACTCACTCATTTTTTTTTCATGGCTTACTTTAATAGACATATTTTTAAAAAATTGCTTATATTCTCACCATCATATAGCGGGTAAACGATCTCTTTCTCCATATTGATTTTAACATAAAAATGTTTTAAAATATTAATTTAGTTGCGTTATATTATCCTACGTAAATTTTAAACAATTATTGAGAGGAATAGATTATAAACTCAATCTGTCCCAGCCAGGACTCGAACCTGGATCTCCTGCTTTCCGGGTTGGTATGCTCCCAGTAAGCAGGAGATCCAGGTTTTTATTTTAATTTCTTTATTCTATTCTCTCTCCTTAATTGTGTAAAAATGTTTTGTCTTTCAAAGACTCACTTATTTCATGTAACCAGTGATTGGAACTCATGGGGAAACTATGCGTGTGTACTTATATGCAATGCACACACACACACACACACACACACACACACATATAGATAAAGATATAAAACAAAATAATACGCATTAAAGTAATGAATAATGTATCTATTTCTCTATATTTCGATAAAACACATGTCTATAACTTTCAATACAATAGTTAATTCCAAATTTCGGCGTTCGAATAGCGCTGATGTTAACTAAAATAAAAATTAAAGTAATAGAATAAGTTCAAATTATAATCCGAACTAATCTGTGAAATAAATAATGTATGCGATGAATGAAACATTATCTGATAACATTATTTGAAAACAACGGACTAATTTATATGTTTATATGCGCAATGTATTTTATCTATGAAATATAGTTCAATGCATATCAAGTTTCATAAACGTCATATATGTCAAACAACAACCCTTTCATTTACAACAGTATACGTCACCTACAGTCTGCATTATATTTAATTAACATGTATATTATACATACTATACTTACAAATATGCCTCTTTTAGTGTAGAAATTACACATGTAATACATGAAAAGATGATAAAAGTGATAAAGAACGGACATAAAAAAAGTACGCCATCCAGAAGAGGCGAGTATACTAAGTGGATGTCCTATGTTTCATTGGAGTTAGACATATTTAAGAGTAAAAACTTAATTCTATCTTACAAGCAGGAAGAGATGATGAGGGCAAGGAAATGTCAGTGAAGATGAATTTGAAACTGGCGGGGAGGAAAGAGCCCAGCACTCATAGTTAAATTATTAAATATCTTATTTAACATTTTATATAAGTAAAATTTTATAGAACAGATACGTTAGAGAAAATACATTCCCCGTTTTTAGGGTTCTACAAATTTTTGTTAGAAAATATTTGTTCTCGTAAATACTATAGTAATTGGAAATAAAGCTTTAAAAATGGGAAAAGGATCAAACCCACTAAGTCTATATTTTATTTTTAAAAAACATTCTTGTTAAATATATAGGGCATAAATTTGTCAAATATATAGCCCCTTGAAGGTAGAAGACAAGATGAACAATCCTAACCAACTTCCTTAAATAAAGAATTGTTCAATTTGGTTTACTATAACTCCTCCTTTCTTCCCACTATTTCAGTAAAAAAAATTTTTTTTTTTTTCTATGTCAGTGATTGAAAGCATTTTTGTCCAGTTAAAGTGAGAGGGACCACATAAAAACAGGGTCTTGTCTCGGCAATGCAGGGAAGTAACGAACAGGAGTAGGGGTTTTACAGTTCGTACCCGAGTCACGTGCCGATGGAGACGTACGGCAGACAGCTGACACTGAACCAGGATCACGTGCTGGAGTAGCATGTGCAACTTGCGTCAAAGCCAATACCTGATCTTCTACACCAAAGTTTTCTGTCTCCATCTACACTATTTTTAAGCTTATCTTCTTCACCTTTCCTAATTCTTTGAAAACATATTTTCCTATGTGCATTGCCTGAAGAGTAAACAGCAATAGTGAACCATAGGAAAGATAACATAATCCTTGAATTTAATAATGATCCAATATAAACAGAAAGAGAGTAGGACGGAGGGGGAGAGAAGAATGTGGATGGAGACTGATTTCTGGACCTCGCAGATCTTTCACAGCGAGCTTAACTTCTTCAGAAGTCCATGTGACAGGACCAAGATGATCTGATTGTACTACCTGCAGTCCAGAAAGACTGGCATTCGCCAGAGAATGGCCAACAACAAGAGAGACATTTATAATTAATGCCTCAGTAAGATTCAAAACAAAGGTTCTTTGGAGGAAAATCACGCAGGTTAGGCAAGGAATGTTCAGGAGACAAGCTCTACCAGGAGCATTCACTCCATTGCTCCTGTCTTGGCCAGTAGATGACAAGAGCGATCCACTCACGAATATTGTATCTTCTGAATTTTGAAGCCTAACTAGGATTCAACATGCAGGACGGTATATCACTGCTGCGACTTTTTACTCCTGGCCGGGGTGGGCCCTTAAAACTTTGCCTAGTGCCATCGATGTTAGAATAGGGTGGCTACTCTACCTTGGACCTACTTTTTTGGTGGGAGGGGAGAGGGGTGAGGTTTACCCTTTAGATGTGTCATCAGCAGTAGACCGACGGATTACATAAATCCAGAATGTCATTGCTCTTTTCCACATATACAGAGAAAAGCTAGCACCACTATGAGTAAGGTGGGGCAAAACCTATCTCCTCCCGCTGGAACAGTAGGCCTACTTCAATAGCGCATCCTGGCGAAGCTTTTGAATGGATAAGCAACAAAAGGACTGTAAGATAATGGGTTGATATACATACGCAATAATGAGCTGAACAGGTCTTTCATACAGAAATAATACGATATTATGTTTTCCACCCATTGTTCCATGAAAATGCGGTTTATTATAATTCTCTGAGCATTGAAAATGCTTTCCCTTACAGAAAATTTAGTCGACGCGAATGCCTCTATAAATATAATTAATAGGATTATCCATGCTCCGTTTCGATACATCGTTCCATGCCTCTTGTGAACTCATTGTTTGTATTAATTTCCCAAATATATTAGTTTATCTTGTAATTACTCATATGTTTTAAATAATTTATTTTAGAAAGAGAGAGAATACATTTGAAATTAAAGAATTAAAAATAAAAAAAAAGTGGTGTGATTGGGTGTTAATATTTAAAATACAGATATCATGTGCTACACATTATAAAAAATTAATTAAATAAAAAAATAAAGAAAAAGATAAATGAAGTAAATGTCCAAGGCGGGCATTCGCGAAGAGTAAGTATAATTTAATTATTCCGACTTCTCTGGAGCAGACGGCTGTCGTAGAAGTTATCTGGCCTTTCCGCTAGGTGCCGCCACCCACACAACTTCCACACCTACACAGCTGCTAATTCATCGCCGTCCTGACTGGCTACGATAAGGGAGGCCTCGAGGAATCGTCTCCCCACGGACTTCCTGAGAACGTCGCGAAGGGAGTATGAGCAACGGAAGTAGAGTCAGCCAGGGATCCCGGAAGATGGCCGATGAGTGCACTCGGCTTCACAGTCCATCAGATTAATAGAAACATTATAATGAGATAAATTTTTAAGGGGGACTTCTCGCCTTTCATCAGCCAGGAGTGAAGGAAATAAATAAATAAATAAATATGTATATATGTCAAAGGAAGGAATGACCTTGATATCATTTCACTGGGACACGTGTGACCTATCAGGAGAATCCAGGGATAGACGCACCCACCAGACATCCTGGAAAAACAAAATGGCTTCCAGGGAACATTCAGGATTACATAATTTTGTATATTTAGGAAAGAGTAAAAAGAAAAATATGACAATACCCAATTAAAAATACTCCTTTTATNGTCTTGATAGCCCTGAAGATGGCTTACAATGTAAGCCGAAACGTCGGCAGATAATTTTTTTAAAATTTGTTTTTTTTTTTTTTGATCTACCTTGACTGAACCCCAACTAAAATCATCTAATAAAAATATCTACGGTAAAAAAAACTCTCCTTTTGAACATATAATTTATGTTTATTAAACATTGTTGGTGTTTCAGCACAAAACACATTGCAAACGCTACAATTTGTTCTTTACCCACTTCTGTTTTATGTATGTGCTTTACATATACCAGCTGAAGGTGAAAAATTGAACAATTAATGAGAGAGAATAGAATAAAAAATCTATCTGTCCTATCCTCTCACTAATTGTTTAAAATTTACATGGGATAAAAAACCATAACTAAAATAAAATATTTATAAGTGAAAAATTGAAGTGTTTTTTTTTTTTTTAAATAAAAGTGTAAGGGGGAAATTGGTTCATTAAATAAATTTTAAAGTCTGCGCAGATTTAGACAAAAGAATGCTCCAATAAGCTAAAATACAATTCGACTTTATTACGCCCCTCAGCAAGTTAGGACAAAGCCGAAATCTCTGCAATCTTGGGCTTGATTAAGCAGGAAAGTGAGAGAAATCTTAGGGCTAAGGACTTACCCGGGAATTTCAATTCAAAATCTTATTCTTCTTCTTCTGTTCCTCCTGCCTTCAATGGCTATTTTATCTTCATTAGTCCTTCCTCATCCCTTGTTCGCTCCACTGCAGTCCATCTTCAACCCTCCTCTATTGCCGGGATACCTCCCCTGTCGGGGCATTAGTTAAACCAAGCTTTCCGCGCTAGTCCAACTCAAAATTAAATCTCAAGCTATTTTTTATCACTCTCAGATTCCGAGAAAGGAAGAAAAAACGCTATCTAATTTTAGAAAAAATAAATTTAGAAAAAAATCATGGATTTGATAATTACACAGTAAGGTGTATTTCGAATTCTAGATACCATTCTCATTTTAGTTAGTAAATAATAAAAAAATAGTAATCATACATTTATGTTAGTTTGATTAATAATAAATAGAAAAAAAAAAGTTTCCATTTATAAATCCTTCCTTGAGAAAAATAAATTTTTAAGTTTTATGTTTCCCCGGGTTGAATAGAATCGATTTGGAGATAGGTGGTTGACTGATGAACATGTTATAAAGATAGCTATCCCAGAGCAAGATATTCTTTCCCCATCACCCTATTTGCCCTGAAGATGGCCTGAAATTTAGGCAAAAATGTTGACAATAATAAATAATTTTTTTTTAGAAATTAGTTTCTATTTTTGCAATATCAAAACCGAATCTCCGACTAATCCTTTTTCATAATGTTTGACGGTCACCAACAATCTCCTCATATATTCTTGAGGTGGATGATTTAAAAAATTCATTGAGTACTTGCTTTGGGGTGTAAATATTTTGACCCAAGTGTTTTATGGGAAGTTTGACAGTCAAAGGCAATGAAAATAAAATTCGTGTAAATTTGATTTCACATAATGGAGAAATGGAATAGAAGTGAAAAAGTGAGAACTCTTCTGCTATAGACCATTATTGAGGTCAAAAGGGGGGGGGGGCAAAAAGCCTTAGAAAATTACATAAATATATAAACTATTTATTTGCACATATTCTCCTATAATAAGCAGTAAAATAATACATACATATATATAAGATATGCACTGCTAGAAGTTTAATGTTACGACCTTGAAAGATAATAATAGAGAAGAGGAAAGAAAATTGGTGGGTGCTTAATCCTTTCATAAAAACCTCAAAAGTTCTTAAATGATGCAAAGTTACTTATTATTCTTATAATGCAACATGAAGAAACTAAGCAACAAAGAATAATAACAAATAAATCTCTACTTGTTTAGGTTTTTCTTCCAGATTGATGAAAATCCAACCCGAATCCTCTAGATTGAGACTTGAATTCTCATCCTGCCGAAATCAAGAATTCCCATGTTGTGAAGCAGAAGCCTACCTACTGTCATAGTAACTTAGATTAATTAGCAGACTTGAGGAATTCTTCAGAGAATGGCATGGAGTTTCTCTCTGAAACCCATGCTGGGAGATTCATGGGCTCTGAAGAAGAGATCCTTGATCTCAAAAGAGCTCAGCTGTAAGATATTTTCATATGTGGAAAACCCTTGTTTTAAATAAGTCCCAAACTTAATGGAAAATCAACAAAAACTGGTTGAAGCTAACTAAGTATGTGGACTTTATGGAAGTATGTAGATAATTTCTTCGAGAGTATACCGTACAAGCTGAGTGGTAAGAACATCAAAGGTGCAATGCAGCTAACTGGTTCATTCCAGAGCCCAGGAGTCTTGCATTGCACTGGCTTAAGCAACGAGCAATCAATCCCGCCTTCATTAGATGTACAGCCCTTCGGCCAATTACAGTCCAGAAGTACACACTCTCTCTTGTGTTCGGGTCCCCGATCCCACCCTAGTGGCGTCAGAATAAAATACAACATTATTAGGAATCGGCTTTGCGGAACATGAGTGTGACGGATTACGGCTGTCTGCGATGAGCTGCGTCTCTGACATAAATATCAGCCTGTTAAGGATCAAGGAGTAGGCTACGACTAGCTCCGAGACTGCCGAATTTCCACGAAGATGGGCGATAACGAGATGGTCTTAAGACGCTTCATTGGACACATTTAACGATGCAGGGGAGTATACTTCGACGGAATAACGTAGACCGCAGACAAATAATTGGAATATCTCTAACAAGCTATTATGGCCTGTATACATTTCCTTGGAGAAATCGGGAAGATGTGCTGTAGAGTTTGAATCCATAACTCAAAATATACAAGACAAAAAACAAACATTGCAGACGGACATACATAAGAGTAAAGGACTTAACATTAAATGACAAAACGGGCTATATCCTAAATTGGTAAATAAATTAAGCTGGGAAAATTTGAGGTTACGGCCAGGATTAAAAAAAATAAAATACACCATAATTATTGGGTAATTATTATATTATTACCAACGCTTCTACTTAACTTGTAAGTCATCATCAGGGTGATAACGATGTATGGAGAGATCTCCGAGGGGATCACATCTTAAACTGGAGAACTAAATTCTGAATGTGATCATATATATATAGACGCAAGAGTAAGACGGCNCGTCCTTCGGCATGCCTATAAAAACAGTTATTAAACAACCAGCAAAAAGCATTTCAAAATCGTAGAAAATCATGTCAGAGTCATTGTTAAATTTGGGAACCCTCTACACAAATGCAAATTTTCAGGAGACATGAATTGGAATCTAGTGCTTCACTCTTTGTATTGCTTTCTATATATAAAATAGTAATTCAAATATTAGTAATAATTTAGAAAATGTTGTTGACAATGATGTGTGAATGCGCTTATTGGTAATATTAGCTAATTTGACTAAAACCGACCATCACCCAAATAATCTTCAATGAATAATAAGAAACTCAATGGTATTGTTGAGCGAATGATTGTCAAGCTTGAAGAAATAAGAACAGCCTCTGGATGGCTTTTAGCGACGAGTCTTTAAAAATAACTGTTACTCATAGAGTGAATGTAGGGGTCTGAAGCCGGCCTTCTATAAGAGGAAACCCTATATGCAGGGGCCGACGGCAGGTCTGGACAATGTCTTCGCCACCAGCTATACCAGTCCCATCCAATCACCGTTCTTGATTAACAGAGACCCAGCTGTTTCACTCAGACCACTCCTAACACTGGCTCTTCAGATGGGAGATGCGGCATGGCCTACCGCCTTCCATTTACAGTTCATATGCTTGTATATATATACAAATTTCTCAATTATTCTAAATTGCATCTTCTGATTAAACAAAAAATTTAGTAATTTCAAATCTATCTTCTCATTTCTCAAAAAACAAATAAAGTGTCGCAGGAGATGCAAAATCCAAGTAGATTTCCCATCTTTCATTAAAGATTCATATAAATAAGACTAAATATGGAAATTTAATTAACAATCTTTCTTCTGGACTAGACGGGGAGGAAGAGTGAGAAAGCACTCAATCATCTTATTTACGTTCGTACATATCTTCCTTAAGAAGAGTATAAAAGTTACTACTTTTTGTACCTATTATGTAAATAAAACTTTTCCGGAACTGAAATGACATCGCAAATATTACGATTTCAAATTTTGGTCTCCCACTAACCACCCCTCTTTCCCACATCCGATTTTAACTAAAATGAAATCTTTCCAGGATTTGCAATGAAAAGCCTAAATGCCGAAGTAAATTTCTATGTTTAAAACATGTAGAACCCGCCAAACACTCAAAATTACTTTTTCACTATACCTTTAATAAATAAAATACATAATAATGTTTTACGCATATTTTGTTTTGTATATCTTTTTCTTAACGCAAATAATAACGAAGAAAAGAATAATTTAAATTTTGGTCTGCTAAACAACCCTTTCGACAGGTTTCAGCAATTAACGAATTAATCAAACGTTATATTTTTAGGACCATATTTATAACATTTCTAAAGTGAAAATGTGTAGAAAACTCAACACATAATTTTTTTTATGATAAAAGATATACTCCACAAATTTAGTTGATTACATGCTTTTTATATACCAATATTCATTATCAACAGCAAAACTAAGGAATTCGTATTGTTTACGTATGCGACGGACTTTTCACAATTTTTTGTTGTAAATATTAATGTAATCTTTTATTTTTATTATAGTTATGAACTATTTTTAGTAAAAAGTTTGTAATAGTTTATCCTATATTATCATATATTACCTGACAGTACACCCCCAATTACTGTTCGAGTCTTGTGGATCTGCCTGGAGTCTCGGAAAGTCTTTTTACCTGAAGGGTCGAACGTATTCGGAATACGGCAGAAATACAAACACCCCATTTAAAAGTGACTTGTCACCGAAGGGCGCGACAAATATCTATCGCAATCAAGTAGGCCGAGGGCAATCTGGCCGGCTGTTGGCACCGGAGCGAGAGCCATCTGTCGAGTAAGTAGATAATCCTTTGCAGGCCTGCACCGCGCGTGACAGCTTCACATGACAGCTCGCACAGGATTAGTGACAACCCCCTCCCACCCCCGAATAACTAACAGAGCTAGACAACCCCTACGGCTGACTTCCAGAGGGTGTTATAAGCAGTGAACAGGAACACTCACTAGCAAATATACTCTAGGTAAACTAAGATCAACTTATATAGGGTACCATTACAAACTTTATGGGAAAAAATTTGCGGGGAAAAAAAAATCTTTACCGATGCTACAATGGAGAAGCTAAAAATAGGGTCGTTCAACATTACACACGCAGGCAGACACAAACACACACACATCCAAGGCTTAAAAAAATAGATCAAATGCCGTATGAGTTCCAGACATCTGGCAAACCTATATAGATTTCGCAGTGAACCCTCAACCGAACACAGGCAACAAAACGTCAAGGTCATCAACCGAGTATAAGCTCTGTGCTGAAGCGTAATTAATGCCTGAAATGATAATTTTTTTTTTTAGATGATTTTAGTTGGGGATCGGTCTAGATAGATTTAAAAAAAAAGAAAAAGAAAAAAAAAAAGGTCATGGAAATGTGAAATAAGCCGAAACGTTGGCAGATAATCTTTTAAAAAATGCACTTTTGTTGAATTTGTATTTTTTTTGTTTTGTTTTTACCTTGACCTAACCCCTACTAAAATCATTTAATAATAATATCTACGGTCAAAAAACTCTCCATTTGATAATTTTTTTTCTTTTAAAGTAGAATGAAAAATGTAGAATAACTTCATTTCTCCTTAGAGCATAATGTTCACCTTTGACACGACATGTTATTTATCATTTGTTACGTCCTTCGGCATGCCTATAAAAACAGTTATTAAACAACCAGCAAAAAGCATTTCAAAATCGTAGAAAATCATGTCAGAGTCATTGTTAAATTTGGGAACCCTCTACACAAATGCAAATTTTCAGGAGACATGAATTGGAATCTAGTGCTTCACTCTTTGTATTGCTTTCTTCTCTTTCATTCCAACTTTCGTAGGATGAGAACAAGCTAAAAATACATTGGTTTTAATTTTTGAGATATTAAAAACAAAAAAAAACATTTTCTAATGAAATGTATTTCGTCATTTACATTTAGAATTTTTAACTGAAATTAATTTTTATATTTTTGTAGTAAGTGTTATCCTGAATTTAAACCACTCAGGATTATGGAGGGAGAGGTCATCCAATCGGTCCTCCCACCATTAGTTCCAAACATCTGGAAAACCAATTTCTGTAATCAACACTCAAATACACAATGACGGACTCAGCCTCCGAATATAAGCGCTTCTTTAACGGATACTGATATAATCAACCACGCGTTTGATAAACTTCAGCGCACTCTTCTGTTTGAGCTGAAATCACTCCTATATAGATATACACTTCTTTTTTGAAGTATATAAAAAATATTCCGTAACACCAATGTTTTTGTTGTTAGAAGAAATATTTTATACGAGTGAGGGATTAAATGGCATAGAAAATTCTTCAGCAGCAGTAATGCTAAGATTTAGTTTCGTGAAGTTTAGAGAAAATTATTTTTTATTAATAAAATAAGTAAATAAAGTGATATGTTAACAATAAATTTCTCTAATTCGTAATCAAAGTAATATGTTATTTGCAAATATGTATTGAATCTTGGAGTCTCAGAACAAAATTAAAAGGAACGAGCGTGAAAAATGTGTTAAGTAACAAGATCATTATTGAGTAACAATTGGGTTATTTTAAACACAATAAAGAGAAATCAATAAAATACATAAAACTAGTAAAGCATAAATTTTTCATAAATTATTATATTTCTGAGTTTAACCTGGCCTGTAAACTTGACCACAAATTGCTATCACGTGTTCAGGGTCAGTGGTGAAAAATAAATTGAAATGTATTATTAGATAATGTAAACAAATCCATTTTATCCGTCCAACAAGAAAAATCTATACTGCAGGCTTCTCATCAAACTGGAAATAAACATCGGAAAAGAAAACAAGAATACGCTGTAGTATAGGCGTAATGAAGACATTCAGGAAGTCAGTAGCCTCCCAGTAGTAACCGAGCAAGGCAATCTACATGAGGATATTGAAAATGCAGGGGACTGTAATTTGGGGCGATAACACCTACGCAGACTCCGCATAAAGATACGGAAGATAGCAAGCCATTAATATACATCGTAGATAAATGATAAAAAAAATTAATGTAAGTAAAAAAAAAGAACTGTTTATCCGGGCATTCCCAGTCCCCGATCTGTGGATGGCAAGATGGCGCAACACTGATCCTTCATCCATCGGACTAATTTCCTGACGTAGGAGACTATGGAGTTTATGGACAGACTGTTTATTGAACTATATAGTACGAACATATGGGGGAATATTTTCACAGTACAGAAATGCGGCAGTAATTACTATGTTTTTGCAAATTATTACTATTATTTCTTCTAAACAATTTTTTTTTTTAATTCATACATTTCTAAACTCTTTGTAAAAGTACAAAAAAATAAAATAAAATAAAGAAGACGACAGAGCTTTTAGTGAAACAGAAAATAAAGCTTAGATAACTCATGAAAATAGAAAATAGAGATATTTATTGTAACAAAAGAGGAATCTTTTATTTCCAATATAATAAAATAAGAGGGACTGAACTTGTTTACTTGCGCCAAAACATGAGAACGTATCCAATCCGCCCCTCTTCCTTTTTCCATATTTTTTCCCAGCCACTTCTAAAAAATATCCCTCTCCCTGGCTGCCGTCCAGATCCAGGGTTTTTATGGACCGTTAGTCGGCAAGCTTGCAGAAATTCTCCTCTTTCGTATTCCCCCCCTTACCTGAGCTAGCCTTCACCCCCTCCACCTACACACTACATCTGGCAAGAAACAGATGCTTGGTTCCCTCCGCTCACTCATATACATAACATATAAATGAGAGGACGTTTCCCCGAGATGAGGGGATGCAGACCTGGGCCCCCCCCCTTGAAATTGCAAGTATGTACACATATGTATCTGCACATGGTTTACCTCTGAAATTGCAAGTCTCAGTGTAAAGATACACATATGTCCATCACACCTTCTATTATCCGTCATCATTGGTTTCTGCAAACCATCTTTTGTTGGCTAGCACTTTCGGACATTGTCCATCCTCGTGGCCGAATACATGTGTTCACTGTCACTGTTTGTAAAACACTAAACGCAGTTGAATACAGACAGTGACAGTGAACACATGTATTCGGCCAAGATAATGGACAATGTCCGAAAGCGCTCGCCAACGGAGGATGGTTTGCAGAAACCAATGAAGACGGATAATAGAAGGTGTGATAGTTATATATTCATTTGTATTGGAAATAACCTTTTAGATTATTTACCATACACATGTGTATCTAATTTAAATCTTTGTTTTATCTAAATATATGCACGGATATCCTCATGGTTGAGGGTCTTAAAACCCTAAAAAACAATAACTATATGATATGAATGATTTAATTTTTTTTTTTTACATAAATTAATAACAAATTTAATTATTACAAATGTTTCTTCTAATAGAACCAATAAAAAAAAAAATTAAATTAAAAGAGGAAAAAAAAAGGTCTGTACATTTGGTTGTTACACCATCTATTTGTTGTTACAGCACTTATTTATGGTACTAACTTTAAACAATAGTTTAGCGAATTTCGAAGAAGATTAGCTTGACACAAAAAATGACAGTTCGAAATATATATATTTAGTTTATTTTTTTAAAAAAATTCTTTTAAAGTGGCTATTTTTTTTAATGCACTCAAACTTTTCTGTTTATGTTGTATGGGCTGTAAACAGAAAATCGTGAGAGTAGATAAGAATTAGGGCAGACAGTAATAAAATTATGTTTTATTACATACATTCTTACTACATTGCCATAGTAGTTAAGCTAAGCTAAATTCAGCTCACCCGTTTAAACAAAATTCAGATTAAGATAAATGAAATTAGTGAACGTCAACTTGGAAATGGAGAAGACCTGTCGTTTACGAAATAGCATGCGCAATAGCAGCGGGTTGAACTTCTCAATTAAAAGCGGGGGATGAACGAGTGGATAAAGATGTTCTATAAATAGTAATAATAAAATAAATAATAA
>KZ806900.1:298977-323125 GCA_000696205.2 Oncopeltus fasciatus | reverse complement strand
TTTTTTTTTTTTTTTTTTTTTTTTTTTTTTTTTTTTTTTTTTTTTTTTTTTTTTTTTTTTTTTTTTTTTTTAAATGAAATTCTCTGATAACATCAATAAAATGATAAATATTATACATGTAGATGTCCTTTAACCATTTCAGCGCGAACGGTTTGGAATAATTAGTATATCCACAATGTAAATATGTTAATAGGAACCACAACAAATAAGGATTAAAACGCCGAAGTGTATTTTAATGTCCTCCATTTTCCACAAGCAGATGTAAAATTTATTCCTTTATACATTCCAGTGCCTCATAGAAAAGCTAAAAGTTTTGAAGGAAATTCGCCATTAATAATATTGAAAGAACAATTTCATCACGCGAGAAGGTTTGCAGATTTCATTAAATATGGACATAGATAAGATTAAATAGCTAATTTTAAAAAGAAAATAAATTTAAAAAATCACTTAAGAGAAATGGTAAGCTTGACAATACTGTGTCTAGGATATTTGAGAGGGAGGAGTAGAGGAAGCGGTCAAATCGCTAAATTCGTAAATATCTATATAATAAGGGATGATTTCCAAAAATTGTATAAAATAAGACGACTGGAAAAATAAAATTTCTTTAGTATATATGCATATATGTATATGTATATATATATGCCAAAACAATACCCTTAAAAAAAATACTAAGAGCCAGAAATGAAAAGGAAAACGATGAAGAAGAAAATTATTCTTCAAATAACTCCAAGGTGCGGTGGATGAACCGTCTTGAATACGACGTCGAATTAAAGAACTTTAGCCAAAGAATAATTCAGGAGAAGCTAATTTACCAAAAGTGTTCGTTTGTAAGAGCTCTACACTCCGCATTTTTTTTAACGAAACTTAATGTGGTATTTGAGCTTCATTTAGCAAACCTCAGTTGTCTAGGGTAGAGTTGAATATATATTTATATAAAATTGCCATAGGAAAGGATCAGTGAAGAATCTTACAGTGCCAACGAGAGAGGCAGCAGGTAAAATAGATCCAGTATCAGTAGTTGTATGTTTCCGTGTTTAGCCGCAACTGATATGGAATTATTATTTGTCTACTCTTTACTCTCCCCCCATCTGAACAGGAAAAAGGACCTGTCTTTCTCATACAGCCTTCAGGCGAGGACTTGGAGTAAGTGGAGAGGAAAAACGCCTCTGTCAGTGTCTGGTGTCCTGCTGTCACCTACAGGCAGGACTGACCATATCTGAAGGAGAAGGAAAAGGAGTATCTTCTTATGCAATCTATTGAAGGGGTCCTGAAGGAAGAATAAGTACAATGCAATTGGGATCCTTGACGCAGGAGCAGCGTACAATAAGCAGATATCACATATGATAGTAAGTGACTATTTCGAACTCAGTTTGAGAAAGCTTTGTGGCAAAAAATCTCCGGTCAGGAGGAATTAGGTAAAAGCGCGTAATTTAAGGATTATTCATTAATATCTAATTATATAAGCGTTTTTACTAAAGAGTTAGAAAAATCAATCCCTTATTATATAAATTTTTTTCATAACATTAATATAATACATAGATTGACAATTATATCCTCCCTTTCACTCAAACTATTTCACCTAAAATGTTTTAATTTATCGATTATACCGAAATTTTAATCTGTATTAAAAAAAAAAAAAAAAAAAGAAGGTCTCGCCAAACCTGAAATTTAAATTCTTGATTAATATCCTTAATAATAGAGCATTCATAGTTGAGTCCCGTTCGAACCCATTAGCCCAAGACCTTGCTCTCAGAATCCAATTGCAACAGTCCTCCCCACCAACAAAAAAAAAAAAAAGAAGGTCTCGCCAAACCTGAAATTTAAATTCTTGATTAATATCCTTAATAATAGAGCATTTGTTGGGGTTCGGTCAAAGTTGATCCAATAAAAAATAAATTACTTTAAATTGTCCACATATACAAACTTACATTAAAAATTTAGATTCTATTGTTGATGGGTTCCACCCCTTTTATAATACATAAACTAAATTAGATAATAGGAATTTGTTTTGCAACTTGCTCGAGAGCTTTGTTTTTAGTTGAAATTTAGAGAGAGGAAGGTGTTACTTCCAGTATTATGCTGGAGAAATTAGTCAGGGTTTCAATCCTACAATCATTTATGATTGGCAGGACAATAATAACATTTCCTCAGCTTATTGTTATGTTTTGTGTATAATACAACAGAAAATATCAGGTAAATAATCCCCGTCGTCTGCCTTTCCAACTTTCCTTTGAAAGCATTAACCCTACCTTGGTTATCTTCCTTTGAAGTTTGCCGACAAACCCTCCTCCCACCACCATTCACTGGTTGTCTCTCAGTTTAGTTCTGCACTCTGAAATGTGACCATTAACCTCCTTCGGTGATCTCTCCAGACATCATTATCGTTACATTTAACATTTATTTTTTATTTTTTCATACTTGCATAGTTAAAATTTTTGGATTTATTCTGCATACCATTATCTGACATATACCACATCTCTGTCTCTTCATTTAAATCCTATTAGTGTAATAGTGTGTATTAGCATTTCAACCCTGATGATGACTTACAAGTTAAGTCGAAACGTTGGCAATAATAAAATAATTACTTAATAATTTTGGAGTATTTTATTTTTCTTATCCTGGCCGAAACCCTGACTAATTTCTACAGCGTTTACTACTTCGTTATTATTAGTGTTATGAAAGAAAATTTGAAACAGAATAGAAAATTAATTCCTCATTATTTATATTCTGTAACATATTTCTTTTCTTTTTTTTTAGTGCACAACAAGGATGATATTTAAAAAGTAACTAATGCATCGAAATTACAAATATATAGACAATTAAAGTAATAATAAAAATAGACTACAGTATAATAAATGTAAGCGTCTCTTTAATATATGAAGAATGAATAGGGAGAAATACTTGAGCAAATGAAGCTACCAACTCAAGCAACAGTGACAAATGCAAGTGACTGAAAGATCAAGTGTGCTATAGAAGTTGAGGGATACAGCTGCCAACAGAATCAATCTCTTACTGGTCACAAACAAACTCAATGGATTTTGAAAGAAATCCATCAAAATGATTCCTGGTGTATGAATATCACCTGTAAGAAGAATCACACAAATTATATTCACTTCAAATATAAGTGCATGTCAAACCGTCAGACACTATGAACAAGTAAAAATGTTTACGTGTATAATCAATTAATATAGATTTATGACGTAGTTAGAATAAATACAATTATAATTTAAATTAATTTAATTATTTAGATTGTGGAAGATCTTGTTTCAATAATATATATTAATATAGTGATTTTTCGTCCTAATATTATCATAAATAACGCCATTAAATACAGCGAAATGAAGGGACCAGAAGAGCTCAGTATTCAACAAAGGTATTACACTATAAGAAAAATATTAAAATTTTATTTAATGGATACCATTTTAAAAAAAAAATAAATAAAAATAATATTATTTTCAAACATAATGAAAAACATTGTAGTATGTCGAAGCATAGTGGACCATATACTGACATTTATGCTAAAAGCTTCATAACTAAAAAATTATCTATTTAGAGATTAATGATTGTATGTTTAATGGATTAACACATTTAAATTGAAGAGTAGAATTACAAATAAGAGAAATATACGTTTTATGCATATAATAACATAAATATACATTAACACTTCTGATAGTGACAATATTAATTAATTTCTAGCTTAGCAAAAAGTTAATTAAGTTTTAGCCTGTAATAAAATCATCGTAAACAATGATAATTATTAAGCACATTGCACATAATAATGATTGTTTTTTCTACGAATAATAAATTATGTTTCTCAAACATTTAAAGTAAAAAAACAGCAAAAGGGATGAGGGGGGGGGGGGTACTAATATTCTCCATTAATACAAACTCTAATTACTTCAATGCAAACAAAGTCTACCTTTTAATAAACGCAGTTTAATTGGTCGTTTTTATTGAATGAGTTTAATGAAAATTGTGAGGTTACTTTTTTTGGGTTACTTTTTCTTCTTTTTCTCTGTCTCTGGGAAAATCAATACACACAATCCCAAGACCAAATTGTAGGCCACCCTAATTTTTAGCGATAATCGTTAATTCTATTCTATAAAACATTTCGAAAATATTGTTAAGCTATTAGGTACTTTAAGTAGCAAGTAGCTTTTTTTAATACAAACAAATTTATACTACAATGCATTTCTTTATGTATTTTGTTGAATATTAGTCCACTTTTCTATGATCAAAGTATTGAGTCCTTCAATGGAATTGAGATCAAGCTGGAAAGGGTAGAGTTTTAACATTTTTGGGCACAATTTCGCTGAGTGAAGGAAAATCAACCTTTATTTTTTTTTCTTGAAAGTTAGTGAGTTTATTTTACTTGTACTTTAAGTAGGGTTGAAACAAAAGTTATTCGTTTAAAACTTTGGATTTTCTATATTTTGAGAATGGAACTGGTCTTGAGGTGAAGAAGGCAATTGACAGCTTGTTGCAAAAGTAAAAGTATTTAACCTTGTTTAGCTTGAAGTATCTCTTCTCAAATCTATCTCTTACAAAGAAGGCTTTGAAAGAGAAGCCGGTGGGGACGACGACAAAGCGTTCTCAAGAGGAAGACAGACACACACACACACAGTAGGTCGAGAGGATTGCAACTCGATACTCGACGGCAAGGAAGTGAGGCACGGAACAGTGGGTCACGCGATACTACACAACTCCCTGCTAATTTAATTCGCCATCCCACACTTTTACCTGCGGCTCCCCACCGCCGCCTCTGCACACCTCTGTGTGGCCGCGCAAGCTCGTCATGCGATACCCTACATCCCTTGTGCTTCCAGCAAGGCCGAGGCAATAAGTGCACTCCTCCCACTTGACACCGCTACAATTGTCAATTGCGGTTTCCATTGCCGACAGTAAGCAATCATCAATACACAAAAACTCTAGACTAAAATAGAATAGGTAATAGAATTATAAATTAATTGAGCGGGAGAAATGGTTAATTTAAGTTAAGTACTTCCGTCTGAGATGTGACAATAAACTTCCCTCGGAGACCTCTCTAGACATCAATATCGACCTGATGATGACTAAAAAGTAAAGTCAAAACGTTGCCTATAAAACAAAATAAAACTCAAACAATTTTGGAGTATTTTATTATTTTTCTCATCCTGGACAAAACCCTGATATTTCTTAGGCGCAAAACTAGACGGACAACAAACCACCAACCTTATATATGTATAAACACACTATTAAAGAATAAAGATTAAATTTAAGGGAATAGAATAAAAAAATTTTACTGCCTCAGCCAGGGTCTCGAACGCGGATCTCCTGCTTACCGGGCTGGGATGCTACCATTAACACCACCGAGACTAGCCAGATGATTCAGTATATTCCCTGCACTCTACTGAGAGTCTAAACCCCCGATAAAGACGAATATATCGTCTTACGCTCGAAGGAGCTAACATTGTCAGCTATTTATTAGACTCTCGTTTTTTGCTTTTATTTATTTTTGTAAATATTGTATCTATTGTGGTATTTAATCCTACATTAATTTTATACAATAAATGCAAGAGAATTGAATAACAAATCTTAAGCAATTAATACGAGGGAGCAGAATAAAAAATCTATCTGTCCCAGCCATAAGTCGAACCTGGATCTCCTGCTTTCCGGGCCAGTATGCTACCATTAGACCACCGGGACAAGCCAGATAAAATTCCCTAATTCGCATTAATTTTAAAATTTACGTTGGATAATATACCACAACAAAATTAATATTTATAAAAAAATCTTACTGTCTCAGCGGGACTTAATCCCAAATCATCTGCTTTCCGGGCTGGCATGCTACCATTTACACCACCCAGGCTAGCCATATAATTTCTCCCACTATCCGCACTTTACTCCGAGTCTAAATCCCCGATTAAGACGAATATATCGTCTTATGCTCTAAGGAGAAAATATTGTCAGTTATTTGTTAGACTCTCGTTTTTTTTCTTCTCTATATTATTATATTTGTGTATATATACATACACACGCGCGCGCGCACACACACACACACACACAAGAAAAAAGAAAAGAAAAAAAGAAGAGATTCTTACAAATAGTCGACAATGTTAGCTCCTTCAAGCATAAGACGATATATTCGTCTTAATCAAAGGTTTAGACTCGGAGTAAAGTGCGGGGAGTAGAAGACATTTTTTAGCTAGCGCCGGTGGAGTAATGGTTAGCATAACTGCCCGGGAAGTAGGAGACCCGAGTTCGAGTCCCGGCTGAAGTAGTAAGATTTTTTTTTGTTGGTTCCCTTTGCATTTCTTGTATAGATAAAGAACACTTTCTAGAAGACCGGCGACCTGATTACTTCTTTGGTCCAAAGCAATTTATTTCCTTTGCTTCCCCTATTCACTTCAGACAGTACCCAAATTCTCTTTCAAATCCCTATCTTCTAGATTTGGGTGCAATGTCTCCGTCGTATCGTTCAATCGAATTCTTTCTCTTTTTTTTCCCTACCTGTCCCTTCTTCTCTTGCCTCCCTCTTCCTACTTCATTTAGCATATATCTTTCCCCAATTCCTTCCCTCCTTCTTTCCGTTCCCCTGGTCTGTCGCAAGCCCACTCCCTTCCCTCCCCTAACTTTATTTTACACTTTTAATTCTTCACAACGCCACAAACACTGCAAAGGGAATTATTATGCCCAATGAAGAAGATCAGTAGGCTGGATAAAATTATTAATGCATATTATAAGGGATATTCACTTATTTATTAACAGTAATGAAACATGAGTGAAAGTGTTGAAGAAATAAAATATAAATATTAAAAATTAAAGAATGAATAATATTGTAAAGCAATTTATTAATATGCTATGCAAATTGTAAAAAAAAAAATACCTTAAAGGCAGCGATCTAGGAAAAGTTTCCATGAGACTTGAATGTTGTAGAATTATTACGTAGCACATCAATATTTATAACGAGACAGGATTTCTTTTTATCCCTCATTTACACTTGAAACATATTAAATAAATAAGAAATTAGTTTTCTGTGGCACGAGTAAAGATATGGATGGAGGACAACGTCCATTTTCTAACAGGTTTGGACGGAATTATAATTTCCGTTAGACTAAAGAACCGTCACCTATTTCTATTCCAGAAGCTCAGAGATAGTGTAAGGGAAGTTAGTCTGCAGTCAAATAAGGGAGAAATATTCTCTGGGGCAGATTTCAGGCAAAAATGTATTTATGTGACCTCCTTACAGATATAAATAAAATTAAAACAGATCGTTTGTAAAAGGCTATGATAGAAAACGGTTAGAATATTTTATAATTGGAATTTACAAACAAATATATCTTCAAGAAAGTTTACTCTACTACAGGGGACCCAGAAACATAAAAATTTATTAAAAACAAAGTTTTATCGCCTGAAAAATTTCTAAAATATTTGTGTAAGTTTTAAGTAAGGGAGCCAGCAAACTATAAAACGAAAAAAAAAACAGTTTTTTCTTTCTTTATTTTTATTTTATTTTTTAATCAGTCACGCAGGTCAGGGAAAAAAAGTTAATGCATCAATATTATAGTGATTATTTATTTTTCTCAAGTAACCACTTTGTGTATTGGAGGAGAGTAACTGCAGATAATGATCCCCTTCTAAACACCTATGGCAAAGGACAGGCAATTATTTCTCAATAATTGCCTGCCCTGGTACACACCGAATTCCTGACAACCCTCACTTCAGAGACTTTTATTATTTATATATTTTTATATTAGAAAGAAAGTCAGTAAATAGATATTTTAATATCGCGCACCCGTATTCTAATTGAATTTCAAATAAAAATCATATGAACAATGAGAACCACTACTCCTAATAATTTATAAGGCTTATGGAACACCACATTTTAAAAACATTTTATCAATGTTTGTCAGTGCCACGCGCCAATTTCATTAAAATAAATTTAAAACTAAAGGGTTGAACCACCCAGAAGATCGATTCAGTTATATTATTCGGTTTATTACTATAAAGTGTTATTCTACCCAATTGTAAAGTAATACGTAATTTTGCTTTATGTTAAAAAAATCTGTGAGGTGGAAGGGAAGTATTTTAGGGATAATGCTCTGTCATTATTGATCAACATGAACTAGTTCAGATATCGACAGAAGGAAAAATAACTGTACAAGAAAAAATTTCTAAGGGGAGGGGGGGTAACCTGCCCCAGGGAGCTGACACTATTCATGGGAAATTCAGGTGCTGAGGTCACTTGACAACCCAAACCAGTAATAGCTGATGGTCCATCTCTACTTGGCATTATCTAAATACCATTTCAGTTTTTATTGGATGATTTTTGTTGGGGTTTGGTCAAGGTAGATCCAAAAAAATACAAATTTAAAAAAAAAGTGTATTAAAAAAAAATTAACTGCCAACGTTTCGGCTTACATTGTAAGCCATCTTCAGGGCTATCATGAAGACGAAGGGGGACATGATTGACGTTTCCATGAATTGTTTTTAAAAATTGCAATTTTTTGGATCTGCCCTGACCGAACCCCAACAAAAATCATTAATAATAATACCTACGGTCATAAAACTCTCCATTTGTTTTGTTATATTTCTTTTCGACAAATAAGGAAGTATTTCGGTTTCCTATTAGACAACGGATAGCAGTTGGCCACCTAAGACTAGAAGGACGATCCTAAAAGATCATATATTATAATAGAAGATAGAAAAGCAGCTTGATTTATAACCTCTGATTTAATGGAGGGGGGGGGGGGGTTCATTTCTACACAGATGGCTCCAAGACGGCAAAGGGTTGGGCGCAGAGAGGAAGGTGTCTTGGCACTATAAACATTTATACTGATTAGTGCGCTGCAAGTCGCAAATCCAAAACGTCAATGAGTACATCAAGGAAGCAACTGTCACTCGTAAGTGAGGAGTTTAAGCTCTCCAGACTGACTTGCTCTGACTACTTTGGAGTCATTTAGCAAATCTGCTATTTTGATGTCATGTATCAAATCTGTAATTGATATTATCTAAACATTAGCTGACTTCCATGCACTTTAGAATCTACGTTTGTAGCAAGATGAGACTCGCACAATATCTTCTGTTTAAAATGATTATATATTGCGTACGTCCAGTGCATCACCTAGACGTCAATATAAACTTTGTCAGCATATATGAAGTTCCACCGGGTCTTTACAATGGACGCTTTTGCACATTATTAATGTTTTACTTAAATTTAACAAGGAAAATATACTGGGACTATATAATATTGGACTATAATAATACACAATCCATTGATACTTTCCAATCAAGCCTGTGAACATTAATCACGAATAACACCAATTCTCCATTGAATAAAAAATCTACAGCAAAGAATATATATTATTATAAAGCATTATAATTTAATCAAATAAAACAAATCACATTTGATAAAAACGAAATAAGGAAAATAAAAGGGGACAATTTAAATGTAAAAGTGAGGTAGCGAGAGACAAAATACAATTGTGAGATAAAAGGGATCAGAAAGAATCTAATTCTTGAAGGAATTCAGAATGAAATTGGGAGGAAATAGATAAGATGTGAAGAGATAAGTGGTGGCATAGGGGAAGCCCTCTTTTGAAATATAATTTGTAAAGGAGGAGGGAGGAATTTTCAATTAGCTTGTAAAAGGATAAAGGTCCTGTGTAAGAAAAATACAGAGTCAGAAGGACAATCCTTGCCACCTGTCTCGCAGGCTGAACATCTGCTCCAGAGGCGGTGTTCTCTCGCCCGGGAAACTCCTCAGCACCTCTCCACCAGATCCGTTTTATTAAAACCCTTCAGGAGGCCTTTCAGTAAGAGCAGCCCTTTATACATATTACAGTGCGAGCGTGAAGGAGTTGCCCTACGTATGGGGAATAATGATACAAGGGCGCGCTTTCTCCCTTAAGCCCTACGAGATATAAAAGAAGAAAAGTACCTTAAAGGGTTGGAAAACTTTCGGGATATAAAGCGCCGCTCTCGTAATCGTACGCTCAGTGTTGAGTCGGGATTATTTAAGTGAACTAGCTCAAAAATTATAAGTAGGGGCTAATTGTAAACCCCGTCTTGCAGGGATGCGAAAAAGAAGCAGATTTTCCAATGTTCCATTTATTTATTTATTTTTTTTTCAAGTGTTAGACTCCCATTCAACCACTTAAGATTCCTGGAGGAAGAGGCTGTCTACATATTGCCAGCCTTTTGTGAACATCCATGGCTCAGGACTAGTTACTGTGTATTTCGTGGTAGCGCCAGAATTGCTAGACCCGAACAGATCCCATGGGCAACCCTGACGCCCCTGTACTATTTCTAAACTGGAAAAGGACAACAAACGGATTTTTTCTTGAGGATGGGCGAAACATTATATTATAGGAAAAACTATAATAAATACTCGTAATTTTAAGGGATAACCTAAAAAAAAGAAAAGAAAAAAAAGGCCTTATTAAGGTGTGAGTAACAAAAGAAACAGTTTTAACGTTGATTACACACAGACTTATTATTTATTTCATTTATTCATCCCTTTATTATTATTATATAAACCTGATTTTTTGTTTGTATTTTTCTTTTGTTAGTCAGCCCTAAAGAGGGCCTGAAATTTAGGCTGGAACATTGGCAATATTAAAAACTTTTCTTGGTTAACAAAATAATTTTCATTTATCCAAATTCCAATACTGAATCCCCGACCAATCCTTCCTTAAGAAGTTCGACCACTACCTATCTCAAAAACTAATGAAAGGTAACTTTTAAACAAAGTTTTACATATATAATATCAATCTACCTGAGAAAAAAAAAATCATAGTTTACACTGAAATGCCTAACACATGCATCCATATATCGCCACACCATTGCCTGATAATACCCACACGCTCGGTTCCATTGCCGACTATCAAATTAGGGGGAATACTTTTCAGTCAGAAGGGATAAAAAATAAATTTGCCATAGGGTTGACCTAAATTCCCGACTCCTCCAAATAAATCACTGATGAAGGGAGTGAGAGGTTATCACATGGCTCGCTGTCATCAATCACACCGGGTCAAATCTCCTTCACCATCGCTGGCTACCAGTCATACGAGCCTAGCGCTGGACGTCAAAAGCCATAGATTGGTTCGTTTAAATTTTACTTCCTTCTTTTAAACGGAATTGAATGGGAGAAAAAGACGGGGAAAAAAGGACAGCTCGAAATAAAACGTCACTTCAAAGCTTTTTTTTCTCTCTCTCTCTCGTCTTTTAGCTTTATTTTGTTATTTTTCTTTGGCTTTCTGCCAATCGAAATCTCACATTCGTTTCTGACAATCAGTGGAGGACACTCAAAGACTCCATTCATTGCTCGGCTACCTTGTCGAAAAATACAATAACTGTCTTTGGTATCTCGTCAGCTCCGCCATTCTGAAGGAAAAGAGAAATATATTTAGCATATGTGAGGAACGCAAAACGATTTCCCAATATTGTCTTCCTTCGTTTGTTTCATTCCTTTTGTATGCCGCTATTCCACAAAGAGCTGTATATAATTACTTTGAAACTGAGCTTTTCAATTGCCATTTGACAGATACTATGACGTATAAATGATGTAAAAACAATAACAATGAATACAAAAGTAATGTATTCATTTTCAAGAAAACGCATTTGTGTTGGAGGCCTTTCGGTGCCAAGAGAATTAACATCAGGATCCTGATCGAATTATAGTATCTTTCAGTGACAGGTGAAACATCATACGCACAGGTTTAAACATACATAGGCGCACATATGCGTCCCCGTACACGATACATTTTATTACATTCCCCACTATAAGAACTGCATTCGTCCACGAGGCCCATCCATTTCTGAAGCATCATTCAAACTTGTTGCCGAGGAAGAATAATTAACAAGAGAAATTAACAACAACAGGATTAACAGTTGTAATACTTGCTCATGTTGATTGCCATGTCTTGATACTGTTGATTTTGACTCAGGAAGGCATCGAAAATGAAAACAAATTTTCGAACGTGAAGAAAATATTTCAGTATTTTTTTTAATAATCTTTTAAAAAAAACAATACTGTTTTTTTTTTTTCATTTGCGGGCCATAAAACCTCTGGGGGAAAGATACAGACACAGTTACTCCTGTTTCTGCCTAACTAACTAAGATTCCTCTGGACAAATACACACAGAAGCAAAGAAAGAAAATACCAACAGTCAAAATGTGAGCTTTCGTTGAGGATTCCAGTGCCCTAACCATAGTGCCATTAATTAATTATAACTGAACTAATTTATTATTATTATCATGTATTAACATATAATTATATCACTCATTAATTATATTCATTTTATTAGGTAATTTATTATTACGCGTGAGAAATAAATCAGGGTTTCGGACAAGATGAGAAAAATAAAACAGTCTAAAATTGTTGGGTAATTATTTTATTATTGCCAACGTTTCGACTTTACTTGAAATTCATCATCAGGGTGATAATAAAGTATGGAGAGATCTCCGAGGGAGGTATATTAGGAATTTTTTATTATCTATAGTTTACAGAATGTTCTAAGTTTAAATTGGCTGCAAGAAATAAATAAAAGTATATATTTAATCCATCCAAAGGTGTATGTAGATCTGAGTCAATCAAGCGCTGTATGTAGATTTAATCAAGACCCCTCTGTGAAACATGGACTCCCGCCTGAAGTTCGAGTGCAGCTAACTCCAAGGAACTATCCCTTCGCCTAACGATAGAACTCATCAAGGAAGGGCTAGAAGGGAGGAAACAGGGCTATTCCTCAGGCCGGCGGTATCTCTCAGCCCTACAAAGTTTTCCACTAACAAGATGGCGGGGGGGGGGGGAGGACTTAAACATAGAGGAGATATTAAAAGGAGTGAGGGAAATCTTCATTAAACAGCATAATGGGGCTCTGGCGAGCGAGGTCTTCTTTTGCATGTCCCATCGATCTTCCGAGACGGTGGGAGGGCGGTGTCGGTCTATGAGGAAATATGTCTTCGGGATTCTCCAGTGAGTGAATGCGAAAGGCCGTCGTACAAGAGTTCAGCCAAGATTTCCCATTCTTCATGGACTTATTTGCATAACACGTACAGTTCATAGGTAATCCAATCTTGCTGTTGTCGACAATGAAGATACAAGTCAAGATTCCTTAGGTTCGATTTAGACTATAACAATCAAAGAGCTATTCATTAAGATTCATTGATAAGAATAAATTAATAATTTATTTGTAAAGCGAAAATTGATTAAAAAAATTAGAAAAGTTAATAGTTGAAGCAGGCCCTAGACGACCAGAAAGAGAGATTGGGGCGCTCAACCCGTCTAGTCCATTCTCGTAAATCGTCATTACAATAANTCTTATCAACCACAGAGTTTTACTCTGCCTGGATTATTTTTTGTCAATTATTTTAATGTTTTATATAATATTCCTTCTTTTCCTTATATCATATTCTTAATATATTTTTAAATTTTTATTTTGTGGCCTTATGCTTGTTGGCAAACAACGTCGAGTCTCAACTGGCAACCCTTTAGTTTCTAAGTAATGCTTTATCATAGTTAATAATCAACCATTACCAAATGTTAGTAATATTTTCCTGGGAAGTTAAGTAAGGAATGATCTTCTAAAACAGCACCCCTTTTCATATATGTTTAGATCCACAAACAAAATGGAACGAGTAACTGGCATTAATGAAATTAGAAGTGTCAAAGTTCTTGGTTCGGATAATGTTGCAAAAGGGCTACTCAAGACCTCGGGTATCCACTTAAAAAGCCTTCAGAGTGGAAAAACAAACTGAATTGGTGCCCTAGGCACGGCTTAGGGGTAAATATATATAAATAAGTAATTACATTCTACTCATTTAGCGTATCTTGCAATGAGCTGGTTGGAAGATGTTAAAGAATGCAATTTCCAGAGTTGTGGTGGCCCACATTTCCTTTAAATATAGGCTGTTCGTAGCTAACTCTTGAATGATCCGTTGAGGAGGAAGGAAGATTTAGAAGCAGACCAAAACTAATGATATTGATATATTTCTATTTAAGTTGTGTTTTCCAAAATATTTTAGCACCCCACTCCTTTTTGACGAATATACAGCCAGGTTTAGTTTCCATTTGGTCCCATTTTGCACATTCTCGGGCTTATTAGGCATGATTCGCCTAATGGGACATGGGAAATCCTGCGAAACAGACTCCATCTTCTTCATTGCCAGCTGCTATACGACAAGTATGTGCAGTCCAACATATGAATTAGAGGAATGTACGCTAATGTGCTGAAAGGTCGTACTGAACACGCGAAGCAGTTCTCAGGCCGACAATACGACAGAGCCGGCCGGCGACCTGCTGTGAGAGGGAGGAGGCGTTCAAAAGAGAGACTGACGCGTCTAAAGGTGACTCCCGTCTGGGAGATTCGCACCGTCCAGGAACGGTACCCCACGCCTCAGCAGGGTACGTTCGTGTCGCCGGGCTGACGTGAAGAGCTGTTCAGAACCGGAACGATAAGACCAGCTCTCGAGTCCCAGTTACCAGCGAGCAAATCCCTCAAACAGCTCACTTACCGCCATATCCCTTCCTCATCGGTAAATTTACAGCAAGAAAAAACAAGAAATATTTAATAAAAATAGTCCTTTTCTTTCGTTTTGAAGGGCGGTCAGTGTTCCTGGCAAAGGAAAGTAAATAAGCAATCTATTTGTAAAGATACAAATAGATATACAAAACTCGACATATTGGTCATATTCATAACCAATTCAAGCACTGAGAAAAAAAATTTATCTATTCGGAATATTGTCTGAATTCTGACATTCAAGAGTTGCTGACATATGGCAAAAGGTCAATGTCAAGTTCAACAATACATAAAATTAAAGTCAAACACACACAGAGAGAAAGAGAGAGAGAGCTGACTTATATTCTGTTGCCGAATTATAAACTAAATAAAGGGTTCTGGTTTTATTATCCTTTTATTTAGCTTATAATTCAACAACAGAATATGATTTAGCTCTCACTCACTCTCTCTCTCTCTCTCTCTCTCTCTATATATATANTATAATAATAATTTCATTTTTAATGCAAATTGTAACTAATTCAAGGAAAATGAGAAATAAAGGCAGATATATATTTATTTATTTTATTTAAAGGAAATTTGCTAAAGTAAAGGATGAAAGAAATTTCTCCTAGGATTAAGGATGTCCTTCAATTATCCTGCCCGTAGGTAGTTGGAAAACCTGATCCTCCACACGTGACGCAGAGCCATTACTCTCAGGGAAATTTCATTATTTTCAGCAATGGGTTACATTTTGCTAAACCCTTTTCCAATATTCAAGAGACCAAAAAATAATTTATAAAGTAATAAGAGTAAGAAAAATGTAGAATAACAGAATTAATATTGTTCAACGTAGAAGCAGGAAAAAAGTATTTATTCATAAATAAAAAAAGGAATAGTTAGCAGAAAATGGATATCAAAAACGAAAACTTAATCATGAAATAGTGCGAAAATACTTAATAATATCTTAAGAAGTCCATATATAGGAATAGATATCTTCTGCGAAATTCACTTACAAGCCGGAGGAAACAATGATGTTAAAGGTACGACCACAGAGCTTAGATGTGGACTAACTGGTGACGAAGGGTGGGGTACGTTCACACATAACGATTACATATATATATACATATATAGTGTTGAAATGAACAGTAACAATATATTTTTCTTAGGAGACTGTGCTGAATGACAGAAAGTATACCCGACGAAATGCACCAACATGCAGGAATTCTAATCTATTCTAAATTTAGTAGAAAAATTTTACCATGGGAACTGTATCTCATTTCCTACATTTCCTGAGAGTTGTGTAACCCAAGTAAAGTTGGAACACATGTGGCTGATTCAGACGAATGAAATGCAGGGCCACGGACAGGGCAAAGCGAATTTCGAGGGGAAATGAAGTGAGCTTTGTGTGAAGTCACGTACCTTTTCAAAAAGGACGTCGAACACACTATCACACTCCATATCACACACGAACAGAAAATTGACAGCACAAATAATACATAATCTGCATTTAAAATCTTAAGGAATTATCACTATAAGAGATTTTTGTAGAATACACCACTTTCCAAACATCCAACTTTGAGTTTAGTAAACGTAAACAAGTAAATGCTATTAAAAATAAAATTAAAAAACCTGAAAAAATAAAAAAAAAGCATTAACTCCTCAAATACACCACAGACATGTTTGGAATTTATATTTATGGGAATATTATGAATATGTTTATTCGTTCAAGTCAATTATAAATTGATGAACCAAGAGTCCATGATATTTCTACAATTCCTCGACTTACATTTACAAAAAAAAAGTAATTATGTAATGTTTTGCAATAAATTCAACAATAGCTTAACAAAATTACACACACACACAAAAGAACAAGATCATACACAAAATAGCTTGTGATTATATCTCAAATCTCTTGATTAACATTTTTGTCTTTTATATCTTTACATTAGGATTTAAAATGAATATTGCCAGATGAGATGTGCTCGAAGAGCAGAGAGATAGAACTTTAAACACACTTGATCGGCGTTTTAATTACAACGAGGTAGAATTACCTCCATTAGGATGTTTCCGGTCTCCAATGGCACAATGGCTACGTTTCCTGTCGGCGATTCCAGGACAAGGACCTGTGCCGATGCCCGTGGCAGCCATATTCCAACGGGGGAGTGTAAGTGGGACTCCAGGACTCTCAACAGGTACCTTTCTGGTGCATGCAAGAAGGCGCCATTCCACTACGAATGTCAGCAAGTTTCAACTTAAGATGGAATGGCGTTCATTGCCCATGTAAAATAGATACGGAATCAATTATATTTATCAAAAAATCCGCCAATTGTTTGACAATAATTTTTTTTTTTTTTTTTTTGCTGGGTTAGCCTCCCTTGCAACCACTAAGGGTCATTGGAGGGAGGGGCTATCTACAGGTTGCCACCCCATTCTAAACACCCATGGCTCAGGACAAGCTTCTATATTGTAAATAAAAGATTGACCTGGGCGGGATTTGAACCCGCGGCGTCAGGATTGAGAGACCCGTACGGATCCCCTGAGCTAGCCTGGCGCCCCTGACAATAATTTATTTTCATAATTATCTAATTTAAAGTGCACTTTCGATAATACTAATCATTAAATAAACTTCAGGAAATTTAAAAATGATGTATATGAAATAAAACGAGAGCAGGAAGTAAAATTTATGCTTCGATATATTTGCCTTAGAGCTAAAACCTCTAGGTCTAAATTGTAACCACTGAAAAGGTATAATCATTTTAGAATTTTAACTTAATACTCCAACTAGACAAAATTAAATAAAAAAAATGTATTGTTCCCTTATTTTTTAAAAATTTCATCAATAGATTATTTTAAGATAAAACAAGGTGTCTAACATAATTCACTAAGCCGTTCTATATTTTATTGTTTAATTTTGTCCCCGTTGAATAAGAAATAGATTCTGGAATCTGTAATATTCTCAGTTTCCAGTCCTGGAGAAGGCACAACATTGAGATTGTAGAATAAATTCTAGAACTTCTACATCATAACATACCCTTTTTCTGTACTCCTATCTGAGCAAACTTTAACACCGTATCTCTTTCCCGCCGCTTAATAAATTAAATAAAACAAAACGTATGAATAAAATTTTTGTCATAAATATCAGTTAAAAAAAAGAAAAGAAAGTTTATCGACATAGAATGTGAAATAATTGACGGTAGAGGAAGGGGATATATATATATAAATATAAATTTATCAGCAAAACGGTTCTTTATACGCAGTTAATTATAAACTGTTTTCGTTTAATAATGATGAGAACTAATAATTTCATTATAAATATTTTATTTGGTTGTGGTATTTTATCCCACGTAAATTATAATAATAATTTCATTTTTAATGCAAATTGTAACTAATTCAAGGAAAATGAGAAATAAAGGCAGATATATATTTATTTATTTTATTTAAAGGAAATTTGCTAAAGTAAAGGATGAAAGAAATTTCTCCTAGGATTAAGGATGTCCTTCAATTATCCTGCCCGTAGGTAGTTGGAAAACCTGATCCTCCACACGTGACGCAGAGCCATTACTCTCAGGGAAATTTCATTATTTTCAGCAATGGGTTACATTTTGCTAAACCCTTTTCCAATATTCAAGAGACCAAAAAATAATTTATAAAGTAATAAGAGTAAGAAAAATGTAGAATAACAGAATTAATATTGTTCAACGTAGAAGCAGGAAAAAAGTATTTATTCATAAATAAAAAAAGGAATAGTTAGCAGAAAATGGATATCAAAAACGAAAACTTAATCATGAAATAGTGCGAAAATACTTAATAATATCTTAAGAAGTCCATATATAGGAATAGATATCTTCTGCGAAATTCACTTACAAGCCGGAGGAAACAATGATGTTAAAGGTACGACCACAGAGCTTAGATGTGGACTAACTGGTGACGAAGGGTGGGGTACGTTCACACATAACGATTACAATAGTAAATAAGTGCTTACAAAATATGTTATAAAACTTAAATGTTAAAGTATTACATTTCACTCCGATTATGTACTTTAAAGATTTTATAAATTTTGGTTTCCCCCTTATCCCCTTTTACTCGTTAGATATCAACCAAAACCGAAGTCTTTAATGGATTTGCAATAAATAGACTAAAAATCTAATTTGGTTTCAATGTTTTACAAATAATAGACCATAAGCAAAATTAAAATACTTGTATTAAAAATACGTTTCACACAATTGTTTGAAGCATTTTTTTTTTAAGTTCATAATAACGGACACATTAGGAATTTAAATGAATGACTCCACTTAAAAGAATATTCCCAACTATGAAACGGCTTGTTAATAGCAGAATTCAAAATGGGGAAAGAATCGTACATGCCGCATTGGATTTTATTACTTTAAAATTTCCGTTACTACGTTAGAAAAGCTAGATATATATATATATATATATATAAAGGATATCTAAGGTAGCTAAGGATAGTAAAGGTTATTGATAGCTAAGGCATATATATATGTGTGTGTGAGAATATATATATATATATATATATACATATATATTCAATTATAACGGCCCATACTCACATATATCTCGTCTTCTACAGATTATAACAAACTAAACTTTTGCTCTCCCTCATGAAACTCAACTTTACGAATTTACGCAGAAAAATTCTTAATAATAGAAATATAAATTACTTCAACAATTAAATGGTAAATAAAACACTTTTATATATGAAAATTGTTATAATAAACAGAGTAAATTTAGAGACAAAACACAGTGCGGCATGTAATTCTGGAAAAGCTTGCTCGAAGCGGGACTGAAACATGAAATACCAGTATTGGAAAATACACACGGTACCTGAAAAACATATATGCTTCCATGAAAAATATTATTTACCAAATTACTCTATAAGTTGAGAACTTTTAAAGTCCAAAAACCGCATCGTCCATTAGGTTTTTCGTAGACATTAACAGAAAGCTCTCGCAGTATTTTGGGTAAGTGGGATTAATTATTATTGTCGTTGCGTCAAAGGTTTGCCGTGCGGGGGCTTTGATCATACACAGAAACCACAGAATTAGTTTACATGGCATTATTTGCCGATGGCGTGATTCCAAATGTTAACGTGTAAAAGGTACGTTTGACCTCAGGTGGTCAGCTTTCTGTGAATGCCCCAGAGACAAAACTGGACCGGCTTATCAATAATTTTAATATTCATCACATGATTTTCAATATAAGTTTTTCACGATATCCAATCGCCACCAATCGTAAAGTATAACGATTATAATCGCTGCTTAATCAATTCTTCTTTTGTTTTTCATGATATCCATTTCGTCCATTCGCCATCAAACGTGATGTACGTTTAACGATTATTATTGCTAATTAACAAGTTCTTCCTAAGTTTTCACGATATTCAATTCGTCCATTCACCATCAAACGTGATGTACGTTTAACGATTATTATCGCTACTTAATCAGCTTTTCTTAAGTTTTTCACGATATACGATTCCTATCTTCAGCATCAATTGTGAAGTATAACGATTATTATTGCTAATAATAAGTTAATCCTAAGTTTTTCACGATATACAATTCGTCCATTCGTCATCAATCGATGGGTTATTATTGTTCCATTACCAGTATTTCAAAGTCTAAAATAATTTGGAGGCCGGGTTTAGAGAAAAAATTTTTTAAAAATCTCCAATGTCTATTGGTATTATTATTAAAATTATGAAGCAAATTTTTAGAATATAATAAACGCAAAATATAATTTTTAAAATTTATGGTCTGTAAAATTATTACGAAAATCGTACATTGAAGAAGGTATTCACGAATGCAACTCTAACGGAAGTTCATCGCTTCCCCCCCTCTACTCTCTCAAAGAGTCAAGAAGTCCTGCCAATGATCTTGCCTTTTTGATCGTTGTCCTCTCCGATTTCATCATTTAATGTTATCAATGTATACATGGAAGTTTACGCAACTTTTTCAGAGAAAAACATAACAATATAATTTATTTTCTGATTTAAGAATAGTTAGAATTGAAATACTTGGTACAATTGTGCATAACAATGCACACTTTATTACTATTCACAATGGTGCATTACTTAAACGTAAGGAACAGGAGGCTTAAAAGCTATATCGTCGTTCAACTTCAAGAAATGATTCGAATGTAAGTGAAAACTAAGTCCCATTAAAAAAATTATTATTAAAGTTTTCTTCATTTTTTTTATTTTAAGTAAATTTAAAAATATATATAAGCTTAAAATTTCGGATAATAAATGAACTTACAGGGGGTAAGATTTGGTAGATTAACAAAAAATAAACTACTTACACATGTAAGGTATGTGTATCAATTAATGTATAATTTTAAATTTATTTAGATGGCATGTCACTTGAGACTGCTATTTCGTAAATAAATGTTTTTTCCATAGGTAGAATATATTTTAGATGGATACAGCATTGGAAATACACAGTAATGGGATTGGGGCAGATATTCCGAGAGGACGTCCCGAGAATGTAGCCATCCAAATGAGGTTAAATGGGAGGAGTAGGATCTGTCTGAGAGCCAAGGACGCCGGGGTAGACTTGAAAAATATCCCTTCCTCCAGCTCCAGCCTTCCAGGCAGAGTGATTCAGCGGGAACAAATGGAGCCGGGTTCGAATCCGCACTTACCACAACCTTTTTCTGAAAGGAAGTAAGAATAAAGAATAATTTCATCTCGCCCCAACCCTTAAATACAGAATAAATGAGCCCTGACTCTTCTATCTAACTTCCGAAAAGTAACATTCCTGAACACGAACATTTAGCAAAAGCATTATGAAACAAAAGACAAATAAATGAATTTGATTATATTTTTACCCTAAACAACAATAATGTTGTTTTTTTTTGTCAACAACCCATGTAACCATTTTAGGATCATTGAAGGAGAGACCTCGAAGAGATAGTCACCTCATTCCAATCACCCATAGCACTGGGAATAACATGTTTATGGGAGAGACTCGAACACGCAACGCCCGACTTAAGATCCCCTCGGGTAACGCGGGGTACAACTTGGATTTCCATACTTTACCTAATATAATAACTTTATCAATTTCATTTTTGTCAATAGCCCCCCCCCCTCTTCTTTTTCGACTACTTGTCCGGTGGGAAATCAGCCAATATTAATAAACTTATCCAAAAATTTGGAGATAATAAATTATCGAAAATGGTTTCCACAAAGGTGCAGTTTAATCCTCCAAAGTACATTTTTAAGCCGTAAGATAACTTGGTATCAGTATTTTAAATTTTCAGATTACAAAAGGTAAGTTAAAAAGTTCGCAATTTTTAAAATAAAGATGGTAAATTCAGTAATTAACGTTTAATCTGAAAAATGTTTGTCAATAACTGAAATCGGGGCCTTAGATCATTACCAAATTCTTTGAAGTGAATCTTAACGATTTTCGTTATAAATAGGGTTATGAATAAACTATTAGATAAATAAAAAATTACGTGGTATATATGGCACTTAATGGGTAAGATTTACGTTTTCATAATATTATTATGTAAATCAGATATGAAAAATTTAACGGGGGTGGAGGGGGGATTTGGCGAGCCCCCGACCCCCCCNNNNAATAAAATTTAAATAAATTAATAGAAAAGAAAAAAACAACAACAACCAAATTTGGTATTTGGGTTGCATTATGCTTGTAGTTGGTTTACTTTCTTCAACAGTTGGAATAAGGTCTTGCACGAATTATAATTATTTGCCATTGGAAATCACGACAAAAATGATCAGAGCCAGGGCAAAAATATAATCATTATTTGGTATTACTTCATTGCTTGGTCAAAGTTTTGGCTTACGATACAATTCATCAGCAGAGCTAAATATCAAATATCAAATTTAAAAGAAACATGACAAATATATTTAATTTATTTTTAATTACATATTGAATATATAAAGAGGATTTTAGAATGAACGTAATGGAGTTTATTTATGTGTCAGACTTGCAGACATTACAATGCCACTTAGCTCAAAAATAACTATCCCCTATCTACTCTGGAGCCTGGTGTCAGGCATATGTCGGTATAAGAGTTTACTTAAGAGTAGCAGATGTGTGGAGGTGGCGAACGTATTACTCTCCATATTTAAGACAGTAAATAAGTGATCCCCGCTGCAAACTAAGCACCCAGACACGGTCTCACTCCGGGGTATCCAAGTAGTAACTGAGGGGTCTCCAACAATCCTCTCAGGGTCCACCTTCAATTGGTGGAACAAAAGTATACCCAGTGCAACTGTCAGTTAAAGAATAGGACGCCCATCTGAGAGTGGGGTCCTAAGTCGTGCTTGGAAAAAATAAAATAAATGTACAATAAAATTGTTCGTAGAGTATCATTTGATAAGAATTAGAAGAACAGATTAACATAAATATTTATTTTTTAAAAAAGACTAATAAAAAAGGATTATTTTTAATAGTCGAAGATTATGAGATAATTAATAAATTTGCACAATTTTTATTTGAGTAGGTTAAAACGGTTGAGGAAGACGGAAACGTGTCAAGGTATTTCAGAGCAAAATGTGGACTAGGCCGATTTCGAAAGGGGGGGGGGATCAGGAAAAGCCATGTGAGTAATCTCGGATTACACGCTGTGTTGGGGGCAGGTTGTCAGGCTTTTCCCAAAATTTACTGCTCAATCTGGGGGTCGTTATTGAAAGGGGTGACAATTATTCCGGGGCCCGTACCTTTCCGCAAGCACACGAACTTCTCGAGATCGTAGCACGGTGTACTCAGCAAGGATCTCTTGTACCGTTCCTTTGCGGGCCAACAGTTATGTACGTCATTATCCTTTGGACTTCTCTAGAACACCACCATACTTTCAGGAGATTTGCGACGGGCTAAATGACGCGAAGTCCTTCCTACTCAAATTGTACAAATAGCAGCTGAAAATCAGAGTACATTTCATTCATCGAGGAAATGCAATATCGTTTCAATGGTACAACTAACTACTCGTCAAGAGTTTTTGCTGTATCATAATTTATTTGTAGTTAATATAAAAATAATTATTATAATGAGACTAAGTTAAAGTTGAGCGTTGTCCTAAGAATACACATAGATGAATGAAATATTAATCGGTAAATATTTTTTATTTAATTATTACAATGAAATGACTAATGAGGCGAGATGAGACCCTATGATCAATCAAAACGAACAATTCACAATATCCATAGGGAAGTACAAATACAAAATACCAACAAATAAAATAATAAATGAGGCGAGAGATTATTAGCTGGAAGCCGCTGATAGATCAGGATGAACGAGGAACATCCATTTCTCATTTCCCTAATGCAACTCATCCATTTGGTTTGTATGTTTTATTTATTTTGTTCCTCGCCCCATTCTTCAGGATTCCCCATTTGTTTGAGGAACTCTCTCTTCCCCTCTACTTCTCTCTTGGATATTCTACATCGGGGCACTTATCCAGCCGGCAGGAATGGGCCACGGACAGTAGTAGGAACATCTGGTCGTATCGTATCTATACCACCGCGTAAACATACACACATATTAAAGAAATTAATGGTCTCCGTTTTAGCTGATTTCCTTTAGGGAACGCGGCCATTGAAAAATCTTAACCGATCCTACTTAGGACATGTAGCACAAAAATGTGGTACTTAGTTATTTGGATAACTAAGATCGAAAAAAAAAGTATATATATAT
>KZ806900.1:250666-270234 GCA_000696205.2 Oncopeltus fasciatus | reverse complement strand
AAAAAAAAAAAAAAAAAAAAAAAAAAAAAAAAAAAAAAAAAAAAAAAAAAAAAAAAAAAAAAGAAATATTTTATCAATGTAAAACATTGTAGTTATGCGTGTGGCCGAGTCTACCAGGAAATTTTATAAACTACTTAACATAAACGTAATCTTAAATCCAAAAAGAAACTAAATTCAAACAAATGAATTGTATAATTAACATTACTAAATGTACTACCTGAAATGAAGGAAGTCCTGTGAAGACATACCTGTAAATATGAAAAAAAAATGTAAAATATAATGCATAGGAAAGTACAAAATTGTAATTAACATAATCTGATAACTAGATCACACTACAGAGAAAAAACAGAGCCCAAGAGAATTCCATAATTTTCGCCATGTATATTTGATCAGTGTGTTAATATTAAATCCTTACAAGTAATCGGTATACCTTCTTCAAGGTAGATAATAAAGACATGTTGAAAAGCGTCCATTATTATCATTTATAATGAATATATGAAAGATAAAGTACACCTTCATTCATGACCCGCCTCTGATAAGTCATATGTTTTTTGCACTTAGAGTGTTTCTAAGCTGTCTTCGAATTATTATTGTTTTCAGTTTGATGAGTGTTGTTTACTTTTTCTTGTACTATATAACTCAGTTAAACCATATTCATATTATGTATATTTTTTTTAAATGTTCATGCTTACTGCTAGCATGACTAATCATTCAGTTATATATGTGCAATCATACTCATATTACACAACTGGAGTAGTCAATGAAATACTCTAATCCGCTCGACATAAAAATATGCAAATCTAACTTGACATATAAATTTAAGAAAGGAAACTATGTTACACAACACTAAAACTGGCATGAAGCCATATGAAATGACAATAATCTGATAGCTGTAAAAACGTCCTTCTGAAAGACTAATGTTGTAAAGAAATATTAAAGAAGGGAGGGAATTTAAGACGAATTCCTATAGAAATAGGAAAAACTTTAACTNAGTAGAGAATTATATATATATACCATATATATATCATATTGGTAGTTTTATATACGTATTTACATATTGATATGTCGAGCGGATTGGAATAATGTATTAGCAATTTCAGTAATCATTTTTAGCGGGTAAGGGGGAGAAAGATTAATTGTAATAAGATGAGGGGTTGGGGGGTTAGAGAAAAATAATAATATTGATACATTTAGATGGAGAGTTTTTTTTACCATAGATATTGTTATTAGATGATTTTAGTTCGGGTTCGGTCAAGGTAGATCCACAAAAATACAAATTTAAAAGAAATGTATATTTTTTTGGATCTACCTTGAATGAACCCCAACTAAAATCATCTAATAATAATAATGTTATCATTGCTTTTATTCAAGTTTGTAGAAGATTATGTGTACAAAATTTTTAGTTTTCCGAAATTGATGTTTAACCATATATTTATTAATAACGTTTATTAATGAAGAAATTGACGAATATAACAACAGTGGCTGAATACTCACCCTTCCCGGTGTAGAGCCAGATTTAGGGGTCTTTCTTTTTATGCTAACTCACCTCTGCGGTAGCTAAGATTTGTCCCTTATGTCCATCCTACCAAAGCAGGGAATCTGTATAGATTAAGCAGTTCCTGCTTCACGGATTGTCTTTTTGTTTAGTTATTTATTAAGAAGGTCTTCTGAAATGTTTAATCATACTTCCCGAATATGTGGAGAAGAGGGGACAATAGAAATACAGCAAAATGTGTGATATGCCCCAAGGCGAACAGTTGCTCCCCTTCTATTATGAAAATGGCAGGAAATATGAGGAGCGAGGGGATTAGATTGGTGTCGACGCGGCGATCGGACGAGAGAGGGTTGCTGACTCAGCCGAGTTATCTTCATCTGACGTCCGATTCCCGACATGTCTGTCAGGTCCACTCCGACACGGACCGTGATAAGAAATCGGGAAACGGGAGAGGGGTGAGGGGGTTGGTAGCGCTGCGGAAGAAATCGTCCTGACAAGCGGGAGGGAGTATGGCACAATACCATTGCGCGGGTCGATGGCATGCACCTTCAGAAACCTCCACGTTACCTGCAAGATGGAATCCCGTTGAGGAATTACCATCAAGGGAGATGTCCAATGGAATAGAATCAGTCGGAAAGAAATAAGGCCTCTTCGAGCAGCTGACTACACACGAGGTCATCATTACCTGGGTGCGTCAGACATCTGTGCTTCATATCTTCTGCTTCCAGGTGAGAGACAGAACTCCACCATAATATACTGTACATAAACACTCTCACACACGTGTGTACGCATGCCCTCTGGATCCGAAATTTTCAAAATAATGACCCAACCGTTGGATGGGTTCAATAATAGCTTAACACGAAAGGTAGAGAGAGATGGCGACCGAAATTTTGATTTTAAGCGAAAATAATTAGTTGAGCAATAAAAAAAAAAAAAAATCCGTAAATATTAAATTCAGTTTACATATTTTAAAAGAGGAGTTGCTGCACAACGCTCGAAATTACATTTTTTAATATGAATTTTTTTTAAACTCTTATAACATACAAATATAATACAATTTGCACTTTACACCTATTTTTACCTATACATTTTTTTCGTAGTGCTGATAATCCTGAAAATATTACGATTTTAAATTTTGATTTTTCACCTTAGACCGATTTCAGCCATTACCGAAAGTTGCTTACTACGTAAGTAGCTTGAACTCCCTATAGAAAATGGGCTAAAATGAAGATCATTAACATTATATGTTTGTGCATGCGCTGACACACACGCACAAACAAAGTGTTCAAGAGAGTGTGTTTTATCCAAACCACTTTAAATTCTGTTTAAATTAATTTGAAGTTCAAGTCGTGTATTACTATGATTAATTAACAGAAAATAATGAAAAAGGAATATTATATTATTCATATTTGTACAAGATCCCGGTTAAATATAATTGGAGTGAAACAAACTCCTTCACATATTAATAATTCCTAGCATGTATAATACAAACAATAAAAATAAAACAGGTAAGAAATTAGGAATTAATTAACAAAACAAATAAAATAATAATTTATATCTAATTAAGCAAAGGAAGATCCTTGAATAAACAAAACTAGATGAAGATGAAAAATCTGCTTAAAACTCATGAAATGAATATGTTCTCTAATTATCCAAAAATTATACATCCAATTATCCAAATCAAGATTTGTTAATATTTGTACATTGAATTTTGAAAATTGTTTTTCCCACTCACAATTGCAAGAACATAAAATTATCTGAAAAGATCTATAAAAGAAATATCTTCATTTCGTGAGAGTCATGCTTGTTAGTTGAAGTATATTTTACATTTATTTATTTAGCTCTTCTGATTATAACGGTTTTGTAGGCATACAATTTTAGTGACAAATAAAGAAACCATATTGTCTTTCCCAAAATATGTATTTTGTAAGCGGTAAGGGCCTACACTTGTGACTCGTCGGGCTAGCAACCCCTTCGCTAGTGCTCCTGAAGATGGTCAAGGTTCTAAACGTTAAGGGTTGTAAAAATGCATTCTGCAGTGAATACAAGTTTTTTTTTTTTTTTTTTTTTTTTTTTTTTTGACTAGGCTTCTTGTACAAAATTTTGTAGATAGCTGTGCATTTACCATTTAAAAACCTTCTTTCAAATTAAAAGTGGGGTAATAATAAAAAAAAAAACCAAATTTTTCGTAATTTCTTCATAAGCAGTGTATTCAATATTTTGAAAGAGAAAGGCACGGAATTCGCAGAGGAGGTTTACCCTCGGGCCAGGGGTACAATCCACCCCTTTGTCCCCCTGTCACAGCTGATAATGCCAGGGCAGGGAAAGTTCCTGTCGGACATGTCGCCAGCGCGACGCACGAATCTGATGAAGGGTCGTGAGTCAGCTGGTGTCTCAGAGAGCGCTCCCAGCGGCTGTTAACAGAATTACCAGGACTCACTCATCTTCATCAGAGCTTCACGGCTCTGTTCACACCCGCCTGCCATCAGATGTAGGGAATCCCGGACGCATGTCAGAACCAAACTAACTGGATGTTCTATTGGATTATGGGGGAATCGGATAGGAGAATGATTTCTATGGGAGACGAAAACCTCACAGTTTTGGCACTAAGCGAAGAACGATTTGGGGCGATAAGAACATGCACAATGACTGGTACAATTTCAATTTATTCCATACTGAGGTCAAAGGCCTCATCTTCAGAGCCAATTAATGAACAATGATCATAAGCATGCTTGTGTTGAATGTAGTCTCAGTAGCATTCACTTCGTATCTACGCACTCACGATGTTCAATACAAAGAATATATAACCAATAGTAGTATACGAAAAAACTGGTGAAAAATCTAATTATTTAACATTTATAATCAACAACATTAAAAAAAAAAAGAAATAAATAAAATTAAGGGAGATATTTTGGAATGTATTTTCGAGTACTGAGTGGGAGCTCTATAACCAAATTCTGTACTTAGGCATTCTATTGCAGTATAGAGGAAGACCAAAATTTATAACCTACTAAATTTTAGGAACTAATATCTTCATTGTTATAGGCCTAATGAAGAAAGCTAACAGAGTAATTGAGGGGTAAAATGAAATTTTGGAAAGTTTACATTCTACAACATTCAAAGAAAGCTAATTTTGGGGAAGGTATTTACGAATTTAGCTACAATCGAGAATGACTTCTTTTTTTGGAAATTAATACATTTTGTTTGATAATGGAGAGTTTTTTGACCGCAAATATTAGATGATTTTAGTTGGGGTTCGGACAAGGTAGATCCAAAAAAAAAATATATATATAAACACAACATCATACTAAATTTTATTTATTAGTTGTTACATTGATCTTTACAATGATACATGTAGCAATTATAGGAAGAAACAATGAAGCCACAAAAGCATGATGGGGGTTAATATATGTTAGTGAAATATGAATTAATTGTTAATTAATTTAATACATTTAATTTTTACTTGTGAGACAAAATACCATGAACACAAAGGAATTAATTACCCATTTGATAGGGGACTCAACAAATAATTAAAGTTTATTGGGGACTCGTAGCAGCATAAATGAATTTAAATATCTTACATGCATTTGAATTCACACAAGATAGGCACATATTTTGAATTTATGCTGGATAAGTCTTAAAATATTTAACATAGTGTTTTTAACAAAGAAAAAAATATANTGACTAATTTCTCCAGAATTAATAGTAAACCATAAATTTCTAATTTAAGTAAAATTGAACAGAAATATTCACAATTTTCTATTCTTTACATTGATTTTCCATCTAATAATTTGTTTGATAATGTTTATTCGGATGTTTAGAGGGTTAATATTCATAGTGGAGTGATCTATGTTTTTACTTCAGCAAAGGAAAAGTTTAACAAACATAATAGACGCAAAATATAATTTTCTAGCATTATGTTGCATACTGGAGAAATTAGTAAAGAGTTTCGGCCAGAATCAAAAAAATGAAATACCCCAAAAATTGTTGGGTAATTGTTTTATTACAGCCGACGTTTGGAATTGTTAGTCATTCTCAAGTTGATATTAGTGTATGGAGAAATTTCCGTTGGAGGTTTACGGTCACAACCTAGACTGCAGAACTAAACTTATAGTTTATTAAACACACACACACACACGTATATATATACATTTTTTTTTTTTTTTTACGAAAAAATATTTATCAAAAAACCTAAGATCAATTTTTTTTTTTCTTCAAACATATCTTTTGATCTAAGCAAATCAAAATCAAAATCAGTTTTTTCTCATTTATATACATCTTAAATGAAAAATGAAAAATAAGCTTTGTCTATGCAACCTTTGAGTGAAGATCTTCTATATAAGTATATATATATTTTTTTTCCTTTCCTCTTTAAAGTGAAATGAAACACTTTACTCGGTGAATACTCATTAATGATAACGACAGTCATCTCAGATATCCAAAAGATAACTTCTATGAAGAAAGTTAAAATTACACTTTTTGTAACAGTATGATGAGTTCAGCTATGAGTGAAATCAGTGGGGATGGAGAAGGGGTATATAGTGAAAACAAATTTAATACTAATATTATTGACAATGAATGCAAAATGTAATTTTATAAAATTCATGCACTCGTACATTTTTACAAAAATCGTATGTTTAGGAAAATATGAAATTATGACTTCCTATGACTAAGAAATCATAGAATAATCTATGATTTCTTAGTCAACAAACTCTCCTTTTGAATCCTATTTACTCTTTTCTTATTCAGAGTGATGTGATATTTTCCNAAATGGGAGAGGAGAGGAAGTGCTCGTAGCTATATTCGTACATTTCTTCTTTATCATGAGTTTTTCGTCAAAACGGTAAGGAATATAAACGTTTTAGGCACATTATATTCTACAAAAATTTTTGTAACTCAAATTACAACTAAGATATTAAGATTTTTATCTTATATAGGCGAAGTTGAAAACTACTGAACTCCAAGTTAAGGGAATAAATAGACTTCGAGTTGGGATAATTAAAAGTTTAATTGAGTTTCAAATTGGCGATATTGATTGGGAGTTCGGTGGTAGGAGGTTGTGGAGGGGGGGTTTCACTCACGTATCTCGGCGTTACATGCCTGGAACAGTCCCCCCCCCCCTCCCACCGTATTAATTGCAAATGAGAGCAGCAGAGACTGAGGGCATACAGCAGAAAATGACTCCAGCCTCCAGCGAAATGTCCTCCTATCTCCAGGCGAGCGAGAAATTTCCCTGGAAATTACCCGGAGCCAAGCAGGGGGAAAACGTATCCCCTGAAATTATTCGAGCACAAAGCAGCAAAGTCAAACATTATATTTTAATCCCATTAGGTACGTGATTCAGATAGCATTTGACCGCTATTCCTTATTGAACAGTCACTTTCCCACTGTGCATTTCAATATTCAAATCGGTAACTAAAGCAAGGAAGCGATATAATAATAATAATTTACAACTTTTTGAAATCACAAGAATCTTTTGATATCAAATCGGTATATTAAGCATTATCCTTTAAACATTACGGTATTCTGGACTTAGTCAAAATTATACTACGTTTTTCCAAAAAGTCCGTCACGATGGAGTTGCGTAATCTAAGCAGATTTCCCATGCTCCATGAAAGATGTTAATTAATAAGAGTTAGCGGAAAAATTTAATTCAATTTTATTTTTTTTTTAATTAAAAATTACGAAAATATTCAATTGAGTGGGGGGAAGCGCTAACTCATCGTGGCTAAATTGGTATTTTTTTTTATTTTACGAGTGTTTTTCGTCAAAAATGTTATAAAACATAAACGTTAAAAAATTAAATTTTACACATATTATGTTCTGTAAACTTTTTCATAACACAAATGAAAATTGAGAAGATATACCAAGATTTGTTTGGTATCTCTTTTAATTTATGGGTCACAACCATTAGGGGCCATTAATGCTTTTCATGTGCAACAACGGTCAGCTATAGAAGGGAGGTAGTTTCTATACTTTGAATACTTACATGAGTACGCAGTAAATAGTCAAAATAACGAATTTGGTATCTATATTTCAAAAATAAGAGAGCATGCCCAACATTTGAAATTATATTCTTAAAAATCATTCTTACAATGCGTTTTTTTTTTTTAAAGATGTTATAGAATGAAAATGTTATAAAATTACATTCAACACCTATTTGTCCTAAGTATTTTTTTTTTTTGTAATGTTAATAATCCAACTCCTCTATTCACCACGATTTTAATATTCCTTTTGTTCAGGATCTAATTTCTTCCCGCTTCACCCTTTTCCACAGTAAACTGCCATATCATTCTAATCCACTAGCACAGACCATGTCTTCCAACTCCAACCCCTACAACTCTCGCCGTCGACCCAAACGAAGATGGCCACGAGACCTCTTGGGGACATAGTCTGTAAATAATTTGAGAGTAGTGTCACTGGTCCCCTCCTCTCCTCATGTGACTCTCATCATTAATGTCATTTATTTTCTATTATTCATTGTTATCAAATTACAAAGTATTTTTATTTATTTTTAACAGAATGTAATTCATACATAAAGGCTATAAAAAAAAAAGTTTATAATGACCAAGATATAAAGATATATGAAAACATATCATACCTTCTATTATCCGTCTTCATTGGTTTCTGTTGGCGAGCGCTTTCGGACATTGTCCATCTTCTTGGCCGAATACATGTGTTTACTGTCACTGTTTGTAAAAGACAACACTAAACGGAGTTGAATGCAGACAGTGACAGTGAATACGGCCACGAGGAAGGACAATGTCCGAAAGCGCTCGCCAACGGAGGATGGTTTGCAGAAACCAATGAAGACAGATAATAGAAGGTATGATAGTTCTATATTCATTGGTAGTTATAATAACCCTTTAGATTATCTATATTTGAAGACTATAGAATTTGGTTTCCATTTAAACTAACCACTCAACCACTTTGAGCCATTATAGAAACAATATATTGGTTTTGAAAAAAAAAAAAAGAAAGTATGTGTTTGTGACACATTTATAGGGCTATATTTTTAGGGTTGAAGAGTCCTCGCGTCACTGTATTTACGTTGGGAGGGGGGGAGTACCAGTGTAAATACAGTGACGTGAAAGTGACTTAGCAGTGACTCCTCGAATTGAGTATTCTTGGCCGAGAGTACGGCCGCCATTGGGAACCAGTCGTCGCAAGCGGTGCACCAAGGCCAGCCAGCTCTACTTCCCGCCGAACAGGACAACCCCCCTCCATTCCTACACCGGCTGCTACGTCAAGGCTGCCGAGTAACCTCACAAGCAACTTATTTTAAATAAATTCACCAAAATAAATTAATAAATAAAAACTATATAGAGCTCTACACAATCCTTTAATTTAGAACGGCATACCAAATTTTTCTGAACGCATCGGACTTATAAATCAATATCTATCAGATTATAAAATACAATTTTAAGTATAGCCACAGTGAAATATTTTAAGGCTAAAAATAATATATTCATATTATCATAAAAAATGAGAGTTTTTTTGACCGCAGATATTATTATTAGATGATATTAGTTGGGGTTCGGTCAAGGTAGATCCAATTTAAAAAAGTGTATTTTTTAAAAGATTATCCGCCACATTTCGGCTTACATTGTAAGCCATCTTCAGGGCTGCCTACCATGAAGACGGAATTTTTTTTTTGGATCTACCTTGATCGAACCCCAACTAAAATCATCTAATAATTATATTAATTTTATTTGCACTAGTATCGATGGTGACTGAGAAAATAGAATCATTGATTCTGAAAGTGCTCAGACATTGGAGAAAACTATATATAAAATGAGAACTTGATATCATTTGATAACCCTAATAATTATTTAATTTTTTAAAAGGAAATCAAGCTACTCAAGATGGTACCAAGACTTGATTATTGAAAACCAGATCGTCATTGATCCTTACAATGAAGAAGCTATTACTATGGTGCGTGTGTGTGTGCACGCAGTGACTGTGGCATTCATGTTTACTTTTTCGAAACACTCCATGAGCTTGTTAACTGCTGAAATCGGTTGGGGAAGAGGGGGGTTAGAACGAAGACACAATTGAAAAATACTCAATATCATCGTTACTTTTAAGAGTTTCGAAAAAGAGTTGAAAAAATTATTTAAAAAAAATAGAATGAAAGAAAATATATTTTTTTAAATGTAATTTTGAGTGTTAGTTGGCTCTCTTTATTTTATAAATGGGAGAGGAGAGGAAGTGCTCGTAGCTATATTCGTACATTTCTTCTTTATCATGAGTTTTTCGTCAAAACGGTAAGGAATATAAACGTTTTAGGCACATTATATTCTACAAAAATTTTTGTAACTCAAATTACAACTAAGATATTAAGATTTTTATTTTATTTTCGCCCTTATATCCTTGAACCCCTCTCCTTTATGATTTCAACCATTAACGAACTCAATTTTCCTTTGGCGTTTGAGTAAAAAAGCTTATATACAGAAATTGATTTCATTACTTTAAAAACTACGGTCGCAAGAGTGCACAACAAATATATATAAATACATTAAATTATCATCTCCAATTAGGATGAGTGAAGAATAAAATTTAGCATCTCCAATTAGGATGAGTGAAGAATAGTTGAAATTTTTCTCAGTCTCTTTATGGTACCAACGAGAAAATATATCTATATAGAGAATCTGCTATTACAAAAAAAAAAAAAAAGGCAGATGGAATGACACAAACCAATCAGCTGATTGGAGAATGTCGTTAGAGTACGGATACGGTGTAAGCTCGACATAATGACTGTGGAAGCATACGCCTGTTCAACCCGAACGGCAGAGGGCACATCGAACTTTTATGAGAAAATCGAACGTCGAAGTGGAGTACATTACGCCAACAGCGGGAGACGTTTCCGCATCCAACTCCTGTATTTACATTTAGACTCAGCTGATTTCAGTCAAATTTGGGGGTGGCGATGTGTCGACTGTCATTTCACACCGAATAATCCTCCCACCATTAGGCGTAAAAGGCTCTCGCTGGGAATAAACATTAATGAACTCCAGTATACATAACTCCGTCGTACTTGGTGAGGGGGGGGGGGATGTATTTAACGAACGAGATATATAAAACTTAAGATGTTTCCCCCAACATAAATTAATGGTGGACATATATGAGGATCAATCTCTAATTCCACCTCAAAAGCTGAAGAAAGGGTTAAATGTCTGATCACTAAGATTAGCTCTAGATTAACTGGGAAGGAAAAGTGCAGTTATAAACCGTTAAGGAATATTCCTTGATTTCCGTAAAAAAATAGTAATAAGTAAGATTTACTTGATAAAATAAAATATGTATTAAACACAAAAATCAGAGAAAATAAGTAATTTTATCTTAAAAACAGAAATAAGGAAGAAAAATCAGTTTACTGCTCAACTAAGACAGCGTATAAGAAATGCCTTTCACAGCTAACATTTTTAAAATGTACATCTAAACTAGAAAAACATTAGAAAATCACATTTAACAAATATTATGTTAAAAATATTTCAATTTAATAAAAAATAACCAACTCTAAGAAATCCGAAGATATAATATAATTGATTTCCAATAAAATCTTTCAGTAAACCACCTCTCATTTGAGGTTGAGTGTACACAAATATACTCAACTGCTAAATTTAATCTCCTGCTAAAAATGATTGGCTAGATCTTAAAATTTCTGTTTACGCTCTTAATTGCCTTCCTCAATATGTATGTTTATTATAATATATAAGCACAAAAATATTTAAAATAACATTTTACACATATGACCTTTATATAGTTTTCAGCACACTACGTTTTTAAATTATTTATAGCCACACTCCCATTCCAGCAACGGTTTTAATACTTAATTTAGGTTCTAATATCTAATTTCAGTTGCAATACATATATATTTAAGTTTTGATTTATATATAGGTATTCTAATTCGCATATTTAATTTGTAATTCAAGTTCTTACATGTCGGTTGTGATAAGCCACTTGATCTTGCTGTGGTTTTCAAAATGTCCCATGAAATATTCAGTTTCCAGGTTGGGGGGGGGGGGGGGGGGCCTCGGTTAAGCGATAGTCATCATAGTTATTTGTTATAGCAGTAGGAGTCCAACCCGCAGGAAGTCATAAATAATGGTTCCTCTAGCCACTCATTGTAGTCGGCGTACTTGCGCGACCTCTGTCATTTCCAGCCGGTACTTTTCCTGTATTTGGAATTACGCTCCTGAAAGGAAGTGGACAGTTGACAGTGACTATTTGCTCCCTACTCCACCGAAATGCAAAAGTCGCCATCCACTGTCAAGCAGGCTGCAGAGATTTCACGTCAAAGGTGATTTTAGCAACCACGGCTTATTCACTTAATCGCGGACAGTGATTTTCTACATATAAAGCAACCAAATCAACTACTCCTATTTCAGTCGGTTACTAGTCAGAAACAAAATGATTGATCAACGAGTTTTACTGCTTTTTGTGAACGATCTTTAAAAATACTCTCTAAAGAAAAGAAAAAAAAATATACATGTATTAGGGGCCAATACATTTTTATATATCAATGACATGATAATATTCAGTTAAGTTCTGGACAGACCTGTATACAAAAATTTTAAATTTTCCATGAAGCGAGAATTGTCGGTAATTCGATCATGGTAGTTGAACAATTAAAAACTAATTAGTAACCAAAACACTTTTTATTTTAGCCAACGTTTCGATCTGAATTTCAGGCCTTCATCAGGGCAAATAGGGTGATGGGGAGAGACTCCTGCTCAATAGTGTATATATCATCACTGAGTCGACATTAGTCATGAAGTAGACCCTATTGAGCACGATTCTTTCATTCTCGCCTTAATTGCCCTGATGAAGACCTGAAATTCAAGGCCCGAAACGTTGGATAAAATAAAAAGTTTTTCGGTTACAAATTATTTTTTAATTGTTCAACTACCATGACCGAATTACCGACATTTCTCTCTTCATAGAACTTGACGGTCAACAATTCATTCCATTTAAAATTTTCCTTTTCTTTTTAATTTACTCAATGTTTATAGTGGAAAAGTTTAAAATGCCTGCAAAGCAGATGAATGTAATAATATAATAGATAAATGTAATATATGTGAGAATAAATTTAAAAATAAAGTCCAAGTATAATGGAAAATCGCAAATAACTAACAACTCAAATTCATAATCTTCAAAAGGGGAAATTCAAAATTTATTCAAAATAATAAATAGCACACTATATATTAGAAAAAAAGGAAATTTTAGAAAAGAACCAACCATACTGAAAAATAAATAGTAATTATTGCTGGAGGTTCCGTTGGCCGTCGAGTCTTATTTTGTTGAAATTAAGTCAGAGTTTCAGCCAGGATGAGATACATAAAATTTTCCAAAATTGTTAAGTAATTATTTATTATTGCTGACGTTTCGACTTGACTTGTAAGTCATCATCAGGTCTGATATACCATCACACTATTACACGTATAGAATTATAGATTGAAACGAACAGACAGAGATGGGGTACATATGAAGTTTGTATAAATGACATTGAAAATTATAACTTGTATTGTTTCATATTTGTATTGCTTAGTTTAATCTGTAAATCTTTTTTCTGTCATATAACACACTTCATCTCTCTCTGTTCATTCCAATCTATAATTCTATACGAGCAATAGTGGGTATTGTATTTCAACCCTCATGATGATTGACAAATAAAGTCCAAACGTAAATAAAATCAAATATATCCCAAAAATTTTGGGGTATTTTATTTTTTTGATTCTGGCCGAAACACTGACTAATTTCTCCAGAATTAATAGTAAACCATAAATTTCTAATTTAAGTAAAATTGAACAGAAATATTCACAATTTTCTATTCTTTACATTGATTTTCTTGTTCGTTAACACAGAACGTCTAAAGTAAGAAAAGAAAAGAAAATACCATACAGACACTTACAAAAACTATAATTATCCTTTTTGGGTATTAGGTAAAATCTATTATGTAGTTCAAATATTATAAAACATTTGCTATTAAAAAGAATTTGCAAAAAAATACATTTCCATATAATCTGTATGACTAGATAAACGTATGACAGATAAAACGAGTGTCAAAAGGTTAATCTTATTTATTTTTGTACATTTGGAGACAAATAGTTAATGTCAATAATAATAGTTATTTAAATGCATTAGTAGTTACAGATTAATTAAAGATTAATAACAAATATTAAATTTTTTTAAAATTTAATCAACATCACTTTCAATCACTTAAGAATCAAGGAGGAAGGGGCATCGGACAGGTAACAACCCTATTCTAAATACCAATGGTCAAGGGAATGCTTTCCATTCTCAATAAAAACCTGCTTGAGATTTCCGAACGGATCCTCTTGGACAACCCGACACTCAATTTTGAGCTTTATGTTAGGGGTGCTAATCCTGATAATTTCTACGTAAAATTCATTAAAGAAAGTGGTAAGGAACTAGTTTCCTATCAGAGATATCAAAAATACGCTGGGAACAACTAGAAAAAGGAAATAAAAAACTTTTGTAATTTAAATTTTATTTTTCAGTGAGATATTATATATCTTCTACGTTGTTCCTGTACTAAAAAGTCCTTCCGAAAATCATAAGACAACCATTAACTAACAATAATAATAGTACAAGAGGATACATAGCAATAATATATATTTCAGCTATAACATACAAGAGACAACATTAGAAGACAAATCCGGGCCGGTGCATTTGCCACTTATGCTACCGGGACAAGTCTGTACACAGACTTGTCCCGGTAGCATAAGTGGCAAATGCACCGGCTCGGATAGCAGGGGATCCAGGTTCGTGTCCTGGCTGGGACAGTTAGATTTTTTTTTTCGGTTCCCTTGCACTAAAAATTATCTAAATTTACGTGGGATTAAAGACCACAAAATAAATAATATTTATAAAATTAGAAGACAAAGATGTGTATTTACCAAAACAATATCAGAAAAAAATCCATTCCATAAATTCCTTTATAGAATTCACAAATAACTTTGCTGCTACAGAGAATATTTAAAACAATAATTAGTTTTTGAGTATAACAATAGATGAGATCAATAGACAAATCAAGGTCAATTATCCCCTTGCCATAATTGTTCGAGACAATTACTTGATCCAAATGGAACAAAACTTTGGAGAACCACGTGGTAGATAATTGTAAAACTTCATATAAGGAAAGAAATAATGAAACACACACACACACACACACACACACGCACGCACGCACGCACGCACGCACGCACGCACGCACGCACGCACGCACGCACGCACGCACGCACGCACGCACGCACGCACGCACGCACGCACGCACGCACGCACGCACGCACGCACGCACGCACGCACGCACGCACGCACGCACGCACGCACGCACGCACGCACGCACGCACGCACGCACGCACGCACGCACGCACGCACGCACGCACGCACGCACGCACGCACGCACGCACGCACGCACGCACGCACGCACGCACGCACGCACGCACGCACGCACGCACGCACGCACGCACGCACGCACGCACGCACGCACGCACGCACGCACGCACGCACGCACGCACGCACGCACGCACGCACGCACGCACGCACGCACGCACGCACGCACGCACGCACGCACGCACGCACGCACGCACGCACGCACGCACGCACGCACGCACGCACGCACGCACGCACGCACGCACGCACGCACGCACGCACGCACGCACGCACGCACGCACGCACGCACGCACGCACGCACGCACGCACGCACGCACGCACGCACGCACGCACGCACGCACGCACGCACGCACGCACGNTATATATATATAAGTAAATATTTATTAGATGGTTTAAGTTAGTTGTAACAACTAAGGGACACTCACCCTTCAATTATGTAAAATTAGATAAAGTGTAAAATAAAAATTCTCTAACAATTTTTAGTGCAAGAGAACAGAATAAAAAATATAACTGTCCCAGCCAGGACTTGAACCTGGATCTCCTTATTTTTTTATTCTGTTCCCTTGCACTAAAAAGAGTTAAAATTTACGTGGGATTATATACCACAAAAAAATAATATTTCAAAAATTCTGAATTAACTTAAAATATAAGATATAGTAATAGGTTCAAGCCTAAAAAAAATCCGGTACACTGGCACAGCTAGAGTACCGTAATATATAAGTAAATAATAAAATCAGAGGCTACAAAAAAAACAACAAAAAAACAACTCAATTTATTCAACAACATACACACACACCTGTATACACGTGTTTATATGTTAACGCTATCCAGTAACGTAAGCAGTTTTTGAAAACTCCACCAAGCAGGAACTGTCTAACATAAGCAGATTCCCAATGTTTCAATAAAGATGAAAATATTTAAGAGTAAATAAGGAAATTTATCTTTAAAAAACAAAACAGAAAGAACGATGAGTACAAAAGTTAAGACCACTGAAGTTTACGAGAAAAACAAATGGAGGAGGGGTTAAACCAATGTCGTTATATTTGTAATGTCTTCCTCACTTAACAGGGGTTATTCGTGGAAAAATATTATGGGTCGAAATCGGAAGAAAATTACATTTTATATCTGTTTTGCCCTGAAGACTTTCTCGTAATTCAAATTTCAACGAAGATTTCACGACTATAATGTCTGCTACCCTTAATTATTTATTTGTCAAATGCAAAATCATAAGAATGACATAGCAGCCTCTTTGCCAAACGGTCAGATGAGGTTTAAATGTGACTTTAATCTTAAAATATTTATTACATAAAATATATGAACAGTGTTATTAAATAAACAATAATAATGCAATATAAAAGCCATTAAAAGTATATTGTCCATTGTTTGATGATATTTCCATCTTATATTAATTAACAAGGTTAATTAATATACGTAATTTGATAACAATAGAAAAATAAAATTTTAAAAACAAACAATTTATAGTGCAAGGGAACAGAATAAAAATCTAACTATCCCAGCCAGGACGCACCGGTCCGGATAGCAGGAGATCCAGGTTCGCGTCCTTGCTGGAACAGTTAGATTTTTTATTCTGTTCCGTTGCACTATAAATTGTTAAAACTTACGTGGGATTAAATACCACAAAAAAAAAAATTTAAAAAAAAAACAAACGTGCTTCCATTTTAATTTTATGTATTTGCTAATTTTGAAGGAATGTAGCTGCTATTGAGGTTGTTCTCATACGATACTTTTTCCCAAACTAGCTTCTGGACCACTAATAAATGTGTACCATATGTGTAGACAAACCTCTCCACACCCGGAGCAGACTACAGACACATCGCGCTTTTCCACTTGTAAAAGATCCAAGGTTATTCGGGGCAGGTTATGTTCAACATGGCATGGACAACGAGAGGATCCTCTAGCAAGCACCGAACAAGGAACAAAGCTTGTTGACCACAAGAGATGGGATACAGCCCTACGTTAGTTTTGGGGTGGGGATACCTCAGCCCGTATCATCCCCCCTCCGCCTCACCACTGTTTGCTCAAAATCTCCTTCAACCCTTGTTTACGACTACCCCCTCCCCTCTACCGTGCTAAGAGAATAAGTATTACCTCGAGAGGTGAGGGTGGTGATCAAAACTCGTTACTTCGTCAAACAAGACCTCAGAGAAACGGAGGGAATAACACAATAAGCCCCGAAGAAATCAATAACGGAAGAGAAACTCTCTCAGTACAAGCAAACATCTCTCAGTCACGCAGGAGCTGCGTAATCTAAGCATACTCCCCTTGTTCCATTGAGACAGATTTAAATAGAGGTAAATGACGTAATTTACCTTCAGGCTGGAGATGAGCGGAAAAGGTAATAACACTGAGCTTTGTACACAGAATTCATACTTCTTAACATCTTCCTTTACAAGTGTTTCGAATGAAAATGTTAGAAAACGAAAAAGTTAAAATATATATAGATTATACACCCATTATGTCTAAAACTTAAATAAATTCCCTCAACCCTCTTTCCACGTCATCGGCTTTTAACCAAAAATAAATTCATACAACAGTTTCAAATAAAGCTAAATACAAAATTTTTACAATAAGCTGGCATACTCATTACCTTAAATTGCATTATTAAATATCATCCTTAATATACGTTAAAAAGTATATTTTAGAGTATAAATGTTTTAAAACTACATTTCGCGCTTATTTTATTCTATATTCTTTTCTAAACGCTAATTATAGAATAGGTAATAAGATTTTAGATGCCCGTCTACCTCTTCCTACCCTCACCCTTGACCATCATCACTTATCATTAACGAACATTGAAAAAATAAAAGAAAACGATTAAATGCAAGGGAATAGAATAAAAAATCTATCTAAAATTGCAAAATCTAAATTCTAAATTTGCGAAAAAGGAGCTTAAATATTAAAATTAGATGAATTTAGTTGAGGTTCGGTCAAGGTAGATCCAAAAAAAAAATACAAATTTAAAAAAAGTGTATTTTTTTTTTAAAGATTATCTGGATCTATTATTTACGATTATTTGGATCTACCTTGACCGAACCCCAACTAAAATCATCTAATAATAATATCTACGGTTAAAAAACTCTCCATTTGAACTTAATTATTAAAATTCGTTTCATTATTTTGAAAATCAAGGATGTTAAAGTGAATGCAGACAATTCACGCACAAATACACACATATATACTTGTAACTTCTTCAATGTAGGATCGGATAAGATCTTAAATTTTTCAAAAAAAAAAACACATCGAATGCCAATACTACCTATGGAAAATTGAAGGAAAAAAAATTTAATGATTGTGGAGAAATGGCAAAGATATGTTAGGGAAGCTGTAGGGGTAGTCAAACACCCCTAAAGAGAAGACGGGATATGAAGAGTAGGGGCATTGTGCGTTGAGAAGCAGACTTGGGGAAAGGATATCTGAGACTACAGCCAAAACAACGGTCTTTCCAGGTGGAGAGGGATTCCTGGAGGACTACCTGACACTGGTACTTGGCTGCTCAAGTGTCGGTCAAGTGCGACCTGCATACATCCTGGAGAGGGTCGGAGTACGATGAGCGAGAGCTAGCAACAGTAAGAAACTGCCCAACAAGGAGCGAACGGTAATGAGGGTATACGTTTGACTTGACGTATGATGAAATGACTACAAGGAAAGAAAAAAGTAAATAAACAAAAACTAATACAAATAAGAACTATACTGAACATAAGAATGTAGCATTATCTTCTGAGATGGTAATTCAGAATATCCAATCAAAGACAATCCTGAGTGTTTGTTTAAACAAGGAACACTATTTACGCGAGCCAGCAGATATGATAGGCTTCGGCAAAGCAGAACGATCCGGCAAACAGTATGGGCAAATCCCATTCGGGAAAACCACTAGAGGTTTGGGCGGCAATCCAGTGCAAAATAAATAAGTACAGCTGATCACCTGTCAATGTTAGCATGAAGATGTCAGTTCAAGCGAAACTGGTAGCAATGGGAAAACAAATTCGATAGATCTTCAAGTTCAGGTATTGCTAAACTTGAAAAATAATATCAAGTAAAAGCACCATTACATTTTAGCAAAGAACCCCCAAACAACTCATACAAAATAAATATTCTGAATGTGAAGAATCAATGAGTATTACATTTGAATTTAGCAGATTTATTTTAATATAGTAACGTTATTCCCTAAGATACAATACTTGAATTTAAAAAAAAAAAAATCTTAATGTTTAATGTCTTTTATACCTCTTCTCGAACGGGTGGTTCGAAGGACACTATTATAGAGGTATGTCAGGAAAATGATTGCTTTTTGGGGTAGGTTTCTAAGTATTAATCCGGTGATTAAATCATAGCCAGGTGCTTTGCATTTAGGCAGATGGTTTATAATGTACTTGACCTCAGAAGGTGTCACTGCCTTAATCGGTAAGGACATTGGTAATGGTATATCCAGTGACTCCTCAACCTCCGCATTATTGGACAAGTTATCGGGATCTGGATGAGGAGTGAATGTTTGCTTTAGATGCTGGGCAAACATTTGGGCCTTGTCTTTGTCGGAAGAGGCCCAGGAACCATCTTCTCGACGTAAGGGGGCAGAAGGTTCATGATACTTTAGAATCCTGCGAGTAGCAGTCCAGAGGGATTTGTCTCCTTTTGA
>KZ806900.1:229702-244104 GCA_000696205.2 Oncopeltus fasciatus | reverse complement strand
ATATATATAAGTATATGTATATACTATTTTACAATTTTATTTAAATAATTTCTAATAAATACCTTTCAATAAGTGCAGAAGAGTAACTATGAAAAATTTCAAAATTAAGTTTTCATCTATAATTTTGAAGGTCACCTTTATCTGACATGGCTCTGGGACAGTGAATAAAACTCGACCATATCAAAATCAATATTGTCTTCTATTGCAAACCGACGAATGGGTCCATTTTTCGCTTAGATAGGGAAAGGGGGGAGGGGTTAGGGAAAGGCAAAAACTTACCGACGTAAAGTATTATTAATAGTGTAGAGGGAATAGAATGAGACAACTAACGCGTCCTGGTGGTGTAATGGTTAAGCACGCCTGCCCGGATAGCAGGAGATCCAGGTTCGATTCCTGGCTGGGAGAGATATATTTTTTTATTCTATTTCCTCTCATTAATTGATTAATCAATAGTATTGCAAAACAGTTTATAACAAAATGGAAGGTTTAAAATGTAATTTTTTTTTTTTTTTTCATTCATAGAAGTAAAGAATCCAGATCCATCTGTAACTCGGTAAAGTAATAGCTATCAAGGTATTCTAGAACCTTTGTCTGATCATCTGTGGAGAGTATCAAATATTGAAGTACATAACCAATCATTGATCATGTTAAGGAGTATGTAAAAAATATAAAAGAAATTCGCATTCAATAATATTTTAGAACAAAAGCTTATTAAGAGAGATACAAACATTATTTAATACAACCCAGCACAGTTTATTTAAGCAGTTAAAGTTTAATGAACTTTTAAAAAAATTACCTAAAATAAATTATTCAGTCATTTTCCAAATGAAGAGATGCCCAAAAATGCATGAAAGTAATAGGGGAATGACTATTTTAAAGTAATATTTCGAAGTGTAGATGACCCCTGTAACCAGAAATATTTCAATACTTAAGGATATAAGAATGTAACAAAGGTGGCTGAGCGCCTCACTTGGGCTTTCTTTCTTATATTCCTTCTAGAGCTCATTGTTATCTCCAGCTTGAAAGATGATATAAGTCATTTCTCTTATTTTTTGCCGGTATTAGATGAAACATGGGTTAAATATGATAAAATGGAAATCTCCATCGGGTCAATTCCTAATTAAATATACAGCTATCATTAAAAAAAAAAAATTAACTCTCGGTTTATCCGGGCTTCCGGTTAATTTTAATGGAGGACACTTTGGAACTATATAAACGCAATGCTAAAGATGAAAGACAAAAAAAAGTCCTCTTAATGAACCTTGTTAAATTGCGATTATGGAGGGTTTAACTGTAAGTGGTTCCTGCTGAAGCAGAGAGGTCCGTTCCCCTTGAATTTCTAGCAAGGGAGCAGTGAAAGTTGTCTTGCCTTCACTGTCGAAAGACTTCACGCTTTGTTGGGAGGGCATCTACCTCGTCCATGGCCAGAGGATGTCCTCCTACCACAGTGTTCCTGATGAAGATCTCGCGAGTGGTCGAAATCTCCCCACATGCACCCGAATAAATCGTATATGTCCGCGAGATGAGGTTTTCGGACACATACATAAATAATTACCAATGATATGTTTTTATTCATTATATTACATTAAATCTAACTTAAGGAATGTCAATACACCGAAAAGGGGGGTTCGGAGGAAACCATAAACATATATCTCGATACTCACCAACAGATCAACTATATATTAAAATTTATATAAATCTAACTTAAAGAAAGCAAGCTTCATCTCTCCCACAAGATACATATATTTGGTGAAATGCTCAATTTCGACTTAAGATCCATCTTCAGAACCTAGCGTATTTTGGCTAACTGTACTACAGTTATTGAAGTAAATCTACAGTAAAAATATTTTTACTTAAACACCCTTTGGCTCGACTGACTCTGTTCTAAAAGAAATTTTTTAAAATGCACTCTAAAATTATTAATTACAATCAATAAAATTTATTATTACCCTGCGCAAAAGCTAGGCGAGTGAACCACTACTAGATAAAAAATAATGGTCTGGAGGTTAGTTATCCGTCGAGTATTATGCTGGAGAAATTAGTCAAGAATTCAGCCAGTATCAGATAAATAACATGCTCCAAAATTATTATGTAATTATTTTATAGTACCTTTCGACTCAACTTGTAAGTCATCATCAGAGCGACAGTGATGTCTGGAGAGATCTCCAAGGGAGGTTTATGGTCACATCTCAGAGTCAACAACTAAACTGTTAAGCTAGTAGTTTATCTCTACAATCTGAGCTTATGAGGAAAACAAGTAACATTTAAGCCTAGCACCATTCAATAACACAACACATGTTTACATATTATTTTTTAATTTTTATACCGTAATGACTTTGCTAAAATATAAATAATGTTATAAATAATTTATTAATTTATACATATCTACAGGTTTGCTTATTAAGACAAGTACCCTAAGACAGTCAGACTTAAACAGGACCAGAGAAAATTCGAATGAAGCTCTGCTGTTTACCCCTTACTAAATATAATGTGAGAATGGTCGGGGTTTCGGCCAGGAAGAAAAAATATACACCAAAATTTGGAGTAATATTTTTATTTATGCCAACGTTTCGGCTTAGCTAGTAAGCCATCATCAGGGCAATGGTGTTGAGTGGAGAAATCTCCCCAGGGTAGTTGTTCACATTGTAAACTGCAGAAAAAAACTGAAAACCAGAGACGGCCAACTAACCATTAACCATGCTTACTAAATATATTTAACAAAATGCATTAGAATAGTTAAATTTAAAAAAAATGTAATATTTTAAATGTGATAAGACCAAAATAATTGAGTTAAAATATAAAAAAGAAAAGAACACTTCAAACTAGATTCGGATTGGTAAAAGTAAGATAAACTTTCAACCACTTAATGGTATTAAATAAAGTTAAAAATATATTAATGGAACACAAATTACCAGGTATGAGTCAAATGAAGTTTTTATTAATAAAGCTTGAATACTTCTTTTCCCACGACTGACTCACTGTTTAAATATGTATTTTAATTTGCATCCTACAATTAGACTATATTTATTTAAGATGTGTTTATAAATTTCATCGCTCCCCTTCAGAAAAAAAATGTTTCACTGAAAAATGTGAGAAAGAAAAGGTATATGTCTTCTTTTTGTGTGTCTGTGTGAAAATAATAGTTCAATTGATAGATTTCCAATAAAAACATTAATAGGTCACACAGCAAATTTTAAATATTAATAAATAAAATAAAAAATGTATGATTATAAATATANACTACAAAATTAATAATTTATTTTAAAATTTTGTTGAATTAAGCAATTTTTTCACTTACTACAAATTGCTTTTTTAAATTTAGGCGTTATCAAAAGAAATTATTGTTGTGCAAAATATTAAAATCATTATAAGTTTAAAAAACAATTTCATGATGCATACTTAAATTTTTAATTCAGTAAATGAAGACTAAATAGTTACAATTATATATCAATTTCACATAATACAAGTTTAAAAAGGTAAAATAAGTTAATGGCGGAATTGAAATAAATGTATATAAATAATCTTCAATGAAAGAAAAATTGCCATCCATCCAACCACTTAAAGTCATAGTGGGAGGGAAGGAATAACTAAAGACAGCCACCATATTTTAGTCATTCATGGCACTGAGATTTCGCACTGTACATGTGTTTGAGATCACTGAAATAAAATTACTTTGTTACTAGCATCTATAATTAGGAATTTATTTTTTAGATAAAACAAACAGTTATTCATTAATAATCATAACCAATCAACTCCTTTTTATATATTTAAAATAAAATATATTACAATTGGTGTGACACTTATAAATGAGTGGGTTAGGTACTCAAAGTTTATATCCAACGGTCCAGAGTTCAGTATTCATCGACCACTCTTAATCTTTTCTTCCTGTGCTAATATTTGTAATGGCCAAGAGGATGGTAAATCATTTTGCACTTTAAATTTTTTTTTTCTAACAAAAATAAAAATAAAATTTCTTACCTGCAGAAGCATTAGAAAGGGTGGACTGCTGCGAAGCCTCATCAAGAGTAGTTCCATCTGGGCCTGTTGTAACTATAGAAGTAACACCACCACTACCTCCACTTCCGCTACCCCCACTTTGGCTAACTGCTGTCAACGTTGAACCTGCACAGGTTGAAAATATACAAATTTAAATTTTTATAAGTATTTTGAGAAAAAACAAGGAAAACAATATTTAATCTATATAAAAAAAATAAGTGGTATTTTTCTTTAAAATAATATATTTAAAAAGTAAAATGAACATTTAATGTAATTTCAGTTGATCTGGATAATAGGATTTGGATAACAGTCTTGGCAGAATAAATGGAATTCAATAGAATAACATGGACTCGATGGTAAGAATCTACATCTTGATAGTGAAACTCATAACTACAGGGAATCCAAAACAATTTTTTTAACGAAAACTAAAAATTAAGTCAAATATGCTACAAATGTCAGACAAATTAAAAAAGTTTCTTAAAACTGGACCACTGGTAGTACCACTGCCACTAGTAGTACTAGTAGTAGTGACATTTATATCTCACATATTAAAAATTAAAAGCCGATCAAAGAAAAAGTTCTAATGAATGGGGTATATAATATAGCTTGACTTTAGGCCGCAAGAGATCGAGTTGTTTATTATCTGATTATTGAAATCTAACCAAGGTTTTCAATGGGTTGCCCACATCTGGTTTTGTTTTTTGTTACTTTCTTAGTGTTTATGATTGTATGACCGATTATTCCAGGTGACAAAACATCCCCTCTTACCTTCATAATAGGTAGGTGTGGAGAACTTTCTAAGCATTTTGTTATTGTTTTTCTAAGCATTTCACATCACACTGTTTTTTTTAGCATTCATATTACATCACTTTTAGTTATATCAATTGTATGTAATAATAATGTAAATCATATAGTTTTTTTGTTTTTTTATGACATTTTTTATTAAGGCTTATTTTAAACAATTGAAACAAATAAATTAACTATATTCCTAATATTATTACTAACAGTGTCACAGTATTACATATCCTCAGGATATAGAGTCAACAAATTAAAAATAATAATTTACAATATTTGTAAATGAATATTACAAATTATTGTAAAAAGAAAAAAACAAACAAATAAAATAAAATAAATAAATATATTTTACACCTATTTCGGTCTATAAATGTTTTTCCTAAGTCAAATTAAACAAAGATTTTAAACTTGGAAATTCAATTTCCTCAAACCTCCACCCTCCCCTTCGCAATCATCCGATTTAAACTAAAAATGAATAATTTTAAAGAATTACAATTAATATTTTCAATACCTAACATGATTCCTATATATTGTAAATGACAGGTCCTACCCAACATTTGAAATTACATTTTTAATTATCCTTCTTAATATAGGCTTTTTTTTAAATATAATTTATTCTTTTTAACCTGTAGTAGAAGATAAATATTCTAATAAACTTTCAAATTTAGTCTGCCTTCTGAATATATATGTGTATATATATAAAGTATATGAAAAAAATGAAACACTCGCGGCTGCGATATGTAGCAATCAAGAACAGGTCGAATAGAGAGTACAGTGCACACACAAAAAGAAAATATCACAAGGAGCAAATTTTCGGGGATCTATTGCCCTTCGTCAGTGAGAAGTAAAGAGATACTAGTACGAGGGCGGGTCATTAAGTGCGTAACTTTTTGAATTTCCCGCCTTATAATTAGGTTGGCAACACTGCTCCTGTCAACAAGCATCTATCAGCTGGCTCCTGTAAAAGTTTGAACACGCTGGGTCTTTTAGTTTGTGTTTGACGGTCTTTAAAGACAAACAACTTCGTGAATTGTGGAGAAAATGGAGGAAAGTGAATTTCGTGTGCTCATCAAGCATTATTTTTTGCGGAAAAAAACCTTCACTGAAACAAAGGCCAAGCTTGATAAATACTATGGGGACTCTGCACCATCGATATCAATGGTAAAAAAGTGGTTTACAGAATTGTAAACGTACAGAATTGTACGTTGTGGCCGTACAAGCACGATCGATGCCGAACGTTCTGGACGACCAGTAGAAGTCGCTACACCCGAAACAATTGAAAAAAATTCACGATATGGTGTAAGTGCGGGAGATTGTGGAAGCCATAGGCATATCACATGGGTCAGTGGTTTCGATTTTGAATGATCACTTGGGTATAAAAATGCTATCCGCAAGATGGGTGCCGCGTTTGCTAACAATCGACCATAAACGCAATCGTGTGACAACTTCGATCGAATGTTTGGCGTTGTTCAACCGCAACAAGGACGAGTTTTTTGCGCCGATTTGTAACAGTGGACGAAACATGGATACACCACAACAAGCCAGAGACAGTCAAAACAGTGGGTTTTGCCGGGTGAATCAGCGCCGAAGAAGGCCAAAGTGGGTTTGTCAGCCAATAAAGTCATGGCTACTGTTTTCTGGGATGCACGCGGTGTAATCCACATAGATTACCTTCAGAAGGGAAGAACAATCAATGGCGAATATTATACCAACTTATTGGACCGATTTAATGAGAATTTAAAGAAAAAACGACCGCATTTGGCCAAGAAAAAAGTTCTTTTCCATCAAGACAATGCAAGAGTCCATACGTGTGTTGTTTCCATGGCAAAANATTATTTTTGCATTGTTAATAGACAAAATATTAACAGTTTACTTGTAAGAATAATAATACTTTTAAATTATTAATTTTATTATCAAATAAACAGAAATGAAAACCAAGTTTATTTGTAATTTTTAAGTGAAAAAATTTAGTAGTTCAGTCACTTTACCTGATAATAAGCAGACGAAAATAAACAGCCACTCCATCCTTATCTTTGTGGTCATGACGGTGCTGAGTTCCACAGGTAGTGGAGTCAAGTTAAATCGAAAAATAAAATTTAAAACAGAAATCAAATAAGATTTTCACGTTGGGAGAAACGCACAGAAAAAGTTCACAGGTGATAGATCAGCTGTCAAACTTCATCCATGGGAGGATTAAGAAGACGCAAACTGAGTTAGAAGACGGTGTAGAAGTCCCTTTGATTGCTGTGTCGCCGGCTGGGGCATATATATATATATATATATATATACACATACACACACAAACAGGAATATTCCTGGTCAGTGTCGAAGGCATTTGGAATGGGGTTGCCACCAGATAGCCTAAGAGGTTGATGGGGAGGATAAAAAATAATGAACTCCTTAAGTCAGATCAATGCTAGAAACTAGGATTATTTTTCATTTATACATAAAAGTAACCATATTTAGATAATAACTGTGTCTTTACAGAAAAATTAATTATAAAATCATGGAATACGATAAAAATACAACAGAAACTACAAAAATTGTTATAAATTATATTGTTCATTAATTTTAATACAATTATTAGAATAATTGCTAAGGCTCTATAATTAATCGAACAAAATAAATAGATCAAAGCATTGCCTCTTTCAGCAAGTTATCTTATCTTATGAGTGTCTAATAAGTTCAAATTAGCAAGGCAATAAATTAAACTATTTGAAAGGTTTCCACTATCTGATTTTCAGAGGCAAAAACATTCCAGGTAACAGTGTGTAACCAAATATCAGGACTACAGGTTTGATTCCCATCTAGAGCAAAACCATATTGAAATTAAATGTTGCCCATGACCATGAGTGTTTAAAATAGGGCATATTTCATAAACCTTAAAATGGATTTAAAGCAGACAGTCTCTCCTTCCATGAGCCTAAGTGGTTGAATAAAAGAATAAATGAAATAAAGGCTTCTTTTTGGAAAAAAAGAAAAAAAAGGTCATTAACACAGGAGGAACATAAAAAAGCAGATTTCCTATTTTTCATTAAAATGATCATGGGTAAATGACAAAAGAGCTCTAATAAGCTGGGGGGAGCATAAAAGTTAAGTCCACTAAACCTGGCTCTATACTGACAGTGTGTAATGGCTCTATACTGCTATAGTATCTCAGTTAAATTTTATTTATTTATTTAAAATAAAAAATATCTTTCTTAATAGGACAATAATTCTGTGTAAAAACATTTGAATATTAATAAATAATTCAGTATTTTATACTTATTATATACTAAAAACTAAATTAATTACAAATTATTGATCCATTTAATAATAATATTCATTTTATTAGGAAATGTGATTAATTTTCATTAACCATTATTTATTTAAGTTAATTTAATATCAAGATGCCAATTAAAGAAGATAATAAGAACATAAAGAGAAATAATTTAGTAAAATACAAATGATCACAAATAAATTATAACTCCTATTCTAACATGCACTTGAAATAAATAATAAATTTCTGACATGTGAGTGAAAAATGTTCATTTACTACATTCTTATAAAGGTACAAAACAGGTGGCATTCCTCATATATTATATTGTTATTTAATTCAAAACTGATAAGTCCTCTCCTTGTATGGGGTACAAGGACTTGTCAATTACAATATGAATTATTGATAATAATGATGCTATTAATAATTGGAGAAATAAATAAGATAATTAGATGTTTACTAGCCAAGGAAGAAAGTCATGGTAGAACTGTAGTAATAGTATGGCATAAAAACATTAATATGAGAAATAATATATTATATGTTAGTATTTATTTCCTTAATACTTAATTTTTTTTTTCAAGGCTGATAGAATTAGAGTATATTTTTCTAGAAACTTACTTAATAACACACAAAAATTCACAAGTTGTTTATGCAAAAAAATAACAAAAAAAAAAAAAACTATTTAATTATAATCTAATTCAATAAATATAATATTAAATTATCAGTTTTACGATACAATGATGTACTTACTATTAAATATTTGTAGGTAAATTATTTCAAAATACTGTTCAATTTAATTCCTTAAAATAGCTTAGTAATTCATAGGATAGCTTTTAAGAGAGGTAAATTATTATTAACAATAAATAAAAAAAATTATATATACTTAGAAACCTAATTAAAATAGCCAGTTTATAAATTGAATAAGATTAATTTCAGTATGTTAACAATGTTTTTAATTTCTTTTTCCTGTCTAATTTTTGAATTTTATTTAAGTGAAATATTTTAGTTATGTTTTAAAATATCCTACTAAGCTACAAACATTATGAGTTAAAAATAAATATATTCCAAATATTCCGGTAAGAATGGTATAAATATATAGTGAAGAAAGTAATTCAGAGATTATTCTTTTACCTGGGAGTAAAATGAGTTGTTTAACATAATCTTCTAATGAAAAAGGTCCTCGAATACACCAAAATTGCTAAATAATGAGGTCGGAATTTGAATAACAAACGAGTACTGGCCGAAAACTGGAGCGAGAGGTTCTTAAGAAAATCTTCAATGCCTTTTTGATATGCAGACAAATTTGTATTGTTTTTAAGATTAATTATTTTGTATTAATTCGGTTATTTTTAAATATTCGAAACTACTAATTTAGATTGTTTTATTATTTTTGCATTGTTAATAGACAAAATATTAACAGTTTACTTGTAAGAATAATAATACTTTTAAATTATTAATTTTATTATCAAATAAACAGAAATGAAAACCAAGTTTATTTGTAATTTTTAAGTGAAAAAATTTAGTAGTTCAGTCACTTTACCTGATAATAAGCAGACGAAAATAAACAGCCACTCCATCCTTATCTTTGTGGTCATGACGGTGCTGAGTTCCACAGGTAGTGGAGTCAAGTTAAATCGAAAAATAAAATTTAAAACAGAAATCAAATAAGATTTTCACGTTGGGAGAAACGCACAGAAAAAGTTCACAGGTGATAGATCAGCTGTCAAACTTCATCCATGGGAGGATTAAGAAGACGCAAACTGAGTTAGAAGACGGTGTAGAAGTCCCTTAGATTGCTGTGTCGCCGGCTGGGGCAGGTCTGCCGCTGCTGCTAGCGGCGGGTGGGTGGTGGGGGAGGGTCTGGCCGACGCCTGCGCACTGGCTTCACAACACACACCTGTTGCTGGCTCCTAGCCTCTTTCCGACTTCCCTCTTGTCCCTGCTGAGAGGAGAGGCGCCACTCGGATGACAGACGTCGAGGACGTCTCACTTGTTGTGTGTGGTGGGCTTTTAGCGGGATTTTCCAGAGGGGCGCGCGCGGGATTCGGACACGGCTTCGACAGGTTCCCTGGTTGGAGGAGTACTGCCGGCTTCCCTGGCCGAGGTGACTAACACACCTTGGGCCCCCTCTCCTCGTGACCCTGAGGAACGGGCTCCTTCTCCCACTTCTTCTCACCGCTTGCATTTCTCTCAGACAGGAAATCTCTCCCAGTAGTCGTATATGATCCAAGGAAAATGGATTTCTACTTTTCTCTCTTGTTTGCTTATTGGTTCCTAATTTGAAGGTTTCACTTTGTGGGGAAGTCAGCTCGCCTCTGCCTTCTCGTGAATACTTCTTCCGGCCTTGGCCACGTAGAAAAGTTACTTTTTGTTATTGGATGACTTTAGTTAGGGTTCGGTCAAGGTAGATCCAAACAAATACAAATTAAAAAAAAAAAGTATTTTTTAAAAATATTATCTGCCAACGTTTCAATAATTGACAATAATATAATACAGAATTACAATAACGTAATGTGATATCAAAAGTATGAATGTAGAAAGCTATGTAAGAGAATTTAAAAAGATTTTAAAAAACAATTTGAAAAAAACAAGCAAACAAACAGCTTATTGACAAGAAAAAAATTGAAATATCATTAAAGCAGTAATTTGCCACACCTACCTATCATGAAGACGAGAGAGGACGTCCTGTCCCTAAGTTCACATTTCCATGACTACAGGGAAGTATAAATTTTCAAGATACGCACCGTGGGAGGTAGAAAGGTGGGGGGGAAGGTAAGAGGCGGAAGGTACAAAGGGAAAGCGGCCTGTATCAAAAAAGGGCAATAAAAAGGACAAAGGAAAAAATTGGGAATAGGTAACTTTGGAACTGGGAAAAATGTTGAAAATTACGAGAAAAAAACAATGAACTATTATTTGAGTATAAATTGTATTTTATACTAAATATATGTTTAAAAACGATCATTTTTTTTACACCCCTTAAAAAAATAAAAATTAAGTCTACACTTATGTTAGCGAGATTGTAGGATTAAAACTAAAATGTGTGATTTTATTTGGTTGTGGTTTTTATCCCACGTAAATTTTAAACAATTAATGAAAGGAAATATAATAAAAAATGTATTGTCCTCGCCAGGAATCGAACCTGGATCTCCTGCTATCCGGGCCGGTGTGCTGACCGTTACACCACAAGGACTAGCTAGATATCTCACTCAATTCCCTCTACATTAGCGAGANAACGGTCAGCATACCAGGCCCGGATAGCAGGAGATCCAGGTTCGATTCCTGGCGAGGACAGATAGATTTTTTTATTCTGTTCCCTCTCATTAATTGATTAAAATTTACGTGGGTTAAAAAACCACAACCAAATAAAATATTTATAAATCTAATCTATAACCATCAATTTTCGGAGCTGCAAATAAAATTCTAATTTAGTTAAAATAATAATAAACCGAATTCTTTAAGATAAGGGGTTAAAATGAGTGTGAGACCTCCTTTTTTTCTTCTTTTTTTTTTCCTTTTTTTTTTTTTAAATGTAGAAATCAAATTCGGTTTTTAGACTTTTCATTGAAGAAGTTCATTTTTATGAAAAAGGTTGAGAAAAATGGGGTTTTCGAGGGAGGCCAAAACTTATATTCCTAATATCTTCTCTGTGATATGACTTACCAAAAAACTTAAAAACAGGTGTAAAAAATAATTTTCTAACTATTACGTTCTATAATATTCTTTATGAAACGCACAAAGATTTAAAAAAAGACATTTAGGAATGTTACTAAGGGGTGTAAGCGCTCCTCTCTCCTGCGAACATTACTGGACTAAAAAGGAGAGTTTTTTGACCGTGGATATTATTCATAGATGATTTTAGTTGGGCTTCGGTCAAGGTAGATCCAAAAATGTATTTTTTAAATTTGTGTTTTTTGGATCTGCATTGACCGAACCCCAACTAAAATCATCTATGAATAATACCTACGGTCAATAAACTCTCCTTTTGTTACTGGACATACCTTTTTCAGCTTTTAAATTAAATTTAGTCCTTTAATCTTTTTTTATCCATCTTATACGAAAGATAGGAAATCTTCTTAGATTTCGCAGCTTTTCTTCTTTTTTTTTTTAAGTCTCCCGAAAATATTCAAGCGCTCTTTCCCGTATCTTTCTAGTTCACAATCTCTGGTGTCAAACAAGCAGATAAACGTGGTGAGAGTCAGCTGAAGCGGAGACGTAAAGAGTGCTATATAGCCATCGAGTGGAGAGGAAAACTTTTCTTTGGTTATCTTTGTCGAGAAGAAATGTTGAAGAGTGTAACTTGAAATGCCCTATGTCAAGGACGAGACGTCGCCCAAATTATGAGTGGCCTAAGAAGTAGGGCAGCTTAAACGGAGCCAAAGAAATTAAAAGTTTAGTAGTGAGACCTCTTTGGGAGAGTGCCTTCTAATGACGTACCTCAAATAAGTTCTTCTGAGTTCTTCCGTCTTTTACGGCTGCTTAAACTTTCTCATTGCCCTCTTTTGCGTTTCCAATGCTGGCTTAGGACTTTATTTTCTCTCAATCGATGGGATTAATGTTACCATGAAAATGTGTTGGTGGGATAGACTTTTTATGTTTCTAGTAATGGGGAATGAAGACGGTTCCTGTCATACCAACTTGTTTCAGCTGCAACATCATAACCATTCACACACACGCACAAACAGGGGAGGTCAAAATGTTCTCGGCCTACCTGTGAAGGAGAGGATTAAGATAAAGAACTTATACCTTATCATGTTTATCTAATCAGTGGTTATATTCATATAAATTTACATAATCCTGCCATTTCTTGTGCCAGTACTTTTAATACTTTTGATTTCATCAGTTTGCACTTGCCATTGCATTACCACTTGCACACCTCTCGTAAAGTGATGGCCACGAGTGACACCCTGGAGAATACGAATATGTTAAATGGATGAATTGTATTTTGTTGGTTGACCGAACCCCAACAAATTTTCCACTAATCATTTAAATGAACTTTTCCCCTTTAATTATATTAATCACATAAATTCTGAATTTTCTGGGCTTCTTAATGTTTAGGCTAATATTTCGAATTTTGTTAAATTATTATGGGCTCTGTTTCAATGTTAATTAAGAACAAAAAAAAATTAAAGTTAATTTCCTACAACAAATAAATATCCGTACTATTAACAATACAACCTACTTCCCTTACTAACTAATTAATAAATAAATAGAAAATATAAATTACTTATAGCTAATCAACATATATGTACTAAAAATTACTGTCACTTATGACTTCACTGTTACCGGCATTGCAAAGACTACGGCCAGACCGACACTCTGAGGCACGCGATAGGACACGGAAATTCCCACTGAGTAACACTAGCTTATCACTGACTCGAGGGGCCGCAGGCGAGCAGCTTTTATAACTTCGTGAAAAGTCCGAGGCAGGCCTTGAAGGATCTAATAGTTATTTCCGCGTAAACCTAATTTTGTTTTTAGAAGCAAGGAAACAGGTGGCATCCTTTAATTGGCTCCTTCCGTACAGGCTTGATCCTCTCGTCACATGCTTCTTTAGTCTTTAACAATATATTTCCTTTTCTTCAGGACTAAAATACACTAAACAAATTTGCACCATGTGTAATACTTAATGACTTTAATAATTATTAAATGCGTTATATGATGATTAACATAATCATAAAGTAAGCTATTATTATTTAAATTATTAATATTATTACTATATTTCCTACTATTATATATAAAAAATTTCATTAACTTCTCAAAAGTAGTGAATTTTAACAATAGAAACAAGCATTAGTTTAATAAATCTAAAGTCGATAAGTAACATTAGAGATACGTCTCATCTTATCAAATGGTTTATGACTAGTATGATGAGAGTAAGGCAGTGGTAACTAAAACCACTGTATGTGTGTGTGTATGTATATATAATTATATAACAAATATTTTATTTTACTAATTTTAATAATTAGAAGGAAATTGAAACTTAGATTAATTCTATTTTATCGCAAAAGAGTAATTTGATAATAATAAAGATGACGTCATGTAGCTGCAGAAAGTTTTATAATTGAAGAAGATATATAGAATTTTTTTATTTAATAAACATTTCTATATAATAAAAGACAAATTACACTGCACAACAAAAAAATATTTTTTGAATGTTTCCTACACTAAATTAGTCTATTTCTACTGATTTTGGGGTGATAAAAACGAAAATAACATTGAAAAATTTTTATTAGCTCTGGTTTTTGAGATATACAGCACTTAATCTTAAAGAGTAGTTATACTATACGTGAAAAGTGAAAGTACAAAAAACAATATTGTTATGTTTCTTTTAGAATATTTTAAGTACAAAATTGAT
>KZ806900.1:208697-221312 GCA_000696205.2 Oncopeltus fasciatus | reverse complement strand
TATATATATATATATGAAATGTAAAGTTATTCAAATACGAAAATTTGCATAGATCATATTTTAAGGTACTTCTAAGGGGGATTTAAAATGTTTCAAAAGTCGCTTCATTCGTACGAGTTAAAATAGTCTAAGAACTGGGGGTTAACTCCATAAACATGAAATTTATCTTTTGGACCAATGGATATACATTTAACTTTAATATTTATTTTTTTAAGAATCACGAGGCATTTGTATTATACTAGAGATTTAAAAAATAATGACAATAATGATAATAAAATAAATAGAATTAAATTTGTGCAGAGGAATATTTTGGAGTAAACCGATACAGACATTTATTTTAAAAATTAGTTGTACATATTTTTATAACATTATCTATTTTAATGTAATTGTATATTAATTTAATGTGATTAATTAATAGTAACATTTATATTACATAACATTTTAAAATATTTATGTTATTAGATCTTATAATAAAGTTAAGTGGTGGATATTGGTTTTTTTTAAAGCACAATACTTAAATTTATTTTCCACTAAAAGGAAAAAGTTAATGTTCTAAATGTGTATACGATGAAGACATATAGTTTTTGAGCGTTTATGCCTTACAAAGACGGCTTCTTCGTCACGCAGTACACATATGTTTTGCTGGTAAGTCCGTTAAGGGGCATTAGACCACACACTACAATAGCCCCTTGAGTATAAGCTGGATTTCCATACAACATTTTGTCTCAGTGGCGGAGGCTTTTCAATGTCATGTGTTACTTCTTCGCAAAGAGTAATGCTTCCCTCCCTTTGCTGCAGTCAGATAACTAAATATTTATTATGAGAGAGGTAAAAAAATGTTTTTTTTCGTTGTTTTTTTTCAGTCAACGTTTCGGGCATTGAATTTCAGGCCTTCGTCAGGGAATATAGGATGTTGGGGAGAGAGAGACTCGTGCTTAACAGTGTCTATATCATGATATGTGATGGCAAATAAGTCTCTCTCTCTCTTTCACTCGCTCCCTCTCCCTCACCATCACCCTGTCAGCCCTGATGAAAGCCGAAACGTAGGCTGAAATAAAAATTTTTTGGCTACAAATTATTTTTTTATTTCTTCAACTACCAAGATCAAATTCATGATAATCCTCTCATCATAAAACTTGGCGGTCAACAAATTTACCTCCAAGAAAGAAAAAAAAAATGTTACGATGTTTGAATGGGAGACTGGGCCAATGGCATTCAATGTCAATAATTAATAATTGTAATTAATAATTCTTCTGCTAACCAAGACCAAGAGCGAATTCCTGATAATCTTTTCTTCATAAAAGTTGATAGTCAACTAATTTCCCTTCAAACTAAATATTTATCGAAACCAACCTTTTTCGCTTACGCAGGATATTATTAGTATCTATGTATGTATTATATTATTAGTATATATATATATATATATATATAAATTAAAGTAAGAACGAATCATATTTTTAGCTTTTCCTGTGTAGGATTGGTGAAGACTGAACAGGCTACAATTTCTCGGAAGGAATTCTGTTAAAATCGATATATGACACTGGGAAATGGAACCAACTAGATTACTCTCCGATTAAGTTCTGACAGAGTTTATGGAGTTTTAGGAGAGGAGCGGTAATTTTGCTAAAATCCCATGTCCCATGGGTACATATGCTAACTAGTCAGACTGCCCCCCCCCCCCCCTATGAATTAACTAGAAGCATAAATAGGGAACTTGTTTCCAGGGCTTACACTGTTCACACAAACTTCAACAAAACCTCACTTCAGTAAAACCCTATTGGACAGCTATAATTATATTTCCAGAAGATCTCCCACCCAACAAGGCTCTAGTCACTTCGGTTCCCTGCGGCGACATGCAGTTCCTAGTAGGAGATCACCACAGTGGTGATGTCTAGCTGAAGTAGAACAATGATAACGACAACTATTGCGATGGTAGTTGTGATTGTTGTGGCGGTTTTGGTGATTGTAGTACGGTTTACTCTTAAATGGTCCTCTGCTCAGTTTTTATTGCTAATACCATAGTAACATACTATTATTTTAAAGATCTCGAATATAAATTATATGCCTCGTGATTCTTAAAAAAAATAAATATTAAAGTAAACTGTCTATCATTGGTCCAAAAGATAAATTATATGTTTATGGAGTTATCTCCCAGTACTTGGACTGTTTTAACTTGTACAAATAAAATTACTTTTCAAATATTTGAATATTTGAAATCCCACTTAGAAGTGGTCAAAATAGGCTCTATGCAAATTTTCTCATTTAAATAGTTTTATGTTAATTTGTATATACAGCAAAAGCCTGTTTAAAAAATAAGTATTAAATATTCAGTCTTTAAAATTATTTTTGCTTAACATTGGAAGGAAAATCACTGTTAGTGTCACTTATATCTTGTTTATCTTGCTTATTAAAATTAATACAGTCACTATTATTGATGAAGATTTGAAGAAAAAAATATATAAAGAAAATAATAGCTACTCATAGCAAAAGAAAACATCTGGAAATATGTGCTGAAAGAGGATGACTTGCAACGAAGGATAAAATGGAAAAATAAATTGAATTATTAGGGAAGTTTGATCGAGGAAAGAATTAATGTAAAGAAATCCTTAAATAGAAATGAGTCCGTCACGCAGGAGTTGCGTCTTCTAAGCAGATTTTTCATGTTTCATTAAAATATACATAGATGACAGATAGAATGAGGCAAATTATTATAATTTAATTCACAAGCTAGAGATGACAATGAGCGATATGACCACTAAGCTTTGCTCTAGACGAGCTGGGAAGGTAGAGTGGGGGAAGCGCCCTACCATCTTTGTTATAGTAGTAGATTTCTTTCTTATTGTGTTATTTTATTTATAATATTTTAAACTATAAACGTCAGAAAGCTACATTTTACTCCTATTCTACTCTATAAACTTTTTTGTAACTCATACGTGTAACAATTATTCGATATTAAGATCATATATATGATGATATATATATATATGCTCTTCTCCTGTATTTCGTCTTTTTCTCATCAGATTTTAACCTATCTTCAATCATTCAATTATATCAGGAGTATGCAATAAAAATTATAACTATCGAACTTAGTTTCTATATTTTAAAAATAGAGGGCCACCCAACATTTATCTTCTTAATGTCCTTTATTTATTTTTATTTTTTTTAAAGAATTGTATAATAATAGCGTTGTAGTAGGTCATAGGATCAGAAATAAATTAATGACTTTAGGAGCTTGAAGTACCTCTTCGGAAAGCCAAAATGGAGGATATGTCTACCTCATAGTTGAGGGCACCAATGAAGGCCTTGGAAGCTGGAGCAACCGAGAGTTGAGATCGCTTCAGAGTTTCGTTCTAGGAGTCAAGTATATGATCGGAAGGGGCGAATCCCTAAACCAATAGAAGTAGAGCTAGATAAGGGTGCTGGAGAAGTGGTGACGCTGGCTGGAGGCTCCTCCACTCTAGAAAACCTGCAAGAAGTAAATGATACGCAAATCTTTTAGGTAATGCTCTTAGTTAAAGAAAATAAAACATGAAAGGTTAACACATAAAATATTAATTATTGTTCAGCAATTGATCATTTTATATTTATGTGTAATATTTTAGATTATCAGAATAATATTATTTCATTAACATTTCGATAACAAACTCGGGAACTTCAGATGGAGCAATACTTATATCTTTTTCTTACATATAAATGATGAGTGACTTAAATTTAACAATGGGCATCTGTTTTATGAGAACTACGTGAGAGATATGGATGATTTCGTCGTTCATGGCCTCGAAGAAAAGTCTTAAGGGATGCCTGTCGTAGGGATTCGAAGCAGGGTGAGACGGACTGTAGGGGGTGGATGTAGGGTTGAATATTTGATGTATTAGACCCTTGACGGCATGCAAGCACGTACAGCGGCTTCAAAGGGCCGGCGAAGGGCCCGCGGGGGTCCACAAGACTCCTGCAACTTCTGAAGGGCTAGCCAACCCCCGGGTTTATACACCACCTCATATAAGGGCATATAATCATACAGCATGTAGCGCACAGGGCAAATATAATATATTTGGTTCGTTCCTTTCTTTAGAAAAAATACTAATATCAAATTTTCAACATTTTAATATATTTTGAACTTTCTGGATTTTATCAAACACTTGTTTTGGGGGAGAAATTTATCTAAATGTTTGGTGTTTGTTTAAAAAAAAATCACATTTATGTGTGATTCCAGAAATTTGATATGCTATAAACTCTAAACATAAAAATGTCTTCAGCCAATTAAAGGGAATAAGCTGTAGTATATAATATGTATAAGGTCAATTAGTCAACAGCCATAATTGTACAAATTGAAGTAATAACGGGCAAATTTGAAATGCGAATTACTATCTTCTTTGAGAATGTCCTGAAATGACCCTAAATTAAAACTAGTTGTATTAATACTATATTACGAGTTTAAAAGTAACAACTTGATAGAAAAAAAAATAAGGGAATTTAATAAATAGTTTCTACGTGCTTTAACGTTCACAGTAAAACAAGGATACGATAATTCACATATACCCACACACACAGAGAAAGACATGTTACTACATTAGTTGTGTATGTTTATTTTTCATATTCAGCCCTGATGAAGGCCTGCAATTTAGGCCGGAACTTTGGCTGAAATAAAAACTTTTTTGGCTACAAGTTAGTTTTTAATTCTTCAGCTTCCAAGATCGAATTCCTGATAATCCTCTCCTAAAAAAGTTTTTTTATCTTTTTCATCAGACTATGAATATTCTTTTCAAATAAAGTCCTTAATTACTTTTAAGCTAATGAAGAAAGATGTGAAATGAATAAATGTTTTCTGTAAATTTTCAATTTTTTATTCCAATTTTGAATTTAAATAAATTCAGAAATTTGTAGTAGGAATAAACCATATCCCGTGTTGGTTTAGTCTGCAATGCATCTGAGTATTGTGTTTTAGTATTATTCTCGGCGTTTTTTCATTCAGCTGTTCCCCCACAAAAGTTCTGTGTGAACACCAAATGTCTCAAATCTTATGCAAGATTATATAATCAATAAAAATTGTCTTTCCTTCTGTTAGATTTGTTTTATTACCAATTAAAATCGTGCAATTTGTAAACAATTAAGTCATTATTTTGTGTTAAATTTAAGCTAAGATAAAGAAAGGTTTTGTGTTTCATATTTTATCTTAGAAAAACTTTTTAAAAAAAATAAGATACATGTAAATTATTAGGATTGTGCATTTTTGTTTGCGAATTGCTCGCTCTTAAACTCAATAAATAATAAAAAAAAGTCTCAAGCGGGATGGATATTAGTATTTGAACTTTATATATTATGTGATACCCATCGCTAATAAATAAACCTTTTATTAATGAGCAGATATGTGTTGAGTTTCAAGATATCAAACAGAAAATGACAACCACAAGATTGAGGAAACCTTTAGACTCCCACTTGACATTCCAGAAAATTCCTACTACTGTTCAAAAGGAGAGTTTTTTTGACCGTAGATATTCTTATTAGATGATTTTAGTTGGGGTTCGGTCAAGGTAGATAAAAAAAAAAAAAAATACAAATTTAAAAAATGTATTTTTTAAAAGGATTATCTGCCAACGTTTCAGCTTACATTGTAAGCCATCTTCAGGGCTATCATGAAGACGAGAGAGGACTCCAACTCAGGACCTTAGACATGCGGGTCGCGCACTGTTTTGAGCAAGAACTGTAGTGAAATGTATGAATTTATTTAAAATTTATGTACATAATAATTGAGCTTATTGACAGACCGACCAACACGGAAGCACCATTTAAATCTATCTCGTCAAACAATCTAGTTCTATGTGGAAAGTGTGTATTATTCTCAATGTCAAGTTTAAGTGTGTCTGCGAGAGATGCAGAATGATTGGGAGTCTTAAGCCTTGAGTTTTGTGGAAAATGACGTCAAAACAAGAAGAGATTGGTTAGTTGGGGTTTTTGAAGGTAATTTACCCCATCTGTGGTTTAAGAGGTAAATGTTCGGAGACGGCAATCACTGCTAATGGGATTCGTTAACAGATTGCAAACGCCTGGGTCATTTTACTGAGCCGTCACCATCTGTTTCAGCAAACTTTTATCGGAGTATAGATAGGTCTGATTGAGACCTCAAAGGTCAATTTCTGGATCAAAGGGAAAGGAAGTCGATATTCTGTTTCTTCATCTAATAAACTTTTCTTTCTTATTTTTTTTTTTCAATTCCTGTGATAAGTGGATGGTTTTTTAAAATACAATGTCTTACCTCGTCATATAGGGTTGAATAATCAGAATTGATCGGCTGTGAGAATTTATTAAGTATAATGCACTATTAATAATTTTTACAGGGAGGGTAGCTCAGTAATACTTTTGAGTAAACATAATTTTATTTTTAAATGAGATATTAGTATCTTCTTATTTGTTGATTTTTCTTCGTTGTCCTCTGAACTAATTCAAGAGAAACTTATATTACTTTTAACAATTTTTAGTGCAAGGGAACAGAATAAAAAATCTAACTGCCTTAGCCAGGACTCGAACCTGTATCTTGCCATCCGGGCCGGTGCATTTTCCAATTATCGGACCAGTCTGATAAGTTATTAAATTACCCGCACTAATCTCGAGTGACTAACCTCCAAGACAGACGAATATATCGTCTTATTCTCGGAGGAGCTGACATTGTCAAGCTGTTTAAATGACTCTCGTTATTTACTTTTAAATTTTAATTTTATAAATATTACTTTTTTTGTGGTATTTAATCCCAAGTAAATTTTTACAATTTATTAAATTCCTGTGGGAGAATTCAATAACTTATCAGACTTGTCTTGGTAGCATAAATGGAAAATGCACCGGCCCGGATAGCAGGGGATCCAGGTTCGAGTCCTGGCTGGGACAGTTAGTTTTTGTATTCTGTTCCCTTGCACTAAAAATTGTTAAAAGGAATAAAAGTTTCTCTTGAATTAGCTCAGAGGACAACGAAGAAAAATCAACAAATAAGAAGATACTAATATCTTATTTAAAAAAAAAAAATTATCATTACACAAAAGTATTACTGAGCTACTCTCCCTGTGGGATTAAATACAACAAAAAATAATATTTATTTTATTCCTTTTTTTTTCTATATGTGTATGTTAGACTCCCTTCAACACTTAGGGTCATGGAGGAAGGAGCTATCGACAGGTTGCCACGCTATTCGAAACACCCATAGACGAACTATTATTTATAGATAAAATCTTGCTAAGGACGGGATTTGAACCCGCAGCGCTAGGGTTGCGAGACCCCAAGGGATCCATTGTGCTACCCTCGCGTCCCTTTTTATTTTTTCTAAAGAAAAGATGTATTGCAAATTTTCTTCCTTTTGCTGCATGATATAAGAATCTGTATTTATATATAATTTTCATAGAAATAACAAATAAGTCTAATAGTAGTAAATAGAAATACATTGTAATTCAACAATGTACAGAGCACCATGTCCGAATGATTCATAAAATTACATAATAGAAAGGTTCTTCGAGACTAGACTGTTACCCAAACTCAGTGTTGTCAGGCTCCTACAAATCTTAACTGAGGTTTGGGGTTTTACGATATAAATAATATGAGAAGAGACCTGACGGAGGATTAAGTGAGTGAAGAAAGAGATTCGGGTGGGGTTAGAAGATGGATATTATGGAAAAAATGTAATGATTTCAGGGGTCTCTAGAAATTGTAGTCAATTTGATGATTCATGCACTATACTGGATACAATTTAATCGGAATTGACTGAAAGGCAGAGCCTTGTTTTAAATTTACATTTTGAAGTTCCTTTTCCGGAAATGAAAACTGGAATACTGGGCAATTGTTCTATCTAGAAGAATGGCCGTTTCTATAGTGGACGCTTGCATATGATATTCTTTGACAGCAAACCAACTATTTAATCTGCCGCTCTCCCAGCCTGTTTACTTAGGCATTTCAAAGCAGTGTGGCTAATTTTTCAATGCTGAAAGCATTAAGGATAGAATAGATATACTTGTTTTGAAATCAGCAATTTTTGAGTTTTAAATATAAGGACACAGCTCCATGCATCTTCTCAATAAAAAGCCTTAATTACGGGATATAAGTCGGACATATATGGCCATTTGCTTCCATTCTAACGAAGAGTTTTTTTTGGGTAGACTTTTTCTTAAAATTTTGCAATTTGTTATTTCTCTTACTGTACTTATGTTTCTAAACGAGATCTTTGAATTTACCTAGCTGTTCCGATGTAAGATAAAGCGTTGACTGCAGCCTTGATGTACTTTCAATCTATAAAAGGCTCCTCTTATATGTATAATATTATATTATATTTTTGACCACTTATATGCATTGTAACCTTCTTGAGACGAAAAGAAGAGGTATTTCTATAATTTTAGATATAGTTCTTTTCAGTGGAGATGGTACTGAGAAAAAGTATTCCTTTTAAATATAATATGCTCATACAAATTAGGAGGAGTTTTTCGTATTATGGGTATTTTTTGGGTTTTTATACAACCTTATAATGTCTATAGAGCTTTATTCTGAGCAGACATATTGTCCAACAAGCAGGGTTATCCAGGTTCATGTCAGAGACGATCAAGGAGGCACTCACTCCCCTTGAGTTGAAAGCTGACAGTCTGCTAGATTCCTTAATGGCAGACGTGAGAGGCGAAGTTAAGGGGACACTGATCCCCGTCGACACTGATTTGTATTAGCCAGTGAGAGGTTGATCGGTGTCAGTTAATGCCCCTACATTCTGCGGTAGGAGACAGGGCACTACGGTCTGCAGAATTTGTCTACTCTCTTTCAGGGGGTCAGGTATTTCTTCTACAGGGTGGATGGTACTTCCAGGGGAGATCCAGGATCTTCAAGTTCTTCTGTCCTTTCTTGACTCGCTGTCACCGAGTAAATTGATTGAGAAATTCCACAGGAGTAGTAAGTTTTGGCAGAAACAAGGCCAATGAACTTGCCTAGTAGTTGGACTGACACTAAAGCTTTAGTAGATTAGTATGTAAACAAGGTTCCACCACATTCATCCTCGAGATCGGCTTTTCCGGCTCCCACTAATTCTACATATGTGTAACCTTTTTGTAATTGCTGTTATTTCGAATTACACCAATGATTGTGAAAATATTTTTGTGAATTTTAAACGGTCATAGATTCTATGGTGCTTTCATTTCTTCGCTCACCTTTTCCGCCTAGACGGAGGAGTATACAATACTTGCAACGAATTCACTTATTTTGATATAAATTAATGCGAAAAATGATATACATACATATCTTTTTTTTTATATAACCTTTATTTATATATTACATTCTGTTAAAAATAAATAAAAACATTTTGTAACTTGATAACAATGAATAATATAAAATAAATGACATTAATGACAGTCACATGAGGATAGGAGGTGACCAGTGACCACCACTCTCAAATTATTTACAGACTATGTCCCCAGGAGGTCGCGGGGCCATCTTCGTTTGAGCCGACGGGGTGGGTTGTAGGGGTTGGAGTTGGAAGACACGGTCTGTGCTTGTATATTAAGATATGGCAGTTTACTGTGGAAAAGGCTGAAACGGGAAGAAATGAGGTTCTAAACAAAAGGAATATTAAAATCTTGGTGAAGAGAGGAAACATACATATCTATCAATCGTATTCAAAATCCCGAAAAGTCTAAAAGTTGAATATTTCAAATAATTAGGTAACTTAAGTTTTTGATTTGAGATTAAACACATGATTTATATCCTCCTATTTAAAATATAGCTGATATTTAAATATATGGGCATTTATGGTATACTCTTGCATACAAAAAAAAAGAAGAAAATTAAGAAAATTCTTGATAATCTTTAATAGCGGACTTTTCGTACAACACACTCAATAGTGTTACTTACCCGCAATGCTTAACTGCTTTGCTAGGATATTCTTCACCGAGCTTACATTATTCCCTTTCTCCATTTATATATGTTACAGAACGTTAAGTTTTGGGATTACGATGAAAATGAAAATTATTTTTCCAGATTCCTCAAGCACCTGTTTGGGTTTCTTTCAATAAATATTATATGAATCAGATTATTTACGATTTACTGTTTTAATCAACCCCCCCAAATATACCAAAATGAAACACTCAGGTGCTTTGCTGGTAAATACTTCAAGGGATATCGCATGTGAATATTATTCACCCCATCATAATATGGATATCGAATCTTTCAATTGACATTAAATATTTAGAACACACACACACAAAAAAAAAACGACAAAAAAAGAAAGGTGAATTTCTTCCTTTTGACAATAATTAAATTCGGATATTGAAGAATTTAGATTTAGATTTAATTTCATATATTTACAATTTAGATGGGGCGTGTACATAGTATGTTTCGGCCATTGGCTGTGAGGCTGTAACCATTTAGTTGCAGATCAAAACATATATATATATATATTTTAACAATTTTTAGTGCAAGGGAACAGAATAAAAATCTAACTGTCCCAGCCAGGACTCGAACCTGGATCTCCTGCAATCCGGGCCGGCGCGTTTTCTATTTACGCTACCTAGACAAGACTGATGAGTTAATAAATTCCCCGCACTAGTGTCGAGAGTCTTACCTCCGAGGCAGACGAATATATCGTCTTATGCGCGGAGGAGCTGACATTGTCAAGCTGTTTAAATGATTCTCGTTATTTACTTTTAAATTTAAATTTTAAAACTATTGTTTTTTGTAGTATTTAATCCCACGTAAATTTTAACAATTTTTAGTGCAAGGGAACAGAACAAAAAATTCTAACTAGTGCGGGGAATTTAATAACTTATCTGACTTTTCTCGGTAGCGAAAATGGAAAACGTGCCCGCCCGGATAGCAAGAGATCCAGGCTTGAATCCTGGCTGGGACAGTTAGATTTTTTTTTATTCTGTTCCCTTGCACTAAAAATTGGTAAAGATCTTCGCTTATTCTACATAGNAAATTAAATAAAGAAAACATAAATTAATAATTTATTATAAAAAAATAATTGAACCTACTAGTTACAGCTAACAATCGAACCTACTGTCCTTTCTAACAAATAAATTAGCATATATAAAATATAAATTACTTACAGAAGATAATTGAAGATACGTGCAAATAAATTAAATGTTTTTATTTACATAGAGGTCTCAAAAGGAATTGTCAATTACTGTCACTTAACACTTCACAACAATAACCTGCACTGCAAAGACTACGGCTAGCTCAAGGTCCTAAGACTCGGAAGCTGCCACTGAGTAACATTAACTTATCACTGATTCGAGAGGCCGCTAATATCGAGATGGTTTTATAACTTCGTGGAAGGACCAAGGCAGGCCTTGAACAATCTAATATTTATTTCCCCGTAAACCTAATTTCTCCTTTCAGGAGCAAGGAAACAGGTGCCATCCTTCAATTGGCCCCTTCCCTAACCAGCTTATTGGTCCTCTTGTCACATGCTTCCCTAGCCTTTAACATTATTATATATCTTCGGTTCTACTCACTCGGAGACTACATTTCATATTTTTATGTTGACAAATTTGTTGTATCTTATGATAAAAAAAAAAAAAAAAAAATTAGGTAGAGCCAGTGTCATTTCAAGGTCGTTTTAAACAGAAACTATTAATATTTTAAAGAAATGTTAGATGATATAAACTATCTATGTGTCTTTATGTGTCTTTAACAGTATCGAGGATATTGCCTTTTTTTTTTTTTTTTTTTTGGTTTGGTACGTCTCTAAACCCACATTACCCTTTCAACCGATTTCAGCCATTAACGAACTGATCCAATGGTTTGCGGCAAAAAGCCTCCAGCGTCCACAATGTATTTAACTTTGAAATATGGTAATAAGTGTAGAAAGGTATTTTCTTTGACATTTTCACAAAAAGTGACTTTGGAAGGTGTTTAATAATGTAATTGCTGTGGCTTTTTTATTTCTTTTCTGTCAGACTGAACTTTAGTCTACTCCGTCAGTTGCTGGTCATCCGTCACTTTTCTTACCCCCACAGCTGCTTCAGAAGTGGTCGTCGGTTGACTGCAGGACGGAGGAATATAAGGCTCTTCTAGCTGTGAAGCACATCGGCTACAGAAGAAGAAGAAAAAGAAGAAAAAAAAAACAACTAAATTCTTGGACTAAAAGAGTCCCCTTGAATAACTTTAGGTGAATTTTACATAAGGCCTTTTCTGGCTCAAAAATATACATTGTTATAAATAAATAAAACAAAAATTATTTATCAAGGCTGATGAGTTAAAAATCTATAACAATATGACTGGGGAAAGAAAAAGAAAAAATAAAGAAAAAAATATGAACAAAAAATAAAAATAAAGACAGTGAGCTTATATTAGGTTTAGGAAAAAAAAATGCAATGTAAAGTACCCATTTAAAGAAAACAATTTCCAAACAACAAATTACCTACTTTGCATTAAATGGACATAAATAAGAGTGAAGATCTCTCTGGCTTGCAACATCAAACAAATGAAAAACTTGATCTCGCAGACCGTAGAGACCAATGACCGAATAAAGCAGAGATATTTCAAGCCGACCTTGGAATGGTCGGGACGGAAGAGTGGGGGAAGCGTTAAACCATCCCAGTTTTCATTCTTGTATATCAATCTAAACTAGCTTTAGTCAAAGCAGGGGGGGGGGGGGGG
>KZ806900.1:168485-207415 GCA_000696205.2 Oncopeltus fasciatus | reverse complement strand
TCTTAAATATATATATTTTTAAATAAAATTTGAAATAACTGTAAGAAAACATATTTTCCAGTATTTGTTCTATAAATCCATGTCATAACACGAAAATGAATGACTTTACCAAATTGTATTCATTTATCAGTTAGCAATAGAAAGCTTTAATACTGAATATATTTTTGATAATTTCAAATAAAAAGAGAGACTGTCCCCTCCCATGCAACCAAGTTCACTCATTCTAAGATTGTTCCAGCTGTTATCTGAAGGAAGACATTTTAAATTTTAATTGGTATAAGTAATAAATGTATTTATTTATTCTGATAGCTTTTATTTACGGTATTTAGGAGTAATTTATTTTCTATTGAAATACATATTAAGGAAGATGAATGAATGCTGACCCTCCCTTATTCCTTCTGAATAGTCTTCAATTCACTTATTTATCATAGATTCTTGCGAGAGTATCCGTGCAGGTCTCAAGCTGTGTACTTGAGAATGAGATGAGATTGTTATCATATGATAGGAGTGTTATTATCAGTCTCCAGAAGCAAGGTTACGTACGTAAATTCATTCTTTTTCTCACATATTATTATAATCAGATTATCTGCAGGCAATCTTCACTTATTGCCTTAATTTCATTAAAAAAAAAAAAAACAACAACAAAAAACGAGCTAAGTATAAAAAGTCCACGATTTGCAGGAACATATTAGGAAGAGGTTATATAATTTTTTAAAAAATCTTCTATGTATGAAATGCTGAAAGAAATTATATATATAACTTTGGAAGGTGTTTAATAATGTAATTGCTGTGGCTTTTTTATTTCTTTTCTGTCAGACTGAACTTTAGTCTACTCCGTCAGTTGCTGGTCATCCGTCACTTTTCTTACCCCCACAGCTGCTTCAGAAGTGGTCGTCGGTTGACTGCAGGACGGAGGAATATAAGGCTCTTCTAGCTGTGAAGCACATCGGCTACAGAAGAAGAAGAAAAAGAAGAAAAAAAAAACAACTAAATTCTTGGACTAAAAGAGTCCCCTTGAATAACTTTAGGTGAATTTTACATAAGGCCTTTTCTGGCTCAAAAAATATACATTATTATAAATGATTAAATAAAACAAAAATTATTCATAAAAGAAATAGTAAAAATTAAANAAATTATATATATATATATATATATATATACATACACATATCTGTATAAGTATCTATATAAGTATACTCGATTTACATAGTAATAAAAGATAAGACATTTAACATAATTTAATATTTTAAGTACTTATGCCAGTGGTTCCTGAACCACTGGTACGATATGCAGAATTCCTTGTGAACCCCTGGAAGTACTCTGCCCCAATTGCGTACCATTTGTCAATAAACTGCAAAAAAATCATAAGAACAGAAAGATAAGCTGAACACACATCTTCCCTAGTGTGCCGTGGGTCGAGAACAAAAGCATCTAATCATCATTCCTTCCTGATAGCTGTTTTTTTATTTTTCTTTAAATTTTTCCTTATCTGTGAATCGTTCATTCATATACAATTTTAAATTGGAAATTTTTTTGCAGAATTAAAGCGGGGTTTGAGCCTAAAATTAGAATGTATTCTGCAACATAAATTTTCCTGAAATTTTACATATAATCATCTGAGGATAGTATTTTTTCATAACTTTTGTAGGTAGCCCATTTTGTAGAATTTTATTTATAAAATTCAAGCCCTGCTCAACATACACTTATATTAGAAAATATATTTCTTGCCTTTACTATATTAGTATAGAACCAGCAATTTTTTTATTAACAATACGTTCCCAAATGTATAGCTTTAATAACAGCCTTCTCATTTCATATTTAGATCAATTTTCTCATATTTAGATCATTATTAAATATTATTAATATTTTTCAAAGTTGTTATATCCTTTAAATAATACTAATACATATTATTTATTATATATTACATAACAAATGTTATATATGCTGAACGCATTCAGGATCGAATATCCCATTTTCAGAGCTAAATAAGTGTGTAAGCTGTCTAAATCATTTGATTGTTATTTAATAAAATCGGACTGTTGCTAGCAGAGACACAGGATATATTCATTAGACTAATATGTATGCTCTATCGAATGAAATTTATTTTTTAATCGAGACAAAATTTTACATATTTCATTTACTTTAGTATAGAAATTAAAAGTTTTATATTAAATTTTGAAAAGAAGCAATGCATTATTAAAAGTCAGTCACGCAGGAGTTGCGTTAACAAAACATATTTCCTGTGGGTCAATAAATATGGTGATAAATGGGTGAGAATAAATGGTGGATTTTATCTTTAAGCCGGTGAAAGCTAAGAGCATTAAAGACAAGACAGGTAAGGCCGGGTAGGAACAGAAGAGGTTGCCTTAACCCGTAATTGTATTGGCAAATATCTTATTTAATAAATAAGTATAGCATTTGTTGGGGTTCGGTCAAAGTTGATAAAAAAAAAAAAAAATTAAAAAAATGTATTTTTTGGATAAACCTTGACCGAACCCTAACAAATTCTCTACCACTAATCTCTAAGGTCAAAAACTTATTTAATACATGTTTTTCACAAAGATGTTATCAAGAATAAAAGTTCGACAAATTTACATTTCCCACCTATAATATTCTATCATGACGTAATAATTTATAACTAAAATAAAACAAAAAATACCACTCTTGTGAATTTGAGTTTCCCTTTTGGGATATATTCCAGAAGTAATTGGATAAATATAAGACTATATGATTAGAATAATAAATTGTGGGGATTATGAATAACTTCTTTATCTTCAAAGAGAAAAATAAACAAATTAATTGTATTCTTTTATACTAATATATATATATATATATNCTCCTCTGGAAAATATATATATATATATATATATATATATATATATACATATAATATATAGGTTGGGAAATGTAGAACGTGTACACGCGTGTAGATTTCAAATGTTTAATTAAGGGTAGAAAAAAAGTGGGAGTGAATATCCCAGTTGTTCCAAAGCAAAAAAAGAAATAAATAAAAAAGTCGCCCAGGCTGGTTCTAGGACAGCTTGCAATGGGGAAGATTGAATGCCCCTATAATTAATTAGAAATGTATTTTTTCATCTAAAATTCATACTAGAAGGAAATTTAATTTATCTCTTAGTATAAATTTTTTAAATTCATAACACCTATATATGTAGAAATAAATTGACGATTATTTAATTTGGCTTTACATCCGATTTCAGTCTACCACGATTTTTTTTTCCAAAAGTTCACAAATATAAAAATAAGTCGGAAATATGGCTTTTGTTTTAGCGAATTCCGGAGAAATATAGCTATTGAAAATGTTCTCATAATATATTTAAAAAATAATCACTTAGATATTTTCTCCGATCCTATCTAATATACACCAGAAAGTAAACTATCAAGTTACTTTTATAAATGTATACTTCGAAAGTTTTTATAATACTGTTAAAGACTAGGGAAGTAGGTGGCTTGAGTACCAGACCTGCACGGGAAGGGCCTAATTGAAGGATGACATCTGTTTCCTTTGGTCAGCGATCGGGAGTCGGGTTACTGAGAAATCCAGACGAGAAACTTGTAGTCCCTTCTCGCCAGTTCTAAGGAGCTCGCCAGCGGCCCCCCGAGTCAGTGATAAGTCTCCTCCGTCTGTGTCAGTTTCCTAGGCAGATCGCTTGTGCCGAGCTTCGGGTTGGTCTTGGTTTTTGAAGTGGCGGTAACAGTAATAAGTGATAAGTGACAGTGATCAACAAGTTATCTCGTGGTACCTTTGAATATAAGCATATTTAATTTATTTATAAAAAATAATTAATTTATTAGCAGTAAGTAATTTATATTTCATATTTATTTATGAGTTAGTTATTAAGTGCAGTCGTAATTAGTAGATGTAAATATTTTTGATAGTAAATAACCTTTAATTTAGCTCATTGTTCTTAATTATTAGTGGCCCGTAGCCGTAGTAACAACACAAATTATATTTAATCATAAAATGTGTAGAAACTAATAAAACTGGTATATCTAAATAAAATTTATAAAATTAATTAAGTTACTATTTAAAAATTTAGAACTATATTAAGAAATTAAAAACTATCTGATAGAAAAATCAAAGAGAAAGTTGGTAATAAATAAATGGTAAATTGTGAAATATTTAAAACCCAATGTTCTAAAGACGGGAATTCAAGGTGAGGAGTATAAGTACATACAGCTCTAAGAAAGGAACATAGAAAAAAAAAGTATTCAAAATTAAAAACAATTTATTTTTTAGTCTCAATGTCAGCCATCTTCATGGCTAATTATTGTAGCAGGGAGTGTTTAGCAAGCCAGGCTGATGATATAATCGGGGCAAAGGATTATCTTTCTAGAAGTCGAAATAAAATTTAACGATGAGAATAATTAGAAAATAGTGTGCCTAACAAAGAAAATGAATTACACAAACCACAATGGAAAGGAATTTAAAATAAAATACTGAAAATAATAGATTCTTAACTAATAAATATAATTTGAAACAGATGTTGAACACTGTCAATAAAATAATATCATAATCTTTGATAAATTCCTTTATATTTCATTATTATTCTTTACTTAAATATAAAATTATAAAATTTTGTCACAATCGAAATAAAGTGAACTTGTAATAAAGTATCCAAATTAGGCTTAATTGTAGGATAAATGTTAGTAAAATGTGGTATAAAAGACTAAAAATATTTCTAAAATAAATTGATTATGTAATATATATTACATAAGAGATTGGTTCATAAAACTTTAGAAAAATGGTATGACAACCCATCACTTCAATAAAAACTATTAACAACTAATCAACATTGAGCAAGCAAGTCCACGACTCTCATGATCAACTCTCTTTTTAGGTCATGAGCTAGTCTTTGTAACCCCCCCCCCCCGTATCTCCAGGCTAAGAGTAAGTCAAATCGACAGTCCCCCCTCTTTTCTGCAGGTCAAGAGCTGACCTTTTCATCTCCCTTCTCCTTTTAAGTCAAGAGCTCGTGTTTGCCCCCCCCCCCCCCAAACCATATTTCGCTGTCAAGAGCAAGTTCAAATCAGCAGTCTCCTCTCTTCTCTGCTGGTCAAGAGCTGACCTTTTCATCTCCCTTCTCGTTCTAGGGGTCAAGAGCTAGTCTTTTCATTCTTGGTTACCCCCCCCCCCCCATCATACCATCTCTGTCGGTTAAGAGAACATGTCCTTCTCACCCTACTCCCAATTATCATTGTTGGTGAGAGCTGATCTTATCAGCCTTACATTTTACTTCTTTTATTTTGGTCATTTCCGGCTTGTTCTCATTTGTGTTCATCTTCAACAAAACACGAGATATCTGCCAAGTTCATTAATTTATAGGATATTATGATAAATGATCGTTTTAATGTAAATATATTATAATAATCTCGTATATAATAACACTGGGGAACACATTTATTTGTTGAGTTAGATCTGAAATTATTTTTTCGCTTGGTCTGAATCGGAGAATAACCTCAGATTTTGTCTATCAGGTCAACTTTTTAAACTACAGGATATCCTCAGAAATCATACAAATTTAAAAGAACATAAAGTAAAGCGTACCAAATATACAGTTTACAAAACATTTAATGTAAGTTAAGTCGAGTTCATAAATATATAATTGTTTAATTAATGAACAGTACTTAAAAATTAAGATAAAAAATTGCGTTTGTAGCTTTTTCTGGAGTGTTTAGTTTGTGTATATTCGCGCTTGATGCTCAAACAATAGTCAGCCATCATATGTACGTTCCATCCACCTTGCTTCCATGACCCTCAAATCTTGATGGAAACGCTCACCCTGCTCATCACTCACTGCACTAAGATTGTCCAGGAAATTAGCAAGGTGGCTGTGTAAAAATGGAATTTAATGCTCATGTTGCAACCTTGCTTTTGGAAGCTTCCCAATAGTTGCTGGACAATATCGGGGTAATTCAATGCTCGTGTACTTCTTAGAAAGTCTTTAACAATGTTTTTGAATGCCATATCCGTATTCCCCTTCTTCCAAAGAGGGAAATTCATTGAACACTGGCACGGGGACTTCGGCTGAATGCGGTACTGGGTATATACCATAGCTGACGGTAAACTAGGATACTATATTTTACATTTGTTTTTCTTGTTATATCCCGATGTTTTCACTATAAAAAAGTAACAATCACTTGAATGATCTTTAGGATCGCACCAAATCATGGATATACCAAATGGAAGCGTAACACGTGTTCCCATGGTCCACATCCGTAAACCCTTTACATACTGTTTACACACTTTATGAGGTGCCCATGCTTTATCTTGATCATCAAGTTTCACTTTAAAATAGGCAACATATGCTTGTCTGACAAATGCCTTTACGAAAGGCACACAATGAGGATCATATATATGAACGGACTAGAGTGGTTAAGCTCTCCCCTTCCCTAATAAATTATTTTTTAAGGTTTCACCCTTTTTGATTTTTAGAGCATTAAAGGCTATTTTAATAAGTTATTCTCATTCTTTTCTCTATTATTTATATAATAATATTATTTATAATAATACGATGCTGTGGGTGAAGAATTCAATGAGTTAACGCAAATTCTGCATATAAATATACATACACACACACACACACACACACACACATACATACATATACATATTGTATGTATACATACTGCAGGTTGGTTCTGCACATCACTATCGCCCTTATGATGACTTACAAGTTAAGTCAAAACGTCGGCAATAATAAAATAATTACCCAAGTATTTTATTTTTCTGATCCTGGCCGAAATCCTGACTATTTTCTCCAGTGCATTAGATAAGTTTTATTTTTATTTTCCTTATTTTTTTAAACTATCACAAAGCCACTTAGGATTATGGAGGGAGGGGCTATCAACAGTTATCTACCCTACGATTAACACCCGAAGCTCTTGGTTGGTTTCATTTGTAGGCAAAAGCCTTGGTCTTGAACCCTCAGTGCATGACACAAGAGGCTCAAAAGCCTCTACTTTCCCAGCAACCCAACGAGCAATCTTCTGAATTATAAATAAATTTCAAAAAACGAAAAAATGGGATAAAGAACCGAACTGTATCATTGAATTTGCATGAGGTTACAGTTATACCGCCTATTAAATTATCCTTCGCCTCAGGAGTGTATTGTAGGGGAAGTTGAGTAAAAATAAAGAAGCTGAAAAAACTAAGGTTTTCTTACAGCTAACAGGAAAGCAAGCTCTCACGATGATGTATATAAAATCAAACTAAAATTACTATAAATTTGTATTATTAAACGCGGTACGGCCTTCAGAATGAGATATCACCTTTCCCAGCCCCTCCACCTTCTTCTCCAACCTTCCCCCACCTCCCCGCTCTCCAGTTCCGTTTTGATCTTAATCGTTGGAGGATCTCCGATTGGGAGACACACTAACCGCCAAATCTCCCCACATAGTCTTCATTGAAAATGTGAGTTGGAAATTTTCCCTTTTTTCTTCAATTTCATTCAATCAATATCGTTTTCAACTGACTCGACTCTATTATCAAACTTTACTTGATTACCTATTCTACTTCTCAAGAAATTAAAAGAATGTTAAAATCTATTGAGAACCCTAAATAAAATTCATATATATAATTGGTTTACTGTATTAATTTTTTTCTTTTTCTTTACGCTTTTTCTCTAATTAATTTTAAGTTTAATTTCGATCAAATTGAAAAATCAACCTCTTGAATTTCGAATAAATATACTTTTATTATTCCTTTTGACGTCATGTATAGAGAATATGAAAATGCCGGTCCACCGTATACTTCCAGTACGCCGTACATCTTACACTGACGATCCACCGTACGGCAAAAAGAAAATTGAACAAATTACAAATTAAAAAGGAGTTGAAGGGGGTCCCCCCCCCAGTCTTGGGGTGCTCTATGGGGATTAATGGGTAAATGGCTATAATGTCTATATTGTCCAAAGATATTGACAAGTGATTTTCAGCCCTTAATATTTTTTGACCTCGTTTTCGTCGGATCTTCCATGCTTGTGTGTAAATTAGTTCGTTTTATGTATTTATTTAATATATATTTTTTTTAGAGTGAGGGAGAGAGGCCTCTGGAGATTAAAAACATGTAAACATCAATTTTTTACTTAATTTATAACTAAACCACTGAAGCTAAATGTAAAATCTGAAATTTGGACATTACTAGCCTTTGATAAGCGCCACATTTAATATAACCATGACGGGATTTATCACTTACAACTAACCTGTCGTAACCTATGAAAAGGATTTTCTCAAAATTGGTATATTGGCATCTCAAATTGGCTACGCATTTCGTTATTATATTTGTTAAAGCCGAGAGATTTTAATAACCATGATATAATAGCTCAGAGCTGAATAATATGGTATGAGTTAACGGGGGAGAGTCTTTTCGAAATCTACACTTTTTTTTTAATCAATATTTTATTCTAATTGCCACTGTTTTTACCTGAAATATGTGATTTTAAATTTCCAATCATTCTATTAATTTCATTTAATCTTATATATTAAGTTATTTTACCGAAAAGTTTATACTAAATTATTTTATTAACTATATAATAAAATCAACTTTTTCTTAGTAGCGAAGAGTTTTGGGTTTAGTCAAAGTTGATCCAAAAAAATTAAAAAAAATTTTTTTTTGATAACTTCGAACCAAAAAAAATTCTCTAATAATCTTTACTTTCAAAAACTTTCCATACACACTTTTTCTTTTTAATAAGAAATTTTCCTAGGGACTTAGTCTGTAAATAATTTGAGAGTGGTGTCATTGGATACCTTCTCTTCTCATGTGATTGACATTGAATGTCATTTTTACTTTTCATTGTAATCAAATTACAAAATGTTTTTATTTAACAAAATGTAATAAACAAATAAAAGTTTTAAAAAAATAAGAAATTTATTTGTAATTACACTTAACACATTTTATTCACCTTATACTGGTTGATAATAAAATATGAGTTATTCTAAATAAGTGGAATATGTTCTTAAGTTAAAAAAAAAAGTAGAAATGTAAATAAAAATAAATAAATAAAGAAATCAAACATTATGAACTTGTTCTTCGCTTGGTAGAGAGGCTGTACAGTGTCAGCACTCCTACATCACTATTTACAATATTAACATGCTTCTTATATTAATTTAATGACGGGTTGGCAATGAGGAGATCTTGTGTCCATTTCCTATGTAAAGATCAGGATATGTAGTACTGGATAGGCTTTAGGCTAAGGGATTTTGATGAACCGTTAACAATGAAAGGTCAGAGTGGAAGTTATTGAAATGGATTGTGGCGACATCATTTACAAAATGATACAAGTTCATCGTGGACTGTGTAGTTTTAGACGTAATGGTGTGCTTCATCTTAGTACTCAGGATTTTGGATTGAAAATATTGGATTCCACAGTTCAACTTCATACTTCATAATAGGTCTATGTAGTGTCTTTTAAATATTGAGTTTGTTAGTCTCAGTTAAAGTTGCCCGTGTGTATGTTGTTCTATGTTAATCGGGAGTCGAGGTGAATGCCCAGGTTGGAATAGTAATATTATAGAAATAATTCAGTCAGGTTGTTTCTTCCTTAGCGTGAACGTAACATGACAACATTTGCCTTCGTTGACCTCAATCGCTGTATGTCCATCAGAAGATTTTTTCTGGCAGTAATTGAGTCAGAATCGGAAGAAAGGATTGCTTGGTCATCCGCATAGGTTGCAAGGAGTGTGTTAGGATGAGAGGGGATATCGGCAGTATACAGGATGTAAAGGATGGGCCCGAGCACACTACCTTGTGGAACTCCCGCCTCCACATGGTAATATTCGGAGTAATCTAATCCTTGTCGGAACCTGAAGAATCGATCGGTTAGGTAGGAGCGAAGGATAAGGTGAAGGGTGCTTGGGAGGATGGATTTTAATTTAAACAGTAGTCCGCGATGCAAGTCCCTGTCAAATGCTTGCGACACATCGAAGAAGGCACCGACGCAATACTGTTTCTTCACGAATGTGGAAGTTTACCAAACTTTGGAAAAAATATTATAGTTGTAAACTTTAGTTTTAGTAATAATGTGTAAATATTTTTCAAAAGTCCCGTCCTGGAACCAATGTGAATAGCCTAATTACACTACGAAAAATCTGTTGAAGATATATTGTGTAAAATTCGCAGTATGGCGATAATAACTATATGAGATTTAAATTGTAGGATAATTAAATGTATAGCAAAAATGAATTAGGAAAGTTAACTTGAATTAGAGAATATATAAACAGTTGGAAAACAAACAACAGACTGATCAATCATCTTAATCACTTGTAAATTAATTTGTGTATTATGCAATATAACTGCTACACTTTTTTTCCGTATTAATCGTTCTCTAGTTCTCCTAATAATATACATTTAAATGTATTACCTTGTTAAAGGGTTTGCAATACCGAGATCTAAGTAATTATTAGGAATATTTTTTATATGAGAAATATTGATTATTCACACAAAAATTTGGAGTATCTGCCATTTTTTAATTTATGAGTTATTTNTAGGTGGTTTGCGTAGTTGGAGTCCCGTTTTTGTCGTTTGTATGCTCGTGCGTGTTCGTCAAATCTCGTTTTTAGTTTTCGTCCTGTTTGTCCTATGTATGTCTGGTTGCATGTGCACGTTAGTTTGTATACTCCGCTGGAGTTGTATGTTTCAGTCTTTATATTGTTCGTGTGTAGGTTGCGTTTTAGTGTATTGTCTGTTTTTAATGCTGTGAGTATACCTTCTTTTCTAAATAGGTTTACAATAGTTTATTCCTTAAATATTCAAAAATTTATTTTAATATTTATTTTCTGTAAATTTTATTCATTATAAAACTGTAGAAAATATTCCAACCATAACTATTTGTTATGATTTAATTATTTTCCTATTATTGCGTCTTATTAGTAGTATTGAAGTATTATTTGTCATGGTTTAACCATCTACCGTTAAAGTACATAATGAAAAATGAAATAATGCCTATTTTGAACAATGTAAACTTGTTTCCTAAGGTAATTTGTCGCTTTGACATATGCCCATTTCAGTTCAATAAGAACATTGAAATAAAACTCAAGCCTATCAATATGCAGTATTATTCAAATATACCCATTTTTTATGAAATAATCATTCTTAAAATGTTTGAAGTTAATTGTAAATATTTAGGCTATTTGGGGGCAAAAATTTGTTTGTCATTGGATTTTTTATTTATTTGACTACAATTTCATTTTTAAATGAGACGAACTAAACAGAATAAAAAAAATAATTGGCTAAAAAGAAGACAATCTGTAGAGTACCACTGAAACATTTTTTTTTCTGACATCCAACCATCCAGGGTAAGGCAAAGTGGGACCATCTTCAATTATTTACCATGTTCCAAGCATCCATGTGAGTATTATATTCGCAGACTTGAGAATCCCGAACGAATCCTACCATTGAGAGTTTGCACCATACCGTCTGTAGTTACCATGCATGCATGCATAGATACACTCACATTTGCAGTATAAGTAATTTGCATAATGTCTCTTGCAGATGGATGCAGAGAAGGGAATTGCACCGAATGAAGAAATCCGAAAATGTCCTGTAGAGCTGACACAGCCAACACTGGGCAGTTACTCCATCTTCCACAGGTTCTACATATGCCTGTTCTTCTTTTTCTTGAATATATTTGCAATCGGGTATGGTACATATCTAGCTACATGGAGGTTCTTCAAGCGACTCCTATTCCAGAAGCCGGTGTCCGTCAGGGGCAAAGTATGCCTTGTAAGTGTCTTTTTCTATTTATTTTATGCATTTTTAAATAAATGAACATATACTATTAAATAAATTGCTACGTAAGGCGTCTAATGTAGAAATTTAATTGTTTGTTGTGAAAAACTTTAGATTGTTTACAGTAAGTCACTTATTATAATTGAGAGGCAATTCTGCCAAAAAATCGTTCTACAATAATTTCATGGCATTGAGTTTACACATATTGTAACAAGGACAGAATGTGTATTATTATATTATACTACATGTTGAGAGGATGAATCATTTATAGCTAATAAATGTATCTGTGCAAAAGAGTAAAGCATGATCTAATGTCATACCTTCTATTCTCCGTCTTCAATGGTTTCTGCAAACCATCTCCCGTTGGCGAGCGCTTTCGGACATTGTCCATCTTCTGCCCGAATACATACGTTCACGAATCATAACGTAGGGACACCAGGATAGCTCAGTAGATCCGTTCTGATCTTGCAATTCTGACGCTGGGGTTCAAATCCCGTCCAGAGCAATCATCTATTATAAATAAAAGCTTGTCCTGTGCCATGGGTGTTTAGAATGGGCCTGTGGGGCCTATGGGCCTATTATGATCTGTAGATAGCACTCCATGACTCTAAATGGTTAAAAGGGAGGATAACACTAAAAAAACAAAACAAATCATAATGCAAATTGCAATGGGTGAAATCCAGTCAATCATATTGTAAATAAGTAGTTGGAGATTGGTCAATCATACTGCAAATCGCGGTAAGTGGGATCCAGTTAGTCATATGGAAATTACTAATTGGAGATGATTGGCCAATCATACAACAAAGAGGTAACTGGGGGTTGGTCAATGATATAGCAAAGAGGTAGCTGGGGGTTGGTCAATGATATCGCAGAGAGGTAGCTGCGGGTCGGTCAATGATATTGCAAAGAGGTAGCTGGGGGTCGGTCAATGATATTGCAAAGAGGTAGCTGGGGGTCGGTCAATGATATTGCAAAGAGGTAGCTGGGGGTCGGTCAATGATATTGCAAAGAGTTAGCTGGGGGTCAGTCAATGATATTGCAAAGAGATAGCTGGGGGTTGGTCAATGATATTGCAAAGAGGTAGCTGGGGGTCGGTCAATCATATAGCAAGGAGGTAATAAAGTTGGATTATCACATGACAAAAAATTAGTTGGTTTACGGTCAATGATTTGGCAAATAGATGGTAGGGATTAAAAATCATGTCTGGGTCTGGTCCATCTTGTCTCAAAGATGTAGTTTGGGGTCGGCCAGTCACATTGCAAAGAGGTAGTTGAGGCTCGATTAAGCATATAGCAGATTTAGTTAGAGTTAGATCATGAAATTACAATTAAATAAATAAATAAAATTAATATAAAAAAACATTAAAAAGAATATGAAATAAACAACGATTAAATTAAAAATAAATAACAACTTTAAAGTGGGTACATTATGAACAAATTAATATTGCTGAGTTTTTATTATATTACAAAGTAATAGTGGGGAGCTTTTGCACATCTTGCGATGGCTTTTTCAGGACAAAATGAAGATTGACGGAAATGTTTTAAATGTAGCCCTGAAAAAGTTATCATGGGATGTGTGAAAGCACTACAGAAGAATTTATGCCGTGTTTCAACACAGTCAAGCCCGGAAGAAGAATTAATGAATATTTCTGGAGACCATGGAAGTCTTCGTGAACATCTTAATATAAAGAGAAAAGTGGGCGAACACAATATTAAAACAATGATATGATATTCCTTGTGCAAATAAAGACACATCTTATTAAAGAACATCTTATTAATCTTTACGAGGAAGATATTGTTCAGAGGGTGAAGAGCGCCGAAGCTAGTTCTATATTCAGCCCTGAAGAAGCCACCACAAAATGTGCGAATGCATAGCAAAAAATAACTTTTTCAAAAACCGGAAGAAGAATATATGAACATCTTTATGGTGAAGCACAATTCTAGGACTAAAAACAAAAACAAACTCTTATTTGATTTCTCGTCAAATTTGACGTTTTAGTATCTACTGTAGACATCATGCTGCCTCACTCGTGATGTCTACGGGTAGGAGGGATCGTAGGAAAACACCTGTTTGACAGATTTTTGACTAGTTTCGCTACATTGTTTAGGCCGGTTTTGGTATTATAGTTGAGCTGGTTGTTGTATTTCGAATTTCATTATGACTCTTATATACCCACATTCTCTCATACACACAAAAATCATGGTGAGACCAGCAAAAATTAGCCCCCCTGAATACTTTACTTATTTTTTACTGACCACTTGATGATGCGTGCGGCAAGAGAGAAAAAAAATGTTTATTACTTTTTATTAGATGATTTTTGTTGGGGTTCGGTCAAGGTAGATCCAAGTCCAGGTCATGGAAATGTGAACTTAGGGACAGGACGTCGTCTCGTCTTCACGATAGCCCTGAAGATGGCTTACAATGTAAGCCGAAACGTTGGCAGATAATTAAAAAAAAAATACTTTTTGTTAAAAATTTGTATTTTTTTTTTAAACTACCTTCACCGAACGCTAATAAAAATCATCTAATAATAATACCTACGGTAAAAAAACTCACCACTTATAACTTTTTATATTTTCCTCTTTATTTTATATTATAGGTTATCTTAATTTTTTCTATGCTTAATTTTTTGTGTCTTTATTATTATTATTACTGACACTCCCCTTGGCGAAGTGAATATTTAATTTTCCCCAATTCAGTTTCTATGCTTTGTGAGGTCTTTTTTTCTTTATTAATACCAGTATGTATAATGCTATCTACGTAATATNTATTTAAATAACTAGATAATATAAATACAAAGTTTTATTAAAAATTAAACTATAACGACCTATGTAAGCTTGTTTGAAACTAACTGTAACTTATGTTTTCAGCTCTTAAATACCAAGGAATTTATATAGTAAAATAAAGGTAAATATATAGCTAAAATTGACAATATTTGACGAAATTCGTGTCATTTTTTTCAATAAAATAGTCCATTCTATTTTCTTTTCTCCATTCTATTCTTTTCTCCATTGAAAAGAGTAAATGGTAAATATTTTGCTTATTTAAAAAAACCTAAAATATTATACAACATAATATGTATAGTCATTAAGTTATAGTAATAATAAATTTACCCAGTTATAATGAAAATGTGTGTAATATATGGTTTGGATAAATAATTTTGTTTACTTATAATCTCAAGAAGTGGCTTTAATGTCCCTTATCCCTTGTGTAAAAAAACAGCTATGAACTATTTGAAAGGACAGTGAAAATTCTATTTATAAATTCTTTTTAAATATTCAGTCGAATGTTATTAAGGTTTGAAAATGGCGATTCCCGAAGATCTCTTTCGATTTTTCAGTGCGGAAAAAGTAAAGTTCGATCCCATCGAAACTTGTGTCTTGTTTATGGTGATAATTGTTTAAGTTTAATAAAGCCAGTGAACAGGTTTAGTTCTCACATTTTTCCTCCGGTAATATTTATTTAAATGATGAATAATGAACTTCGTTTAGGCAAATGAAGACATTTCATTTCCTAACATTCCACAGAAACTAAAAACCTACTGTAAAACAATTTTGAAAAATTTAAATAAAACTATATAGCTGAAACTAAATAAACGAAAGAAAATAGGGCCAGTTTAGTAACATATGACAGCGGGTGATGATAAGTGTGTTTTACTTTGTCATAAAACAACTTGGAAAGTGCTTGGTCAAAGCCCGGATGAACTCTGTGTTTGGTAGGATTTGAAAGGAATCGTTCATGAACAGCTCGGACCTAACTGAACCATTAACTCGACTCCCCGATTGTCACCAACATGTGCCATTTAATCAGGTGTTTCAGGTAAATCGGCCGGGATGGACCACTTGGAAAGGTATTGTCTTCCATCAGGACAACGTTGGGCCACACACACACATTTCCAGAGACTTGGCAAAGCTCGAGGAATTGTGAAGTTCTGATACGTTGAACGCATTTCCAACGCGTACCTCCGTCTGTCGCTTCATCTCAGCAGAAGTCTCTCTTTAATGATGTAAACCAGCGTCAAACGGAAATGTCATCATGACAAGTAAAGGGTGGCATTGTACGCCACAGCCTTTGGATAGATAGATCTATCCTTGGACTTGGAATGCCGAATAATTTGAAAAATAAAGACTACTTTACGCTTAGTCATTACAAAGGAAGTTATAAGAGCGATTCAATCGTAACAGGTGAAGTACTTGTCGTAATGCGTTATCGGGATCCTGTTTCAGGCAGGATGTGGAGGAAGTCGCTCGAAAGGTCGAAGAGGAGTTAGGCCCTGTCTACTTGGTGGTCAACAACGCCGCCATTGTCATGCCACCTAAAGATCCGACAGAAGACTTCATCAGGGCTACCTTCAACGTCAATGCCCTCGGATATTACTGGGTAAATTTTCTGCTACATATAAATTATTTTCACTGATATTTGCTAAATATAAAGGATTCAGTAATAGGCTTTTTGAAGGTATATATATATATATATACTTTTACGATAAATTAAACATGTGAACTATCTTCCTCTTCTTTTTTTTTCTTTATACAATAAATAAAAGTATTGGTTTTTAGTTTCCAAGTAATAATCTGTCCACTTGGCATGAATGGGTAATATCATTTCTAATACGAGACATATGGGGGTAAGTTCGGTCCTCTGATTCTGCAATTTCCAACTCTCCCTGCCTGCACTGACTAACTTCCGGTGTAGGGTTTAATTGCTACAGTTATTTGTGATGAACTCATAATGTAGTGTCGCTTTTTCCGAGAGTGTCAAACTTCCTGCCGCTAAGACCAGAGGAAATTATATCATTTTTGCTGTCACCCGCGTCGGCCATGGCAGTATATCCAGCTACTTGTGCAATGCCATAGATTTTGTCATTTTCAACTTCGGATCCAGCGAGTCACTCAAACGGTGTTCCCCTGTTAGCCTCGACAGTTGACTCTCTACCACCAGTCGGCCTTGGTCAGTTGCTAATCGGAACACCTTCTGTCTGTTCTGACAGGTCATTCACATTCGAACACTCCTCTCGTTCAGCGTAATATTTTATTAACAAAGTTAACCACAGAATCAAAAATCTTCACCAAAAGTCTTTAAATATGGGTGTCAATACATCATTAAAACTCTTTGACGCAGGAGCTGTTTCAGCTAAACCTATTTTAGACGTCTCATTAAAAATTTAAATAAGAGGAAATTATTTGTAATAAGTGCTTAATAAATTAAAAGTATTTGATTCAAAAAGTCGGAGAAGTTGGTTCTGGAATATTCGAAAGAGAAGGGTTCATGTTACTTAGTTACATTCTTAAATATCTACATTATTTAGCTTAATAGTATTAATAATATATCTACCTTAATAATTACCTTTAGTATATTACGAAAAATAATAATATAGAATAGAAATGCTAGAAAATTAAACTGCACTCCTATAAAGATTGATACCCACTGACACTATGGCGTTAATGTCCAAAAGGTCGTACCCGCCTCTATATATATATATATATATAGTACTTACGCATACNCTGAATCAAAACATGTATACTAAAAGTAAATAAATTAAAAAAGGTTGAAGCTATTATTCAATAATCCACTTAAAAGGAAATAAATACGGTTACATATTTTGTTTTCCTATTTGATGCCACTCCTAATCTGATTTCAGTTAAGAAATAATTCATTTCATAGTTTATAATAAAAAACCTAAATGACGAAATTATTTTATTTACTTCAAAAATAAGTTAGCACTCCACAATATAGCCACTTAGGGTCGTGGAGGAAGGGGCTATCTACAGGTTGCCACCCTATTTTAAACACCCATGGCTCAGGACAAGCTTCTATTTATAAATAAAAGATTGCCCAGGGCTGGATTTAAACCCAAAGCGTTAGGGTTGCGAGACCCGTACGGATCCCCTGAGCTAGCCTGGCGCCCCTTTAGAGTGGGTTTATTCTACTCAACTAATGTAATATTTAGAAAACAAAAGCAAGCTACATCTAAAAACGACTGTGATTGCTTTCGCCTTTCATGTTTCTTTTAAGGAGATTTTCCATAGGGAAATCAAGTTATTAACGTAGGTCCAACGAAGCAGTTTTTGTCACTGCATATGTTATTGTTTCAATGGGCTTAAAATATATATTTTTTTTTTTCTAAAATTCTCATTCTACAACATTTTACACTAAAATGTGAAAAATATTTTAGAATATGAATTCGAGTTTTGGGATGGTCCTTCTTTTTAAATATATTTAAGCATTTGTTGGGAACCCTTGAATGAAATAACATTTCATACCTTCTATTATCCGTCTTCATTGGTTTGTACAATGAAGACGGATAATAGAAGGTATGATAGTTCTATATTCATTGGTGGTGGAAATAAGCTTTTAGATTATTTACCTGAAATAACATTTGTTTGAAATCAGATGAGTGAGCAAAGAACCAAAGGAAGAACAAAATTTATAAATTGATATCTTCGCTTCTATTTGTCGTGAAAAGTTTGTAGAATAACTTTTATACTTCATATAATTTTTACAAAAATTGCTTGTTAATGAAGGGATTTACGAATGTAAATAAGTTGGCTATCCTTTCTGGTTTGTTTGTAACATTTTGTAATTTACTCTTATTTGTAATTTCAATGAAACATTGGAAATCTGCTTAGATTATGCAATTTCTGCGTTATGGACTATTTTCTTTTAGTTCTTACAGTTAATAAATTTCCTGTAAGGATTCTTAGTATTTTATATAGTCCTTGGAGGATTCTGTATTGGCAGAAGGGAATGAATAGAATTTAAGTATAAAGTGTGTGGTGATATACCAAGAATAAATTTTGGTTTTATTCCTTGTTCCCACAACTTTGTTTGATCAGAAGCGGAAATTTTCTAAACTTGGGTTTTGGGCGGAATAAAAAACCAAAGTCAGAAAATTTGGTGCTCCCCATATTGAAAGAATTTCGATGTGTATAGGGGTAGAAGTGGTTTGTATATCACAATTTACCTTAAGGGATGATTTAACCAGATTATATCAGACAAAAATTTTTGATAGGAAATAGGAGAGTCGTTAAAATTCTGAATGTCAATTTCTCATCAGGAATTTTACGTATAACTGAGGGTACATTTACTCTTCTGGGTTAACACTCAATGTTTGAGGACTTGACACTACAAGAAATTTTGGTCTCTAGGTGAAGTTAGAAAGTAACTTTTAGCTATTATTTAGAAGTCATAGTAATATTTAGGAGATTTGGGTAAACCTTCATTTAAAAGAAACTTGAAAAATATAAACAAAGCCTTTAGTTTATATATTTGTAATTATTTCTGAATAGATTTTAGTTATTTTCTCATATTGTTTTTATAGATTACCGTGTCTATGTGCCTCTAATATTAGTTTATTGTATATTTATATTGCACATATTAGATGTTATTTTTTTCCCATTTAAGCTTTATATTTTGACAGCAACAAATATAAAAATACTTTACTATATGATATGTTAATTTATTATTTTTCAAAACTAGGAATATACATCACTACAAATATCATCCTCATCAATGCTGAGTTTGTAATAAACCGTCAATAGTTTATTTAAAATATTAAATAATATGTATATAAAAATAGCTTTTAATACTTATGTGCTGGAGGATTATAAGAAGGGATACGTTTGGGTCTCATAGGTCCTATGCTACGGGTTCGAGTTTCACTCTGGACAAGCATTTATCGAAAAATATAATCCTGCCCGATGCCATGGATGATTAGAATAGGACACCTAGAGAAATATACTATAGAGAGATAGACAGCTTGCCAATTTCTCCATTAATTAGTTTAAATAAGAGTTCAAAAAACAAAGTTAAATGTTTGCTATAAATTTATATGTTAAGTAGAAAACTCTGCTGAAATTTATATTTCGTAAACGTTTTCTCTTCATTTTGTGGGTGTTGAAAAAAAAAAAAAAAATGGGAATTTGGAATTGTTTAATAACCTTTTTCTCATAGTTTTTCGGTTGCAGGCTTGACACAGTCACTGTGTATGAGACTACATGACCAGAGGAGTAATGTAAAAGTGTCTATGATACATCCTTTCGTGATAAATACGGCCAAAGAGTATGAAGATTCGCTTGATTTCAAGTTAGGGTAAGTTTTTTAATTTATTTATTTACAGAATATTCTGTTCTTTATATATATTTTTTTTTTTTTTTTTTGGAACACTTATGATAACGAAGTTCTGAATATTTTCAATTTAAGTAAACTAAGTACTCTCCCACTCAACTGGTATTAGCTGTTAAAAAAATCTCATCCTATACTTTGCAAAATGGAAGAATTTAATCTATAATTTGAAAAGTAGCCAAGGGGCGTACAGGCAATTACACAAACACATATATATACATATAAGTATAATTTTTTTACGAACCATATTTTTAGCTTCTCCAATGTAGGCAAAGAACATTAAAGATCCGTTGAAATTTTTCAACAAACGCGTTATGGTACCAACTCTAATAGCTTGATATCCTTATGGAAAATATAATATAATATAAATAACCTTATAACTTCTGGTTTGCCCAGTTTATCAGAATTACTTCACTAGGGAAGGCATTGGAAGAAATATGGCAGAGTGCCTTGTGAATTAGCACCACAATAATATTGTCATAGCATAAATCATTGTTTATAAATTATTTACAAATTGTTAATATAAAAAGGAAGCAAGAAAAATGTTGATGTTTCATGAAATAAGAACAAAATTTATAGGTTTACAATGAAAATGGTTTATTGGCATTAGTTTAACTAATAGGAAAATATCGTATTCAAGGGAATTACAAAAGAATAATAATATTAATCCAAACGACAGTCTTATGACTTATTCGAAAATATCAAAATAAATAAAAGTTCTGAATCAAAACATGTATACATTTACTTGTAAGAATAAAATTGAAATAAAGCTTCTTGCTTGTTTCGTAAAAACCAATGTTTCACGAATGCTTGGAAAAAATGAACTTAATTAGAAATAAACATAAATAGTTTGTAAAAATTATATTAAAATGCTAATTTTTAATTTGACTGCAACTATTTAGAAAATTAGTTGTTGAACGAAGGAGAGAGAAAATGAATAAATAATAATATGTATGACCTGATTGTGAGCTCGCGTAATATAAGATTGTTGAAAATAACAAACTGCGTCGAATCCGGGTGAAGAAGAAAACGCTGTCGTCCGTCGTTGCCTCCGTGTAGAAAAATTGATCGTCATCCGTTGTCGTCTGGTTGAACTGATGAGGCCGGCCGGCAGTCAAAGACAGGTGTGCAGGCAGCGTCGGCCGAAGTACGGCTTCGGTGAGATGTTGGCAGTACGCTAATTGTTGGAATTTGTAGCGTAATATTGATTAGCACTCTTCCGTAATGATAATAATCAATGATTCAAAAAAAAAATAAACAATCAAATGTCGCTATTTCAGGAAAATAAAATGTTCAATAAACTTGAAATGTCTCCCTTAGGGAAATAGCGAGAATCACTATAACAGTACGGTAAAAGTATTTGTGCTATCACGTCAATGGACCAAGCTTAACTGATAAGTTTAAGAGTATTTGAACAAGAACAAAAAATTCCTTCTCTCCCCTATATGACCTACCTCACTCTCTCCTTGTTTATATTCGTAGGATTAAAGTTCCATAAGATAACAGTTCACTCACTACTTAGGTACATTTATAGAACCAAATCAAAATAAAACTCAAAACTTATAATTTACAATTCTAATCATAATTAAAAAATGTTTTATGGAATTTCATATACGAAATTAAAATAATATTNTCAGTTCCCAGAATATTTTGTATCAAAACTCAAACCACAATGTTATTTTTTTGAAAATGTGGTATTAGAAAAACCTCAAAAATATAATGAATTTTAAAGGTATTATTAGAATTTGGAGAGCTTTAATAAAAAGATATGTTAAATGACTTCAACAACTTCTGTAATTCCCCCCTTCCCCCTTCCGAAAATAAAAAAAAAAATATATATTTTTGTTTATGGGGTTTGCCTACGATTATTCTGTAGAAAAAAGGCCAAGGAAGATGGTGTAGCCCATGTAGGACCTCACTCTAACTGCAGAAATGAAACCAGTCACTCTGATTTCTGTTGCAAAAATAGTTTTTTAAGGCACACACTTTTGTGCAAGCGGCATTTAGAAAGTCTAGACATGTTATCTGATCTTACTTTGGGCATACTGTAGAATACATTTCATAAATAAATAAATAATCTTATAAAGTAAGTCAACCCGAGTGTAATATTGTCAGGGTACATAATGAAAAACCTGAAGACACTGAGACTGGATTCCCTGGTTATTGCAGTCACGTGCATCAACAAAAATGCTTTTCATAATTCCATCTTATGGCAGTAAGGTCTTAACATGAAATTACGACGGATGGCCACCTAAGAGCTTCATCACATATGATTGACCCTGCCTCTAGTCCAAGGTTCAACAGGAGTCTTGCAAATCTAAGAGGAACTATACCAAAATGTTGAATACTCTTCGAAAAGACTTTAACATGATAAGCAGTTGCTCTTATCAAAGACTGGAGGAAAAAACAACAAAAGTTTACCGGATGCAGAATCATGGCATCAGTGATACACAAGAGTTTGTGAATTTTACTTTGCGTTACTCTCAGTACAAACTTTAGTTGTTAAACAATTTGTAAACAAACATACAAGTTTAAAAAAAAAAATTTTTTTTATTTTTTCCTAATTTTTCAAACCAAATTTATCTGTATATTTTTTTACATTTGTCTCTAAGCTCTCTTGAGTTCGCAATTTTAAATAAAGAAACCAAATTTGGTATTTGAGCATCTTTTTTTTTTAAATCTTTAAACGACTTCCTTTGTTTGAAGTAGGCTCAAAGAGAGAGAGCAAATTTAAAAATAGTAAAAAATGATCGTTTGTGTAAAAGTAACGAAAAACATTTAGATAACAGTATTTATGAAATGTAATTTTATAATATTAAAAGTCTGTAGTATTTTTACGAAAGAAACACATAAAGGGAAATATTCTTAGATGATTTTAGTTGGGGTTCGGTCAAGGTAGATCCAAAAAAACACAAATAAAAAAATGTATTTTTTAATGAAGGATTATCTGCCAACGTTTCGGCTTACATTGTAAGCCATCTTCAGGGCTGTAGAAATACAATGTCATGAGAATACAGTAATATTTGAAATTAGTATAATAGAGAATTGCAATCATTTAATGTGATATCAAGAGTATGAAAGTAGAAAGCTATGTAAGACAATTAAAAGTTTATGAAAACAATTTGAAAAAGGACCAATTTGAAAAAAAAAAAAACATGCAAACAAACTACTTATTGACAAGAAACAATTGAAATATCATTAAAGCAGTAATTTGCCACACCTACCTATCATGAAGATGAGAGAGGACGTCCTGTCCTTAAGTTCACATTTCCATGACTGGACATTTTTGAATTTGTTTTGAGTTATGAAATGGAAAGGGGAGTGGGGGTAGCAGGTACAAGGCAGGCGGAAGGTGTAAATGGAAAGCGGCCTGTTGCAAGAGAGGGCAATAAAAGGACAAAGGAAAAAAAGGGAAGGGTATTATTGGGAATAAGTGACTTTGGAACTGAGAAAAATGTTTTGACAGGTTTATTGAGACGGAGGGTTGTTGGTTTTTAAAATGTTAAAAATGTTAGAATAAGTTGAGGAAATTTGTTCTATGTCTGTTCTGTCGTTAACTGGATAGTGTTGTAAGTTGATGTGAACGGTTTCAGACAAAAGACGTTTGTGTTGGTAGGGTTCAGTGGAAAGAATGGTTAAGCTGTCGAAGTCAAATGTGTGTGCTTCATGAAAAACATGTTTGGTGAGGGCAGTTTTTATTAGTTTATTCTTGATGTCATTTTTATGGTTATTAATTCTGCGGGAAATCGGGTTTTTTGTTTGTCCAATGTAAGAGCTTTGGCAATGTGGTGTGGAACAGGGAATTTTATAGACGACATTAGTTCTGTTAGGAAGGGGGATGGGGTCTTTGAGGATGGTGTAAATGGATTTTAACTTGTTATTGGTGGAAAAAGAATTTTTTGGATCTACCTCGACCGAACCCCAACTAAAATCATCTTAGAATAATATCTACGGTCAACAAACTCTCATTTTGAAAGGGAAATATATTGGAAAATGCAATTTCTTAAGTTGGACTGGCTGAATTAATTTTGGAAGCATAGTTACATAGTACTACGGCAGTTTCGCTTTATATTGTAAACATTTCAATAAGTAACTTTTAGTTGAAACTGGGAGAGAGAGTGGGGGACATGAGATTAATATCAAAATTTAAATCTTTGTTTTAATTAGTATTATGGGTGTAAAATGTAATTGTCCAACCCTTATTTCAATAACATTTTTTCGAGAAACGCACATTGAAGATTGTAACTAAAAAAGTTGAGCGCTTCCCTATTCCTACCTTCGAACAGCCTAGAGTTTTAATGAGACTTATCTTACCTTTTGGGTAGACTGGTATGGGAAGCCCCCATTATTTTAAAAATATTGAGTCTAAATTCGGTATTTAAGCTATATTTTTCAAACTGTCAAAGAATTCATTTTCAGCTGAGATGATAATAAGGGAAGGAAAATTTAGAGTAAGATTAAAATTTATGAAAATAATATCTTCGTTAGAATTATTCTTACAAAAATTTACTAAATATGATAAGTGAAAAATACAATTTTTTAAAATGCATATGAACTATAAAATTTGAAAGAAATTTAATACTGAAGAAGATGTTAAATAACACGATATGTACGCTTATCAGCGTGTGCATGTGAGTTTGTTAGTGATCCCGCTAGAGCGTGCGGTAATGTACTTCCTTAACTCATTGTGCGCCACTTTTAAACCCCTCTTCATGTTATTCTCCTTACGATATAGTGACCCTTTGCTCCCTTGCTTCAGCTAATGCCTTCATACTGAAAAGATCTGTCCCCCAACAATAAAAAACTTGTTGCTTTCTTATTTCATGTTTTTTTGTTCCCCATAATTGTTTAAACTATCGAAATTTTTTTGACATCCGTTGTCAAATTTCGCTCAAGTTAATAATTTGCAGTAAAAAAAATTACAGGATTTGCAGATTTCCACATCGCAGCGAATCAGAAATCTCGAATCAAACGAGATCCGTTTCTTTGGGTGGAAATTACAGTGTGAAGAGCTCTGAACTTTGAAACCAAAGAAACGGCTGACGATCCGAGGAACGCCAAAATTTATGGTAAATGGACTTATAAATTATTGTTCTTACTTGTTCCGCAATTTATTTTACCAATTCGCATTAAAGTCCATTTTACCAATTGGTTTATTAATAACTTTATTAGCAAAGCCCCCCCCCCCCACAGAAGATATTAAAGAGTTAAGTACAAAAGCTGATGGCGCCTTCTACTATTCCTCTTTTCTTATTTGAAGCTTATATGTCAAATTTGAAAAAGGCAAAAACTTCATGAGCATCCTTGATAAAACTTGCGAAATTTGCTCATTTTACTTAGTCACTGCGTGAAGGACTTAATCAGCGTAAAGCCTCGATATCACTTATACCAATGGGCTGTCCCTTCCATTCGTAGTCGGTTCTGATATATTTCTCGACCAGTCAGGGTTGAAGTTCATTAGCAATAAGTGTTGTATATCAGTAGAAAATATCCATTCTTTCATTACATTTTTTTTTTGTAAAGTGCCACCATTAAAGTCTGCTTATTTTCAGGTTTAAGATGTTACCTATGACTTCCGTTGTGGAAACCGTTATGAGATTAGTAAAATATAGGGAATTTGAAGTTACTGTACCAAACTATTTAAAGACAGGCCTTATTATGGCGCAGTAAGTAAATTTTTATTTGTCAAAACAAACCCAAATTTAATTTATTTCATGTAGTACTTTTTTCTGGTGGTACTCGACGCCGCAGCGAAATGTCCCTGGTTCAATTCTCACAGCGCATAGCGAGCTTTAATTCTTTCTGTGCTTCTGTTTTTAATGACCCAGGGGATTCCTGGTGGGCTCCTAGAGAACACCCAGCCCTAATTTGAAACCATTCTTCTCTGAATGGGGAAAAATTAGGAGGCCAGAACCCTCCGCTGACCACAAGCCTTCTATAGTGTGCTGTAAGTCGTAAATAAACGCATTCATAACATGTATTTTCTTCTTGGGCCAATGTGACCCAGTGTGCGGGACTGGTTTTTATTTCATGTATTTTATTTATAATTTTAAAATTTAATTCAAAAATATATCTTACTTTTGAGAGTTTGTTGGCTCACTGCATAAAATTAATGAGGATGAATAGGTCGTGAATTCGATCTAGGTGTTTGAATAAATAAAAACTCATTTGTCAACTAAAAAAAGTTTTTATTATTACCTTATTGCCAATGTTTCGGCCTAAATTTCTTTAGGGCATTGATGGAGGGTCAGAGTCCCCCCCTGATATAAATTGCCCAGTGCAGGAAACTCACTTCCTCTATCACACCTGCTGCTCTAAAGAATTTAGACTGAAACGTTAGCAGTGCCAAAAAATTTTTTTTTTAGAAAGTAGTTTTGTTTATTCAAATTCTGATACCAAATATCCGACCAATCCCTTCTAATAAAAATATTTTACTTTCTTCACTTGGCCATCCTTGAGTTACATATTATAATTTATTAATTGAAATAATTACATCTTTATAATTCTGTAAGTTATTATTGATAATAATAATTAGGATATTTGTAACTATTACAAACTATAGATATATAGTAACTATAGACTATAATTTGAATGAAAAAAACTTTAAGCCTCGGCGGGATTCGAACCCGCGTTTTTTGATTACTCCCAGACCTGCTGACCTCTGTACACTACGTGGGCTCTAATCTCGGAAACTTCCCTCTACATGACCCCTAGTCTTTCAGGTGTGCGAATTCACTCGCCCCAAACGGTAGTAGAATCTCTTGTCTCACCATATTCCAAGGCGCCGGGGAATTTGTTATCATGGCCTTGGTCACTATAAGGCAGGCGGTCGCCAAATCATTGCTCAGTCTGACCAAGATGTCAGCTGTTCTTGAAATTATGAAACAAGAAAATGTATCTTAATTCAATTATTTTTTCTAATACGAAAAGCCTAATTATGAAATTTAACAGAAAAATATATAAACTCGGATGATAACATTAGTAATTTTTTGGGTGTTTTTAAAAAGATAACATATCTTCCTTAGCAATATCCTTTAAAAAGGCCAAGGAAGATTTTTTATGTACAGTGTTTTTTTTATATGTATTTTAAATTTTTCCCTATTATTATACTTCCCTTTCCAAATTTACTAAACAATACCATACTTGCATTTCTGTATGTGACTAGAAAAATAGAAGTCTGTGGAAGTTTACGTTTCGAAAAGTCGTGCAATATTTTTAACATTATTTTCATTTCTAAATTACAACTAATTTGCTTCTGAATTTCAGGCTTTTCCCTATAGAATGCATGTTGTTGCCACGAAAACTGTTCTTGAAGAAGGTAACAAATGTAGAAAATGAAAAATATGAAAACCTTCCTCAGGGAAATTTAGTCAGGTAATTATACTAAACTTTAATTCTTTTTTAAAGGTTGTAATTGAAAATGCTAAATCAGATATCACACAGAAAAAAAAAATTGTAACCACATTATTTTATTCTTTATGCATTATAATATAAATATTAATTTAGTGGTGGTTTATCATCCCACGTATAACAATTATTGCAAGGGAATAGAATAAAAAAATCTTTGGAAATCAACACTTCAAGCTTTATTATAATTACTAGTTAATGTTTTTTTTTTTTTTAATTTTTTTATTGAATGACTTCAGTATTTAAAAAAATATCCAAATAAAGCAACTCTTCTTATTNTTAAGGATTAATATAAGGATCAGGTTTGTTACGACCTGATAAGACAGCTAGGTTATTATGTCCTATCTATTGCGATTAATGAATTTTAAAAATTGTTTTATCCATTTTTCTCCTTATTGCAGAAGGAAGATGGACAAAAACACGAAGAAGGTTAATAATATCGATCCCAATGAAGTATTGGTGTTAAAAGCTAAATAATGCGTGATATTAAAATAAAAAAAAAATTCAGATTCGTAAACCTCTGAAAATGATTTTAAAAATCTCAGGAATTCAAAATTTCGTGGGATTTGCTGATTTTGTATAATCACCCCACTTGAGTGACTGTACAAGTGTATGCGTGGATATATATTTGAATAATATTTTTTTTTTGTATAAGATGTCTTCTAGCAGAATCAAATTTATCCTCAATTAATGTTTAAATTATTATTAAACTGTATAATTATCATTCAGTTAGTAGTTTATAGTTATTAGTTTAATTTCTAATGCAATTCCATTTTTTTGAATATGTCTTTTTTATAATTATAAAAACTTTTGATTTTTCTAGGTTGTGCTCAAATGTCCATGTCAATGAAAATACACCTTTATGAACTTCGTCTGTTTATATTTTTAATTAATTAAGTAATTTAATTTATAACGTTTGGCAGTCATTTCTTTGCTATGTGAATATATTTTAAGTTTTTAATAAAGTATTATTTTTGAATGAAAAGAATCAAATAAAAATTTACAGATGTTGTCTATCTCACATGTATTATTTAAATATATAGATATTTCAAAATTTAACATTTCAGCACTTTAAATATCTATTTTTCACATATATATATATATATATATATAATACAATCTATNTATATATAAATATATATATAAATCTAGGAATAGACTAGTATAAAATCTAATAGGCAATCTGTTTTGTATTTAGTTACATTATAATATGAATAATGAATAATTTGAAAGGGTGACAAATGACACCTACTCTGAGCTAATAGACTTTTTATATACAAAATAGTGTGGTTCAAGATTGAAAATGAATTGTTCCATAATGTATGTGCGTATCCCATTGTATGACCTTAAGGAAAATGTAGATCTCTGAGGTCTAGCCAGGTGCACATAAATAATACAGGAGGTGCTAAATACAGCTTCTGTTCTGCAAAGCTAACCCAATATACATAGATTTTTGAACGGACCAATAATTTAACACCTCCAAATTAGAATCGGAAAAGGATCGTTGAAATTTAAAAGTTTTGACATGATTTACTTGCTACTTGCAGAATCTAATGAGAACTGAAACTGTAGGCTTCAGACAGAGATATGTTATGTATTAGTGTTATTACGCTAATAAGATATATTATACAGAATAGTATTATTAACTGTCCTTCTTTGTCATCTAGGAGACAGAAACATAAAAATTAAAAAAAAAGAAAAAAAAAAAAAAAGAAAAAGAAAATACTTCTTAGACACTTGAATAACGAAAATGCTTGTATAAATTCAACATTTACTCTGATTTTAGAATATTTTTTTTTTATAATTGAGCTAATATAGAGATGGTATTTACAATTCATAAAATTAATTTTTATGCAACATAAAATCCGATGAATTAAGTTATTATTGACACTTGTCAAACCCAGTCTCGACAGAGCAGTGATTCGCCTAGCCACTGTTAATTTATGGTCTCTTACCCCCCTCCCTCCGCAGTTCTGCACTTTTGCTGTTATCAATCCCAGACGAGAAGATATTCTGCAAGAAACAACAGTTAGAAAAAATACTCTCCTCTGTTATTAACAAAGGTATGTTCTAATAAAATTTCTAAAATTTAAATATTGTGTTCTTATTTTTTGTTTATAATATTAACACTGACTGATATCAAGACTTCTTTCAATTTTCTTTAATTTAGCATTTTAAGATTTTTAATTTTGAGGAATATTTATGTTTTTTAACTAAAAAAAAGTATTTAAAAGGAAAATGGTGTTTTGTATATTTACTATTATTTTTTGACATTAAATGAGAGTCTCCCATTCAGACTTCTCAAAAGTTTTTTTTCTTGCTTGGAGGTAAATTTGCTGGCCATCAAGCTTTATGAAGAAAGAATTATCAGGAAATATGTATTGGTAGTGGAAGAATCAAAAACTAATTTGTAACCAAAAAAGTTTATTTTAGCAAACGTTTCGGCCTGAATTTCAGGTCTTTATCAGGGCAAATAGGTTGATGGGGAGAGAGAGAATCGTGCTGAACAATGTCTACATCATAATTGACAATTAATGTCTTGATATAGACATTGTTGGGCACGATTCTCTCTCTCCCCATCAACCTATTTGCCCTGATGAAGACCTGAAATTCAAGCCGAAACGTTGGTTAAAATATTAACTTTTTTGGTGCAAATTAGTTATTGATTCTTCAACTACCAAGATCAAATTCCTGACAATCCTCTAATCATTTTGCTTCTTACGTTACGAATTGTGAAGAGGAATTATTTTACTTATTTTATTCATGTGGGTTTATAAAAAAGTAAAAAAGATTTTAGTTTAAAAATGATTATTAATATTATATAAATCTATATAGTCACCTTTACATTTAGAATAGCATTCTCCCATTTGTTGGGTAGGGCCTGGATATCTTGCTGACAAAATTAGGTGTCTTGGAATCTAAGAAACCCTTTCAGCTTAACTTTTTTTTCTCTAAATTTGTTTCTAGAAAGGAATTACTGATACGGCAGGATGATAAGCTAATCAGATGAGGCATTTTCAGGGCTGTAGCTTGGATGGGGAAGGATTTGCATATCTCTACCTACACTTTTTTTTTTTTTTTTTTAAATATATCTGTTGAAAACGCTATTTTAGGTTTCATTGATTCCAAACTAATTATATAAACAGGATTTTAAATATCTTCCCAAAAATAAGAAATATTATTTATAAATGAAGAAAATAATTTTTTATGATTTTGTTTATAATTTTTGGTAATAAATGATAAAATTTTTTACTCTATAATCTGTCTTCCAAAAATAATATAAGGGAAAAAATTTTATGTTAAATGTAAAAAGGATGTTCCATGACATTTTTTTGTAATTTTGCTATAATTTGAACAAACCAAAATGACACTAAAAATGAAATTGACAAAAGTATAAATTTATTTGGATTAGTCTAAGCAATACATCCAAGGACTTGAAGTTCATGTTTTAAATTATGTAAAAAATTTTAAATACAACTTTTGTCTGTTTCAGTCACAATGAATTGCTGACAATTTTGAAATTTGTGGTCTCGTTATCCAAAATAGGCCACATTAAATGATATTTTATTTATTTATTATAAGAGAAAAAGATAATAATAAATTTGTATGTTAAAATGGAGAGTTTTTTGACCGTAGATATTATTATTGCATGTTACTTCGCTGGAGTTCGGTCAAGTCTTGACTTGACTGAGCCCCAACAAAAAAACATCTAATATTAATAACTTTATATTCAATTTTACTTGTATTTTCTATAATAAATTACAAAATTGAAGTGCTTAAGAGAATTATTGTTTTTTGTAACTTATAATACCTATTTCCTTTTAGTAGTTTAGTATATGTAATAGGTTTTATATAACATTAATTTATAGTTCAAATGGAGTTTTTTTTATCGTAGATATTATTATTAGATTTTTTTGTCGGGGTTTGCTCAAGGTAGATCCAAAAAAAAAATATAAATTAAAAAAAAAGTGTATATTTTGTTTTTGGATCTACCTTAACCGAACCCCATCAAGAAAAATCTAATATTAATGTATAATATATAAAATTTAAAGCAGAATTCATATTATTTTAATTAACTTATTGAATTTTTTTTACAAGATATAAAAGCTCCAATAGAAGATTTTGTATGAGAGAAACATTTAAGGATTAATATAAGGATCAGGTTTGTTACGACCTGATAAGACAGCTAGGTTATTATGTCCTATCTATTGCGATTAATGAATTTTAAAAATTGTTTTATCCATTTTTCTCCTTATTGCAGAAGGAAGATGGACAAAAACACGAAGAAGGTTAATAATATCGATCCCAATGAAGTATTGGTGTTAAAAGCTAAATAATGCGTGATATTAAAATAAAAAAAAAATTCAGATTCGTAAACCTCTGAAAATGATTTTAAAAATCTCAGGAATTCAAAATTTCGTGGGATTTGCTGATTTTGTATAATCACCCCACTTGAGTGACTGTACAAGTGTATGCGTGGATATATATTTGAATAATATTTTTTTTTTGTATAAGATGTCTTCTAGCAGAATCAAATTTATCCTCAATTAATGTTTAAATTATTATTAAACTGTATAATTATCATTCAGTTAGTAGTTTATAGTTATTAGTTTAATTTCTAATGCAATNACCCAACACAAAAAATTTAATATTAATGTAATGTATGTAAATAAAGCATAATTCTTATTATTTTAATTAACTTATTGAATTTTGTAATTTTTTAAATTAAATATAGAAGCTTCAATGGAAAAATTTGTATGAAAGAAATAATTATGGATAAATATGAGGATCAGGTTTTATACGACCTGATAAGACAGATTATTATGTCCTATCTATTGTGATTAACATATTTGAAAAATTGATTTATCCATTTTTCTCCTTATTCTGATTGAGAAAGTTAGCATTGACTAGAAATTGTTACAGTTTAAATACAATTAAAGAAAGTTTTACTAAAATGTACAAATCTTGACTTGGGGATATAGAAATATTTACATAGGAATTAAAATATAAAACAGACACAAACACAATATTTAAGTGATTTATGATTAAATAGTTAAAAGATTACGAACGGTATGTTAATTTAAAAAGTCCGTTACGCAGGATATGCATATTTCTAATGTACCATTTGTGAGGTAAATAGGTAATTTGGTACCAGCTTGTAAGTTCGCCAGTTAATGTCTTTATTTTTGGGTGGTCAATGAAAAGCCTTGACAAGAATATGGCGTGAAATATTTAGCAGAAAACCAGTAATAAATTTTTTTTTAAAGTATGAAATTCTGGCAAATAACTACTACTTCACAAGTATTTTTTTTCTCTCAAAAATCTTTTCTGTTTTTGCCTTCATCAGGTGCCAGATGAGAAGTGATGATGTTTTCTCGTCGAATGGCCTGTGTGAATGTCACTTCTGTAGATAATACGAATTCGTAAAGCGTAAAAGAATTATGCGAAAAATAAAACATTCCTGAAAAGAATATCAATTGCAATATCCTCCATGAATATGGAAACATGAAAGTATTCCTCACGTAGAAAAAAAATCCAATCCCATGGAAGGAAATTTCATCGGACGTATAATGTGTATAGAAGTTTGTCAAGCACTCATATTTTGTTAAATGCCCATCAATGAAGACATGAATATTTTTTTCTTTAAATCTAAAGAGGACACAATACTAAGTAGTTGATGTTGCTGAGGCTACCTCTAGGCTGATCTAGGAAAAAACAGGTAAGGGAAAACACTCAAACCTTCAAGTTAAATCCAAAATATCTTTCTAATTGTGAGAATTTTACACCTATTATAATAGGTTTTATAAATTTCTTCATAAAATAATAATAAAGAAATATTTGACAATTATTCAAATTTTGTTACTCTATATACTCACTCCACAATGAAAACAACTACATTCAATCGCTCTGATTTTTGTATGTGAAAGAAAGCGGTAATTCCTGGATTTAGTTTATATATATATATATATATATATATATATATATATATATATATTAAATGTCCTTCAAACAGGCTGAGAGTTAATTTTTTTCGAAAAAACGAAATTTATATTTAATCTAAATTTTTTCTAAAACATTTTCGTTCAAATAACATCGAGGATATTACAAATTACTTAAACCCTTCTCACTTTATTTATTATTTATCCGATTTCATCCCCGATTAAATCTTATTCATCCATTAGTTATCAATGAAAAATATAAATACCAATTTGGATATTTATGTTTAAAAATGTAGGGGGCCCACCCAACGGTATATGTTTCAATGTACATGGTATACATGGGGTACCATGTAAATGGTTTTGCATTTTAGCCTTCTTTCATACTCCCTATTACACTTCTTTCACTTTTCTTTAAAAAAGCTCATAGATAAATGTTAATTAAAATAAATAATAAGTTAATCTTAAAAAGTTGAAATTAAATTTTGGGTAAAAGTGAAGGTTTGTAGGAAGAACTTGTCTCTCAAAGGGTGTGTGGCAGGGTTGAAACGCTCAACTTCATTCTTCCACTATATCTTCTACTTATATAAAATAATCTTCTATTATGTAAAATAAGTGATAGAAAATAACATGCTGCTATTATCATTGCAATAAATTCTTATCAGAAATCAAATATAATACTGATAACGCAATATTATTATCCTCCAAGCCTCCTCTTTTTCTTGTCGGATTTCAGCCATGAACGAAATCAGCCTATAAAAATGTTAGCCTCCCTGGCAACCATTTAGGCTCATGGAGGGAGGGGCTATCTACAGGTTGCCATCCCACTCTAAACATCCATTGCTCAGGACAAGCTTTTATTTATAGGTAAAATCTTGCCCTGGGCGGGATTTGAATCCGCAGCTCCAGGATAGCGAGTTCCGAACCGAATTCCAGTATTAGTAGCTTAAATACGATATATATAAGATATATAAGATAAGATTCATATCATGATTTTCTAGAGGTCAGCAACATTCAAGTTTTGTCACCCTAGAAAACTCTCTTCTGGGTAATTAGTAACCTCTTAGCTCTTGGAGGCGAACTTCAGAGAGGAATCCTGTTTTGAGATACATGTTGGAAAAGAGAAAAATACACTTTATTATAGGATTTATCTATCTAGAATACTTTCTTTAATAGAGTGATATATCACAACCCGTTTTAATAAATTCCACTCTGACCTAACCATGCATCCCAATCCTTTAGTCCAAAGTATTATCCATCCTGATAACCCACCACGCCGCCTGAATAGGAAATGGCCGCGTGACCTCCTCATTACCAACACTTCCTAATAACAATTAAAAAACAAAAAACAAAACAAACAATTGTAAATAGTGATTTAGGAGTTCTGCCATTCCGCAGCTTCTCCACCAAGCAAAATGCACGTTAATTTAATTTTTTTTTATAAATTTATTTATTCATTTATCTTTCTTATTTTTTATTTTTTAAGTTGTGTATGTATATTTTTTAAAATCTTAATTTATATTGTACATTATCATTTTATTTGTACATATTTATTATATATTTTGAGAGCAGATTGCAAGATACACGCTGTGCGGGATGTAATTTCTAAATATAGTGTTTAATGTTTAAATAAAGTGATAATTTCCTTCTATTAATAAATAAGCTGTATGTCTATATGGAGCTCTTCATATAAAATATACCTTTATATAAATAAAAATATATTTATTTTCAAAAGGGATGAGACATGGTGTGTTTTCACCCATTTGCTTATGATTAACCGTTTATGGAAAAAATAATTAAATACAAAGTAAATGTAATACAGCAATCGCAGACTTTACACAACGATATAAAAACAAGTAGGTTAAGGCCTCGTCCATACTCCTGATTTCTCGAGAAAGGCAAATTCCTTTCATTTTTTTTTTTGCGACGGAATTTGACATAATTGAGTGTAGAAGGCGAAAGCTCCTTCACGAAGTAGATAACAGAAGGTCATATTTTGAATAATTATATGCAAAAACCAACCTTAACCATAAAAATAAATTTTTATAACGGCTGAGGACGAAAAAAAGAAAAAGGAGTTTGTATTCATTGTTATCTACATCTAGTTAATTTTACGGCCCTGAATTACCGATTTCGAACGAATCGTCTTATTGCTGTTCCTAAAATATGTTATAGCAACTATTGCAAATCACTCAAAGATTTTTTTTACTTATTTTCTTGAAAATAAGTAAAAAATCTACTTTAATTAATAAAATTCTTTATGTATGTTTATTGTTTAAGAAGATGGACCGCAATCTTATATTCAAGTATTTTTTTACTACTTCGTCTAATGTCCTTAAAAAAACTTAAAAAAAAAACGAAAACTGACACACACACACATACATATATACATATTTATAAGCGGTGCTTTAAAAACTGGATTTCATCTCTTTTTCAGTCTAATTTGTAGTTTTTTTATTGTTTTTTTTCCACAATTACTAAAATATTTTAATCCTAAGATGATTTTAGTTAGGGTTCGGTCAAGGTAGATCCAAAAAACACAAATTTAAAAAATGTATTTTTTAAATTTGTGTTTTTTGGATCTACCTTGACCGAACCCCAACTAAAATCATCTTAGAATAATATCTACGGTCAACAAACTCTCCTTTTAAAATATTTTAAGTTTCAAAAATTACGATTGTGTTTTTGTATCTTTTCTAGAAGGTTCAAAATCAGCTGTTGTATTGGTTTCCATTTGTAAATATTTATTTGTGGATATTGTGAAAAAATACATTTTTAAACTGGGCAAGATTATATACAAATTCTATGTAGTCTACTATTCTTTTTTAACTAATACCTATGTGTGGCATTTATCTCTGAACTTCCATTGGAATTTATAAATTCATTTATAAATATTAGTTTTATTGTGGTATATAATCCCACGTAAATTTTAAATATTTAATGCGAGCGAATAGAATAGAGTAAGATTTTCTATTCTATTTCCTCGCATTAAATGTTTAAAATTTACTTGGGAGTATATACCACAATAAAACTAATATTTATAAATCAAAATAAAAATTAAATAAATAGCTAGCAATGTCAGCTCCTTCGAGCATAAGACGATGTATTTGTCTTTCCCGGAGGATTAGGCTCTCGCTGTGTGTTGGGAATTTAATATGTAATCTGTCTCGTCCTGGTGGTGTAAGTAATAGCATTCGTGCCCGGAAAGCCGGAGATCCAGGTTCGAGGCCTGGCTGGGACAGTTAATATTTTTATTCTATTCCCTCGCATTAAATGTTCATAAATTTATGATCATTTAATTTACAAATAGAGAGCAGAAAACATAAGCCGACATTTTTAATTCATTTTCATCGTTTATAATTACGACAGTAAATGTGATGGTGTATTAAGAACTCTTCTCTAGTAGATGTCTGATATTAGAAGATAGATTACTTTTTTCATTCATATTTTCGTGGATTGGTTAGCACTATTTGCCACTGAGGTGCTTAGTAGAAGGGCTATCTAAAGTAAGCCACCTTATTCTAAACACAAACTGTACTGGGCACGATTTGATTTCTCAATGAAAGACTATCCCAGGGCGGGACTCAGGGATCATGACCCAAAGGGATTCCTTCGGAAAGATCACAGGATGGAAGATTTTGGCTATCAAAGTTATTAGAATACAGGAGAAACGTCCCTAGACATCCCATTCTCTACATTGTGAGGTTTCCCTCAACCTGCAACTTATCTACTGCCAATCTCACTTCTTCATTCCAGATTTTATTTATCGCAATCGGTCACCAAATCCCGTGCAATCCCTTTTTTTTTGGGGGGGGGGTATTTTTTTGACGTCCGGTGAAACATCAGAAAATGTGATCTTTCAAGACTCTCTCTTTTCCTTATTTAAAAATATACATACTTATAGTTTATAATAGTTTCTAAAAACACCTTTGCAAAATTTCATTCCCTGTCAGCCTCCATCAGTTAGACACACAGTTGTCATCTCTGACTTGACTTAGTGAATCCATTATGCCCTGGGTTTCCCACTTGGCCTCTTCCCTGACCGATCCTGTTTGCCCATTTGAAGTACCAATAGCATCTTCTTCCCAGTCCACAACGGTCGCTCCTCCATCGCTCCGAGCCTTTTTTCGGACCACTTTTTCTCTTCGTCGATCCCACCGCTTTACTTCCATACAGCATCTAAAGTAATCTACCTCCGCCGCCTGCTGTACAGATCGAAGTCGAAGGCTCAAATTAGAGATCTCTGCAGCGTATAATAAGACTGTCCCAACGAAGGCATACATATTCTTTATTGTAGGCCGATATAGTATTTTTCCACAGAATATATAGTGTAGAGAGGCGCCTTCAGTATAGTACGGACAGTTCTAAATTACGCTCCAACACCTACTCTTGATGTGCCTTCTTCATCGTGGAATGACCCGAGGTATTCGAAATGGTACACTCACTTGATGATTATGTTTTAAAATAAAAAATCTTCATTTCTCGCATGCGGGTGTACAATAAACACAGGTGCATACCTAGACAAACCGATATAATTACACTTGAACGAATATGTATTTGCTGTGCATGTAATTTATGTATTGTCTTTTGCAGATGTTGACGGAATGGCTGCTACTAGTATCTGGAAAAACTGTAGGGAGCTGTCAGATGCAGTAGAAGTGGAGTACTCCATCTTCGACCAAGCCTACTCATTCCTCTTCTTGCAGGGAGTGAATGCCATCACTGCTGTGGATGTCAGTATTCTCCTGACCTTGAGGAAGTTCTTCAAGCGACTCCTGGTCCAGAAGCCTTTGTCCATAGTTGGCAAAGTCCGCTTCGTAAGTGTCTCTCTATCAGAGAATACATGTATTTATAAATAGATTTTAATGCTGTATGAGGTGTCAAATATAGATACCTCTCTACACGGGGATCGTTGTTCTATAAAGAAATAATTTTCGATGGATTGTTTGTTTTTTAAAATAGAAAAGGTTAAATTTATTTTGGTTATATCATTTTTTTTTTAATAAAAAAAAATATTTCTTATAAAATAAAGTCAAGTGACTACATGATAGGTGAGCGGTTGATGCTGCACCAACTCTCAATCTACCAATGAGAAGGTGAGTTACTTGGAAACATTGTTGGAGCAATCGCAGTGATTGGGGGGAGGGTGGGGATTTATTAGTAATTATTTGATTGCAGGGACTCTTCAGTCAGAAAGAGTTAGCGAATCCTTTCATCCATGAAAATCGGCTTCTACTGCACGTTGCTCTCCCTACCCGTCCCAAATGTAATATTTTATATTCGAGAGTGAGGGGTTATTCTTTGTATTTACCATCATTAATTTATAACGTTTACAATTTACAAAAAAAAAATTATAAAAGTGTTTTAGTTCCAAAAAGTAAAAAGGTATGCTTGGAATGAAAAATATTTTTCTCTAAAGGAGAGTTTTTTTTACCGTTATTATTCTTAGATAATTTTAGTTATGGTTTTTTCAAATTGTTTTTTAAAATTTTTTTATATTCTCTACATAGCTTTCTACATTCATACTCTTGATATCACATTATATTATTACAATTCTCTATTATATTAATTTCAATTATTATTGTATTCTCATGACATTGTATTTCTACAGCCCTGAAGATGGCTTACAATGTAAGCCGAAACGTTGGCAGATAATCCTTCATTAAAAAAATACATTTTTTTATTTGTGTTTTTTTGGATCTACCTCGACCGAA
>KZ806900.1:136626-163385 GCA_000696205.2 Oncopeltus fasciatus | reverse complement strand
ATATATATATATATATAATTTTTTTATCAAGCACATTAAAATTAAAATTAATAGAACATTTAAAAATGAGTCAGACTTAGTTCATATTTTGCACATTATCAATGCACTTTAGCAGACAAAGGACAGTCGTAGTTAAAGGGTAGGACGCTAGCCGTCTGGAAGTGTTGTTTACTCAGAGAAGAAGTTGAAAAAATTTCTTGTAGGGGGAGTACAATAATTTTACAAAATTTATTTTTGTTCTGAAGGACCTCATCTGCAATGAAAGGTATGACCGCAGCTCAAAACCATACTTGCAGATTTCTGTGGCGAAGTTGAATCTTGCACTTAAGTTAATTAAAAAATTTTAATTATAAAAATGAGAATTAAAGTTTAAAATAATTATTAAAAAATTAATCCTGTTCTTGACTGTTTTACTTTGTATGTTTACTTCCCTTTCAACAACTCAGACTCAAATGGAGGGAGAGGCTATTTGCTTATCAACTTATTTTATCAACCATTGTTTGTATAAAATTTGCCATTTTAACTCGAACCCTTAGCTTCAGAGGCTTCAGAGATAGGAGACACATTTTCTTGATTTATTTTTAATTTTTATTTATTTGCTTTGGGATTGTTTCTGTGAGCAAGCGTACACTGAGGATTAGCTTACAAAAATTTTTCGTTTCAAGTTAATTGAAGTTAATAATCGTTTCACAATAGCAACGAAAACTATGCGAATTTTCCACGTTTCATCAAAATGATCAAAAGTAAGAGTGGTCGAAATAGGCCAAAGAAGCAGTGTGTCACTGAGGCTAGCTCGAGGGTGTCTGGAAGAGAGTGAGAGAGAGAGAGAGAGTGAGAGAGAGGGGGGAGAGAGGGATTGGGGGGCGGGAGAAAGAGAGTGAGAGAGAGGGGGTGGTGGAGAGAGGGGTGAGAGGGAGGGGAGAGAGGGGGTTGCTTCATTCTTCAACTTAACTTCTTCCTTATTGGAAGTCTAATGTAAAATATTTAAAAATAATCTAACATATAAATTATTGAACCTTACACTTTAATCCATTATATTCTATAAGTGAGGAGGGATAGACTGGGGGATTGGGTCTTGGAATTTGACGAAACATATACTTATTTGATCACCGAAAATGTTTTTATTGTTTTGGTCTGATTTTCAGGCGTTCTTAAGGGCAATGGGGGGTGATGGAGGGTGTCACCTGCTCAGCAATAACTAAATCATGACTGGGATATTCTGATTATACTTCATAAAATTCTATAGCATAAATGATAATAGAGATGTGGGCATTTATATATTTTTAAATAAATGTAAGTATATCGTCGACCACTTATCANAATATAAAATATAAATATTTATTTTGATTTCATATATAATTTGGTTTCTTGGAAAAGTGGCGTAATAAAAGGGGGATTTTCATGTTTTAGCTTCAGGTTATTTTCCCAATAGAGAAATTTTAGCCTGCCCTGTACTTAGTGATTTTAAAAGTTGCAAAGTTTTAAAAATAGGGTTGTTACTTATAAAATCAACCCTATTTTGAGTAACTCTATTTAATGCCTTCTAGTGATTAGTGGTAAAATGAAATTTAAAATAAATAAATAATTAAAAAATTATTAAATCTGAATCCTGAGAGTTTTACCTAATTAGTTAAAACCATTCTTATGTTACTCTTGCTTCAGGCACAGATGTTCGAGTAAACATAGTGATCTTATTTTATTTTATCTTATTATCAAGTTATGTGGAAATAATTCATTAGTGGATCGCGACACTAATGTTACTGTTAGGGACCTCGTACGGTTTTTTGCAGTTCGTAACAGTCATACAAGGAAGATAAATAAATAAAAATAAAAATAGATTTTTTTGTAATGTCAAGTGGGACAAAATAAAAAAAATAAGGCTATTGTAAATGATCCCAAGGGACATATGCACAAAAACTATATGCTCCCGTAAAATATGAACAATGCACGAGAAGTACCCAAGAAATAAATAATTTAGATACAAAAATTGAATAATTCATTGATTAATAATTTAAAAAAAAAGTTAATATGGATAATATAACAAGGCACTATCATAGCTAGAACAAAAATTAGTGAGTGAAACTAAAATTACTCTAAGACTGTGTGTGTGCGCGCGCTTTTGTTCAATTTCTTTGTGCATGTGTGTATGAATGCGCAGGTATTGTGAGACAAATTTAGAAATAAATTCTTGCAGTCATCTCTATTTACACTTATAACTATTAAGAAATGGAATATGACTGATTTGAATTTGTTCAATAAAAAGTGGGAAGTTGTTTCTGTCCAGGAAAACTGACTGAAATATATCATTCTTTATCCACCCTTGGATGGGAATGCTATCTAAAACGTTTACCTCTTGACTAGATAGCGTGTGGGGGCATAATTTCGTCTATTACGGAGTAGATTGCTCGCAACGCCTTCAATCTGTCGACTAATGTGCAAGCTATTGCGTCAAGTGTCTTTTCGTTCCTTTGTTGCTCTCTGTGGACTCCTGTCCAAGACTTCCGTTCTCAGTCTTCGCTGGTGACTTAATCGCTTATAACATCATAGCATAATTATTAGAGAAGCATATTGAATATTATCTAGACAAACAGTTATTTAAACTTTAATAATAATTGCTGGAGGAATTAGTCAGGATTTTGGCGAGGATCCAAAAAAATAATATACTCCAAAATTACAAGAGTTATTTACATTCAATAATGATTTGTGAAAAAAAAACAAAAAAAAAAAAACAAACACTGAGGAAACTATTTAAGTCTTTAACTCACAGGTTTCGGTAGTTACCCTCTCTGTGTTCGGATGGCCTGCCACCAACCACCGAGATCTCATCATTTCATTTTTATTTTCAACTCAAAAATTACTCGAAATAATTCTGGAGTTTTGAACTGGCACTTAAGGGATAAAGAACATCCGACACTAAAAGATGACCTAAATTCTTCTGTAGGCCACTAAGAGCCTCCATCTGAAACTTTGGCCTATAAACCTATTGTTAACTGAAATAACAAAGAAGATATAACGAGTACAATTTTTGGCCTCCCTCCCATTTATTCGACTACAACCAGAAATAAATTCCTCAAAGATTACACAATGAAAAACCCTTATTTGACATAAGTCATATGACTCTTTTATGACTTTGGTTTATTTATTTTAAGAATAATAGGGCAAAACCAGCCCTCGAAATTACATATATAAATATCTTTCTTAAAGTACGTTTTAAAATTTATTATTCAATGCTGTTAATAAGGAAACTACTTATATTTAAAAATTTTCGTTCCTCTAAATCCCACTTCTCTCAGGGCCAATTTCAATCATTAATGAAATCCTTCATCAACGGTTTGCTGAAAAAAAAAAAAATGAAAACTCAAATACCACTTTTAATTTCTTTATTTAAAAATTTTTACTTACACTTAAAAACGTGCAGTCGTATATTTATATAAATTTATATAACCTAATTTTTCTTTCTTTTTTTAATTTTTACATTCTAATGTAAGATCAGTGAAGATCCGTTGAGATTTTTTTTTCTTTTTTTTTTAAGCTTGATTTCGCAAGGGGAAATCTCCTAAAAGGAGAACCTAAAGGTTAACCATGCATTCCTGCCTTCAGAATAAACAAGTTATTGAAGTTTATTTTAAATGTAAAAAAAAAAACAATAATTGTTTCTAGTAAATGTAAAAAACAACAATTGTTTACCACGTCATTGCTTAGGTCGAACAATAACAGTTCTGAATTAGGAGTCCGCAGCTCTGAATTAATATGTTACTTCCACTTTTTATTAGTGAATTAATGAGTTAGATATAGAGACATGAACTGATAGCTCTTGTTTTGTAAGGGAAATTAAAATGATAATAATATTTATTCATTTCTTTTGAATATAGTTAATAAAAAACTTAACTTTATAAATATTTCTTAGTAAAAATTCGAATAGCTTTTAAACAAAACATCTCATTGGAATTTTCGTTAGAGATTTAGAAGGCATAGTTTTACGAATTATACCGTATTAATTGTGTAGATAGTAATGTACTATCGGGGCATTAAACTAATAAATTGACTTTATAAAAATTCTACGAAGTATTAAAACAAAAGGCTTGTCCCCAGTTTGACCACTTCGACCAATAGGATTTCCCCTGACACCTGCCTATGCTCACTTGTCTCAGATAAACTTTATAGGCCAATAAGCTATCTTCAAGTGACTACTAATGATCTCAAGGACTACTAAAGATCTCAAGTTTAACTTTCTATTCTACAAATTTGTATATATTTGGTGAATGTAAGTTATATTTCCAAAGAAACTGATATTGTTTTGAATTTCAGATTTTTTCCTATAGAATCTATAATAAGAAGATACAATATGATATTAAAGACATTACTGATTCCGGAAAGAGATCCCTCAGAGAAAATGACTCAGGTAATTTGCTCAATTTTTATTACTTTACAGGGAAAGAAAAGATAAATGAAATATTTTTCTAAGATTTAACGAAACACAATTTTTTGTGGGTTTAATACACTTACTTTGAATCTTAGGAAGTAGAATACATATTACCTGATTGATAAATTTTCTACGTATCAAAATATTTTTTCTATTCTCAAGACTGTTAATAATATTTTTCATTAATATTTTTTTTAATTTTCCCGAAAGCATTATTTGATTTTTAATAATTTAAAAAAACCTACACTCATAATTTTAATATTAAAAAATTTTCAATTTTTTTTCCTGAAAGAAATATGATTCTAAAAAAAGAAGAATGGTTGATCCTCCAGTGTTATGTCGGAGAAATTAGTCAGGTTTTAGGCCATAATAATAATAGTCATCATTAGGGCGGTTGTGGTGCATGGAGAGATGTTCGAGGGATGTATATTGTCACATCTCAGAGTGCAGAACTAAACTGAGTAGGTCATTACTTTTTAAGTCATAATGGCCCTGATGTTAACCGACAAATTAAGTCGAAACGACGGCAATAATAAAATAATTACCAAACAATGATAATGATCTTGGCCGATACCTACCCTGACTAATTTGATCACCAATTTAGGGAGTTTTTAATTATCATAATTGTGAAACATAGAAAGCATTGATTTAAGATTTACTAAGATTAAATTTTAGATTTGTCTCTTTAAAATGTAAAGAGAGAAGCAAGTCGGTAATTGAGCGAATTCGGACGAATGTGGAGTGGTGGAAGGGGCCGTGGGGGGGGGGGGGGTATTTCTTGAAATGTCAGGGGTGAGTGCGAAAAGCCTTGTTCGTTTCAGCGGGCGAAATATTTAGGTTAGAGTTGTGAAACTCGATACAGTTTTGTTCAATTATATAAGATATATGCTATGATGAATATTCATTACATTGAAAATACAAATACAAATATTCATCGTTTTCAAAACTGAGGAATTAATTTACGCAGGTCTTGTGTGACGAAATTTAATTGTTAAACAATTAGAAATTAAAAAAATATTATAGAAAATGAAGTTATTCCAATGTATTTTTTTATGCCTTATGTATTTTTTTCCCAAGCTATTGATCTACTTTGCTTTCAAAGTTTAGTTTTTTTTGTTTTTTTTAAATACATATTCCTTCAAATATAATATTTATTTGAATTAAACAGGGACCCAGGACAAAAACTTAGTTATTACTGACTAATTTCTCCTTAGACAGAAAAAAACCTTCTTCAATATTATATTTATTTATAAAGAACCTATACCAGGTGAGGCTGACGCTAATATACTAATGTAACACCGAATAAATAAATNTATATATATATATCTTTAGTGTTATTTTATTTTCAAAAAGTGAACATCATAGGTGTAAAATTTAATTTTCAAACGTTAAAATTTTCACTCTAACATTTTTTTATTACCGCTTATTAAGGAATATATTTATGAATTAACTATTATGGCTACCCCATTTTTCTTTCCTGGTCAGACAAGAGTGAAATTGGTTTTTATGCTTGCTCTGAAATGTTTACTGTCATATATGTCAATATCGAATGGAACATGGGAAAATGTTGTCTGAGTATGCACGAGGGCCTATTAAACAGCTTGTTTGTGACGATCTCTACATTCTCGCCATGAATAAGTCCGAAGCGAACCATGGAAAATAAATAACATTCTAGTTTGCTCACTAAGTTAAAATATTCACAAAATTCAATAAGTTTCTCTTATTCATGTGCATTTTGTTTATAAAGAACAATGATCACTTTGTCCAATGGGTGCTGTTGAATATTTCAGATATTCAGCGATGAAAGAGGCGTCTATGATAGAATCGAAATTCAAACTGTTGAATGAATTCGTTAATGGCTAATAGGTATAGCAGAATTTTAAATCTAATATTCTTCGTTTTTATGAGCGTTCGGACAAAAAATTACAGGAATAAAAATGTTACAAACAGGTTGCTACACCATTCTAAACATCCATTGTTCACAATTTACTTGGATTTATGGGTAGAAGCCTATCCAGGGTTAAAAACGCATATTAAGAAAGATGTTTAAGAATAATTTTGAGGATTAAATTGCCCATCTAATCTTATTTTCTAAGTACAGAAATCAAATTCTGACGAATTAATTTATTTTTGGTCGAAATAGGACAATAAAGAGGCTACGGGGGGAAGAGGTTAGTAGTAGTATTCGAGTTTCGTAAAGGTTTTTAAAATCGTAGGTGCAAAATCTAATTTACTCTATTAAATTTTATTGAAATTTCTTAATAAGAATTGATATTTACAAAGAGTAATAATAATGCACATTAGTCTTCCCAGCATATAAGATATATTATAATCATTTACTCCCATTTTTTTTCCCGTTTTCAATGAAAAATGGGGGATCTGCTTAGTTTTTACTACTTATCAGAAACACACACACAGAGAGATATATATGNATCTCTTTATTCAAAACAATCCGCGGGATATTTCACTTTTCTTTATTCAAAACTGCAGAGAATTTCTGCTCCTCTTTATTCATGCCGCTAAAGGTATTCTGATTCCCTTTAATCACAATCTCAGAGATATTCTATTTTCCATTATTCACAATCCGTGGTATATTACGCATCTCTTTATTCAAAACAATCCGCGGGATATTTCACTTTTCTTTATTCAAAACTGCAGAGAATTTCTGCTCCTCTTTATTCATGCCGCTAAAGGTATTCTGATTCCCTTTAATCACAATCTCAGAGATATTCTATTTTCCATTATTCACAATCCGTGGTATATTACGCATCTCTTTATTCAAAACAATCCGCGGGATATTTCACTTTTCTTTATTCAAAACTGCAGAGAATTTCTGCTCCTCTTTATTCATGCCGCTAAAGGTATTCTGATTCCCTTTAATCACAATCTCAGAGATATTCTATTTTCCATTATTCACAATCCGTGGTATATTACGCATCTCTTTATTCAAAACAATCCGCGGGATATTTCACTTTTCTTTATTCAAAACTGCAGAGAATTTCTGCTCCTCTTTATTCATGCCGCTAAAGGTATTCTGATTCCCTTTAATCACAATCTCAGAGATATTCTATTTTCCATTATTCACAATCCGTGGTATATTACGCATCTCTTTATTCAAAACAATCCGCGGGATATTTCACTTTTCTTTATTCAAAACTGCAGAGAATTTCTGCTCCTCTTTATTCATGCCGCTAAAGGTATTCTGATTCCCTTTAATCACAATCTCAGAGATATTCTATTTTCCATTATTCACAATCCGTGGTATATTACGCATCTCTTTATTCAAAACAATCCGCGGGATATTTCACTTTTCTTTATTCAAAACTGCAGAGAATTTCTGCTCCTCTTTATTCATGCCGCTAAAGGTATTCTGATTCCCTTTAATCACAATCTCAGAGATATTCTATTTTCCATTATTCACAATCCGTGGTATATTACGCATCTCTTTATTCAAAACAATCCGCGGGATATTTCACTTTTCTTTATTCAAAACTGCAGAGAATTTCTGCTCCTCTTTATTCATGCCGCTAAAGGTATTCTGATTCCCTTTAATCACAATCTCAGAGATATTCTATTTTCCATTATTCACAATCCGTGGTATATTACGCATCTCTTTATTCAAAACAATCCGCGGGATATTTCACTTTTCTTTATTCAAAACTGCAGAGAATTTCTGCTCCTCTTTATTCATGCCGCTAAAGGTATTCTGATTCCCTTTAATCACAATCTCAGAGATATTCTATTTTCCATTATTCACAATCCGTGGTATATTACGCATCTCTTTATTCAAAACAATCCGCGGGATATTTCACTTTTCTTTATTCAAAACTGCAGAGAATTCCTGCTCCCCTTTATTCATACCGCTAAACGTAATCTGATTTTCTTTAATCACAATCTCAGAGATATACTATTTTCCATTATTCACAATCCGTGGTATATTACGCATCTCTTTATTCAAAACAATCCAAGGGATATTTCACTTCTCTTTATTCAAAACCACAGAGAATTTCTGCTCCTCTTTATTCATACCGCTAAAGGTATTCTGATTTCCTATAATCACAATCTCAGAGATATACTATTTTCCATTATTCACAATCCGTGGTATATTTCGCATTTCTTATTTCAAACTTACAGATACATTCTGTTCGTCTTTATTCACATTTCAAAATGTATTCTATTTCTCTTCTTTTTTTTATAATCCCAGAGATTCATTCACATTCCATGAGATATTTTATTTCTCTTTATTCGTAAGCTTAAAGAGATTTTGGTTTTCTTTACTAATAATCCCAGTGGAATTTTGTTTATCTCTTATCACAGCCCGAGATATCTTCTGCTTCTCCTTATACAAGAGAAGTTCAAAGATAACCTTTTTATTGATAACTTGAGAGCACGTATTGAGACACCACTGATTAGATTCGCATTATAGAAACGAAATTGCAACCCAAAGCCTTGATTGGCTCCATTATAGCGGAGCAAAACAAGAGAACAAGAGCTAACCCCTCTATTGTTTAACATTTCCCAGTAAGGCTAATGCTAGCGAGCTTCAGAGTTTGCACATTGAATTCAATGTATATTCGGCGAAAATTTTCATTCCGCGTTAATCACCAAAGCAAGCCAGCAGTTAAAACTACTCAACGGGGTTGATTATTTGAAAAGGTAACTATCGCATAAACACATACAACACCCTTCGTCTCACCTCTCACAGTTTACATTACATTTATTTTTAAAAGATTAAATACATTCGCAATATTACAAATTAATTTCTGAAAGGGGTCATTGTAATTAGCTTTATTAGGCAGGGGGGTTTAGTAGGGATAAAAGGTGGCTTCTGGCACACACGAATGGGGAAAATGGCGGACACCATGGTTTCCCGCCAAAACTTCTATCCCACATGGGATCTATACATATTTTATGGCACTCTAGGGAAAGTGTTGTCAGCACACCGTTCTATTTAGTGAAGAATGGTAAGGCTGAGTATTCCTAGGAGCAAGCTAGGAATTACAAACAGGAGCACGAAAAGAAAGGAGCCTCTTTTATCCCTTCTAGGTTTTAACTTAGGGTATATATATATATATACTGAACGGATCATATTTTTATTTTCCCATATTTAACATCTGTTGAAGTTTATCAGATGTCATGTAATGGTATGGGATGAATAGCTAGTTTTCCTGTTAGCAATCTGGGTACCATCACATGACATCTAAAAATTTCAACAGATGTTAAATGGGGGAAGATAAAAATATGATCCCTTCATAATTGTATATCTACACACACACACTCTCTCTCTCTCTCACTCTCTCTCTCTCTCACGCATTTATATGTATGTATACGTATTATAACCATGTAAAGCGCTTTTCATCTGAGTCCANATATATACGTATGAATGTATATAATAAAATCATATCAAAAAAGATATTTAATAAAGTAACTATGAGAATTGAGAATCCCACTCTACATCATTTTTCGCATGGTCTTAGTTATTTAATGGTTATCCTTATCAATTTCTAGAGCTGATTAGTTCAAATTTATAGTTTTCTCTTATCTCTTCTTATCTTCAATTAGACTCGAGAAATCTGTAGCGTGTAATCAATACTTTAATTGTGGCAAGTGGAATTTCTTCTAAATCCAGTGCCATTTGTATTTTTTACGATAAACGTTGTGTGTGAGGCTTCTTCATGAAATACAGGTGTCAGGAATAGCTGTTTATAACTTAATATAATAAATGAAATATTAAAATTAGTATATTTAAAAATTATATAAATAATTCAGCTTTTAACTAATTTTTAAATTAAATATAGTAATATTTTTGAATCTAAAGCATTGGAGCCGTTTTGGCTGCATCTGAATAGACGGAATTAGATTTTGGGGGGAATAAAATAGATCAGCTGGAAATAAATTTCTCAGCTGCACAATATATACAACTATCATTTAATTTAAAAAAAATGTATTCTAATCCTTATTATGTTTTCTACACATTTTTCCTTAGCACTAAAATAACAAATAATTGCGATTTTACATGACGGCCCTCCTGAAATCATATCTCACACTCCATCGATTTCAGCTTTTTACGAACTTCTATAAAGATTTATAAACACTAGGCCTCATCGTTTTTGCATTTTTTAATTTCAATAAAAGCTCACTAAAGAGAAGCTGTGCAATCTATATACTTTTCCCATCTTTAGAAGCATTCTTCTTCAGGTACAATCTTTACTATAATAAAAGTAAATGACGATGTAAATGCTCTTTTAAGAATATAACTAGGAAGTTGAGCCAGTTACACATCCCCTTCCCCTCTTTTGGCTTTAATAAAAGATAAGAAACATGTATTAAATTCATTTTCCTTACACTTATATCCTACAAAATTATTATTAGTGAAGTACAAACAGAATGGAATTTGTGAAAGAAGAAGGACGGCTGAACATTATCCCCTCTACATCTTCTGAGTTATCAACTTGCTTATCTCTCTTATCAATGTTCTTTTTAATATTTAGTATCAACTAAGACATTTACCCTCATCTATGTACATCATTAACAAAACATAAGGAATCTGCATTGGTTACGCCCCTTCTGGCTTTAGATAAAGGTAGACTTTACGTTTTATGACTGAAATCCACAAAAATAGTGAGTTCCATTTCATTTAATTACCCCTCTACAAAAGCTTGTTAATTTAACGACTTGAACCCTAGACATGATCTTGGTTATCTAACTTGATGACGCAAGACTCGTGTAAATTGCAAAATTTATCTAATTCGGTGACTGTGAAATGCTCGTTCTAAGTCTTTAATGTCTCTTAAAAAATATGAGAATTTTTATAAAATTTTGGGATCCAAGCATGTGTCTATTTCATTTATTTATTTTATACAAAAGTACTTTCATCAGCTTGAAAATCGTAAATTTATATTAAATATGTATTATAATATCTCATAATTTTAAACAATATTTACTGGAGAGGATATTTAAAAAAAATTATTCTCTAGAAGAAAAACTTCTACTTGTTCCAGTTTACCAAAGAAGAATAGTTAACTACTCCATTTTGCAAACAGTCAAACTTCGAAAGCGTATTACAACTGAGACCAAGGATTCTTCGTCAAGTTCCAAGTTACGGTGTGCCATCTCTCCTGTCCGGACCACACCTGTGGTAATCTACAGAGTGCAGTCCTGTCCATCCTGCGAAGACATAGGAATGTTCCTCTGGTGTCGTAAACAAGACCTTGTGAGCTGGAGTGGTGTTCTTGTCCTCGCGTAAGATGTGCTGTCAAATTGCAGGCAGTATCCTGCACCAATCCACTTTGACATCACTGTTGGCAAACCGGTTGTTTAGTGATCTGTTAAGCAACAGAAATCCCTGCCTGTATCGGCACATTCTCGGTAAATCGGCCTAGAAAAAGAATAGTGACAGTTGCGGAAGATGATATAAAGGGTTTGCACTCGTATATCAACAGCTGCCACAAATTTACACACAAACAATTTACAATTTTGAATGAATAATTCATTTAATTACCATTAATGATAATTCATGCAATTTACAAGTTTGAATAATGATGCAAATTTTCAGCCTGATGAATAAAAAATATATTCTCGAAATATTGGCCTAGATTAAACTATTGTACAAAATTAATTTACCAAAATCCTCAATAACCAACAAACTGGCCAATAACTCACAAGTCATTTATTCATATGCACGTGTGTGTGGGTGTGATTACAATAATGCGATAAATCCTTAACAATATTTAATATTAAACATCATAGAATTGATAAAAATATGCTACTTTTAGACGAATAAATTTATTTTTTTAAATCTTTGTGAACAAACATTTGTATTCAATATCGATAACTTTGAACTTCTTTGTTGCTGGTATTTCAGTGTGTTTTGTTTCATTCCGTCCATTTTGGCTGTTTGTGGTGTACTTGGGTTTGGGTGAAATTAAACTGTTAATGTGTTATAAATTTCTCTTGATGTCTCATTATGACTACCTTTCATGTATTATTTATGGACAAATATTGTTCTGAAAGTGCCTACAGAGCTGGCAATGGTACAAAAGAAGGGAATCTATGGTTGCAGCTTTTACTGCTCTGTCAGCTGAATCATTTCCCTCTAGTCTCGAACACCCCTCATACCCAAGCAATTTATTGACCATAATTTAGGTAAAAGTAAGTAAAATTAAACAAAAAAAAGCTTTTTCATCACTGTAACCTAACTGGCGTTCACCCCCCCCCCCCACAATACAAGCAAATAAATTGTAGTAAATTTATACTACTGACGTGAAGGTCAAACACACGTATAAATTTGTGTGAGTTACATTCATAAATACAGCAAGACATCCGACTGTATATTTGAATAGTAATAAACAGGATTGTTTTAAGGACGTACTCATCCGTTATTTTACTCATTCCTATAGAAATATATCAAAATATCTGTCCTTTAAACAAACTTTTTGGCCTTCCTAGGCATTGCTAGAATATCACTCCTTCTATTAGGCAACTAATATCTATCGAGCAAATCGTAGATGAGGGATATTTTTATTTGAACTTTATTCAAATCCCACATTTATCAATAGTGGACTCAGCCCTTATATTTGCATTTGAAACAACGCCCTTAAAAATACAATAAAATGCAATTAAAAGTTTTTATCTTGTTAAAACTAAAATTTAGAGGTCAGGAAAACCCTTCATTCCAGTTGTTGAATTACAAAAATTTTGCTCTTAATGAATATTTCAGAAAGTATTTATCTTATCAAATAAAGATATCTGTGTTTATTAATTGCTTAAAAATCAATATTACGGCAATTGCTGAGAATAAACCTTTTTACTCATACCAGACGTATCGTTCATATAACAATAAGCAATTAAAATTTTCCTTATTCGATATGTTTTAGTTGAATTAAAAAAACAATAAAAATAAATAAGGAAAACCATAAGATCGTGGTAAACTGCGGTCAATTTGAAAAAAAAATCCTTGCTTTGCGTTTTTGTTATAGAATTTTAAAGGTGTTATTCATCACGAATTTGTCGCAGATGGGGCTCTGTGAATTCTGAACTCATCTGTGAACAACTGGAATGACTGTTGGCAAAGTTGTCGGAGCATTATCACGCTCTGATCAACCGAAAAAAATTTTATTCCAACAATATAATACTCCATCTTAAACTACCTGCTGAGCCAAAAAAGTTTAAAGAAATTCTAAACTCCTGCCTCATCCACCATATAGTTGAGTCCTGATATCATCGGATTACTACTTGATTCGTTCTCGTTTTCTTCAAGAGAGACAATTTGATAATTTGCGGAAGTTGAAATGTAGTATTGAGGGCCCAAGTGTACTTTGCCATCCCGAGAAATGACATCTGCGTGGGACCGAGCAATTGGCTAGAAGCTGGCTAATGACGGTACATAACAATGGACTATTCTTTGAGTATTAATTGTATTTTACATCAGATATATAATAATAAAAATATATGGTTGAGGAAATCACATTAGTTTTGATACACCCTATTATGTAAATATGATATTTAAGTATTTAACTCCTATTTTTATTTTAAAAAAAATTATTCTGTACATATTTCATACACTATAATTTTTGATGGGGTACATAATATAGTCCTTGCATGTCTATCCTGAGACGTAACCCGTCCTCAGAGAGGAGCCCAGGTTAACCAGCGATAGACTATCTGGTACCTACCTTCTCCTTATCCTAGGATAAGAAGGAGACTAGGCAGGGAGTCAAGGAGGGAGTGAGAGAGGGAGAAAAATGCCAGTGCATTCATCCCTTGATATTTTAACTAAACTAGCTGGATTAGGTCCCTTGGGCACCTCCTCTTGAGGCGTCGGGGAGGGTGCTCGGGATGAACGTGGGATGCCAGGGAGAGGACTAGAGGATTTGGATGTCCTTGGAGATTTTTGTGGAACTTATCAAACCTGGAGGGGATGAGCTCGGAAACCAAAGGTACTTGCAGGTCAGAATGGATGGTTTTTAATGGATACGTAGAGAAGATTGTGCGAAGGACTTTGGACTGGAACCCCTGTATACATGTTTGATGGCTGAGCCCCACAATTTAATACCATATGTCCAGATAGGTCAAATTAATATTTTGTAAAGAGTTATTTTGTTTTCTATTATTAATCTGGACTTGTGGTTCAACAATCTGTAGAGCTGTCTAAAGCGTCTGTTTAGTTCTCTGTAAGTGAGTCTTCCAGGTTAGTTTACTGTCTAGGTAGAACCCAAGGTAGCGGACTGTCGGAAAGGAAGGAAGGGGAACGTTATTAAGGAGGACTGGCGGACATTTACCTCTGCGGAGTGTGAAGGTAACATTAACTGATTTCTTCTCATTTAGGAGTATTCGCCAGCGTTTTGACCACTGGAAAATGGAGTTACGTGGGATTAAAGGTTATTTGAGGCAGTGTAAGGATCCGGATTGCAGGAGTGTATGTCTGTGTCATCTGCATAGGACGCGAGGCGTGTGTCAGGATGTGTTGGGATGTCGGCAGTGAAAAGGGTATAAAGAACAGGACCAAGGACCCTACCCTGTGGAACTCCCGCCTCAACGGGGTAGAGATCAGAATACTCCAGACCAAAGCGCACTTGAAAGTATCTATCGTAAATGATAATTAGGTAGTAAGGTTTTGGAAGGATAGACTTGAGTTTAAAGAGCAAGCCCCTATGCCAAACCCTATCGAAGGCTTGAGTCACGTCAAGGAATGCAGAGGAGCAGTATTCCTTACACTCAAGTGTGTGGGAGATGCGATCTATAACACGGAGACCTTGTTGAATTGTGGAGTGCTTATTTCTAAAACCAAATTGGTGATTAGGAACAAGGTTCATGTAGTTGAGGATGGGTATAATTCTCAGCAAGAGGATCTTTTCGAACATTTTTGACATTTTAGGGAGGAGGCTGATGGGACGGTAAGAGGAAAGAAGGTTTGGTGGTTTACTGGGTTTAGGAAAGAGGATAATGTTGGAGAGTTTCCAGAGAAGAGGGAAGTATGTGGTGCGGAGATTGCTATTGTAAAGGTAGGTTATGAAGAGGATTGCTTTTTTAGGGAGTTGTCGTAAGATACGAGTGGTAATAAGATCATGGCCTGGGGATTTGCGCCTGGGTAATTTGGAAATGAGGTATTTGACTTCGGAGGGATTAACCGCTTTAAGAGGGAGGACATGGGAAAAGGAGCATTCAGAAATATTTCTGTTTCAGTAGGTTTGGAATTATCATTAAGATCAGGATGAGGGATAAATGTTTGTCTGAGATGTTTGGCCAGTACTTCTGCCTGAAAGTTTGCCTGAAACATTGCGCTAAGTCGCGTTTCTGATAGGGTTTTTCTATCCCAGCTTTTCAACCTAGGATAAAGTTGACGTCCTACATCTTTTCCGTCTTGTCATCACGATCCAGGTCGACGTAAAAGAGTAGTGTGGTCTGAAGTCCACCTAATCGTCTGCCTTGGGTGTCTCTGCGGGGTGCGTAAACATTCACGACTTGGCGGACCTTAAACCCAGATTCCCAGGAGTGGAGTAGTGAGATCGTCTTGAGGGAGGTCCCGAAGAGGGCGAAAACGGTTAACCGTGGCAGTGACTCTTCTTCATCATCATGTTCAGCAGGTGGAGCAGTGTCCATGGACACGGTGTTATATATTGTAGGTGAGGCGAGTGTGAGGTTCGCGGCGGGGGCGATTGAGATGGCTGTATTAGTTAGAGAAGTTGTACTCTGGGCGGGGCTGGTTGTGTGTGTGAGCTATGCTCGGAGAGCAGAGAAGTGGCCGAGGTACTTCGCCCAAGTGTCTTCTTGGAACGTGTTGTCTTCTTTGTCGGCGGGTTAGAAGGGGTTCTCACCGGGCGGGATCTCTCCCCAGATAGGAACTGATGAAACCTATCACTCATTTCATGTCCCCGTAATTAATTAATTTAAATATATATATAAAAAAAAATAACAGTTTTAAATTTCTTTTAGATTTAAATAGGACATTACGTTGTAAAAACTGCTATCTCTCCTACCTTTATGGTATACCTTATGGGGCCATTATCCGGTAAGCCGTCTCTGGAGATAGTACTTATCCTTCGAGCTGATAACTGACTTGGAACTGGACTTTACTCCGTTAGTTGTTTTACTCCTACAGCAATGACTGTTGAAGAAAAACGATTGGAAATTCACGTACGTGATCACTGTCTCCACCTCCACAAATATGTAAAGTTTCAACACAAACTGAGTACTTTTTCACATACAAAAAGAGGAATCTTCAGGAGCACGATATTAACACTGCCGCGGACAGAGCGGGAATATATTCACTTATTGTGAAATAAATTTCGATTTTATTCGTATTTTTCCCATGTTAACGAGAAATGAGAAATCTATTTAGATTATTAAGCACCCGCCAGACAGCCTTTATGTTCATTTTTTGTACGATTTGTTACTATACAGAAGAATAACAAATAGTTATAATATTTAAAAAAAAAAACTCTTCCTCCCTTAAGGTAAAGACCATTTCAATAGTAACATGTAAGCCTACGGCGATACAGTCTTTTGGAAATAGAGGGGACGCCTGTGGATCCATTATATTAAATCTTCTTTTTTTATTTTCCAGCACTGTCCCCACTCCACTCCTGTGACTAGGGGTCACTCTCGAGCCTACACGAGAACACATTAGGTGAGGAACTGCCGAGGGAAGACCACAGCATCCGTCGTCATCCGATCTCCGGCGAAGAACGTAAGTCATCATTATCAAAAGTCACTTCCGTATTTTTTATATTTTAATGGCATTGGATAACTATTAATTTGTGTAATCCTCCTTTTAGTAATAATCTCATTAGATTTAAGTCGTTTTCTTTAATAATACAGAGAAAAATCCACGCAGATGCTGCGTAAACTAACTATTCTATTTTTAATTAATTATGAGATATATTAGAGTGAATTGACCGTACAAGTAGGAAAGAGTGTGAATTATGGGTAAAATAAGGCTGAATCGGGAGAGAAGAGATTAAATGCGGACCTTAGTTACATTCCAAAATATTTACCGTATTAAGCTTCTTTTTTTTTAAATTTTATTTATTTATTTTTTCGTAAAAGTGCGACATAATATAAACGACAGGATATTAAATTTTGACTCTATCATCTTCAATAATCATATCTGTAAAACTAGTTATAACTACATGTCTTCTAGGAAACCCTCCAACACCTCTCATACAATTTAAGTAAAAAATTAATTCATTCATTTTTTTTTTGCGAAAGGATACCTAAACAACGAGTTTCGTTTCATATATATGTGTGTGTTTTTGTAAAAATACTTTCAAAAATCTTTTAATAGGCCATATTTATTATCATCTTCTAAGTAGAATCGGTGAATACCTCTAAGTAATGTTGAAAATTCCCGTCTTATTACCATAGGGAATTGTTTAATTTCCTAATTGAACTTTTTCTCAAATCTAGCTTTTTATTTTTTAGTTTGCATCAATTTTAATTTTGTATAAAATACTTTTTTTGTCTATAATGTAAAAATTGATATTGACAATTTACTGTATAACAATCANATATATATTTATATTTATATAAAATTGTGGCTTGTACGCGACCTTGTGACCGAAAAATTTGAGTAAAGAAATTAAACTTGGTACTTAAGCTTATTTTTGCAAACCATTATACGAGTTCGATGTTGTCTAAAATTCATAAATATAGAAGTGGGGTTTAGCTGAAGACTAAATTGAGTAATTATCAATATCAATGCTACTGTTTTGTAACATTTCTATCTTATCACATTTAAAAAAAAACAAAAAAAAACACTAATTCAAAAAACTTTTAAAAGTGTATTTTGATTGTTGGGCCACAGTCCCTCAGACTGTGAGATTCCTTGGACCTCAAAACGACATAAGAGATTACATAACCACTCAGGTTTAGCGAAAAAAAAATTCCGCAAAGTTTAGAGTAAAATTTGAAAAAAATAAAAAAAATTTCATCCTACCACTTGTACCTTTACTCGCAATCACTCTCCCTCCCCAATAGAAGCAAATAAAATTTAGTAAATTTATACTACTGACGTGAACGTCAAACCCCATAAATTTGTGTGGGTTACTATTCAAATATACTGAAGGATATCCGGCTGTATATTTGAATAGTAATAAGCAGGATTGATTCAAGGGCGAACTCATCCGTTATTTTCTTTTTTGAAATTGTTTATTTAATTTTTTTTTTTGTAAGTATTCTGAATAGAAAAATATCTGACCTTTAAAGAAACTTTTTGGCCTTCCTAGGCATTGCTAGAATATCACTCCTTCTACAAGGCAACTAAAAATTCTATCTAGCAAATCGTAGATAAGGAATATTTTTATTTGAACTTTATTTAAACTCCACTTTTATTTTTCTCAATAACAGACTCAGCCTTTATATTTACATTTGAAACAACGCGCTTAAAAATACAATAAAATACAATTAAAAATATTTATATTGTTAAAAAGTAAAATATAGAGTTCAGGTAAACCCCTTATTCTAGTTGCTGAGTTAAAAAAAAAAAAATTGTTCTTGCTGAATATTTCAGAAACTATTTTTCTTATCAAATATAGATATCTGCATAGAGTTTATCAATTGCCTAAAAATAATATTACTATATTATTAGTATCGTTCAGATAATGATAATGATTCTGTCAGAATAAATGCTTGTCCTGAGTCAAGGGTATCAATGGGGTGACAACCTGTTGATAGTCCCTCCATCTATGACATGTAGTGGTTGAAACGGAGGCTAACACATTAAAAATTTGAAAAAAAAAAAAGTTGGAAAATTTGTTAACCTATGTCAACAGGTATATTAGATTCCAAAATATAAATAGAACTGCCTCCGATATAAATATAAGAAATATGAGGATCACATTCCATCAATATCCTCCCAAATCATCAGTTCGGCTTATGATGTAAGCATTCAACTGTCCAGCAGGTGTTTCGCATCGTAGACTACATTTCCTTTTCCCTTGAGCGCAAAGAGTACTGCTCAGGAGCTTTTTTGGATTTTTCCTAAGCATTTGATAGAGTTTAGCACAGTGGTCTCCTGTTTAAACTTAAATAAATACTTCCTATCCAACCATTTCTTTAGGGTTCGGCAAGGATTTCTTGGTTTCTTGCTAGATCCAATTTCTACCAAGTGGAAACGGGGGTTCCTCAAAGTACTTTGCTTGGACCTATCTTATTTATCCTGTACACTGCTGAAATCCCTGCCCGTCCAAGTACGCTCTTTTCTCTATTTGCGGAAGACAATGCTATCCTATCCTTCCATCCCGATCCTAAAACTTCTTCTAAATACCTTCAAGATCTCCTAAAAAAAATCAAACAATGGTGTGGCAAATGGAGAATAAAAAAAAATGAAAAAAAAATGCGTTCAATTTATTTCCAACTGCGGAAGAAAGCTTTCCCTGAAATTGTGAAATTTAACAATATTCCTTTACCATGTTCAAATTCGTTACGTTACCTTTGGTTCCATCTTGAATCACGACTTACATGGGGAGAACATATTAAAACTAAAAGACAAGAACTCAATCGGCGATATGGACTCCTATACAGAGCCATGAATAATAATAACTCCAATCTTACGATAGAAAACAAACTGACGCTCTACAAAACCTTATTGCGACCAATCTTGACTTACGGAGTAGAAATTTGGGGAAGGCATGGCGCCTTCCGACCTCCAAAGAATCTAGTCCTTTCAATCCAAAACCCTGAGAATAATTGCAAATGCTCCCTATTACTCATGCCTTCACCACGATCTTAACATCCATTTTGTTCAAGACTTTGTCCTTTTCGCTTCACCCTTTTCCACAGTAAACTGCCATTACAACTCCAACCCCTACAACCCTCCCCGTCGACTCAAACGAAGATGGCCCCGTGACCTCCTGGGGACATAGCCTGTAAATAATTTGAGAGTGGTGATATTGGTCACCTTCTCTCCTCATGTGATTGACATTGAATGTCATTTTATTTTAAATTCAATGTGGTGATAAAATTACAAAATGTTTTTTAACAGAATGTAATAAATAAATAAAAGTTTAATAATTAAGAAAGAACAGTTCTTGTGGAGTGGGCTAAGGGAGCAAGGTCTAAAGTTAACCCGTTAGGGATAGAAGGCGTATTTGAGGAAGCCTATCAACATTTTGCAGATTGGCAGCTTCAAAGTGAGCTATGGTTCGTGACCATCGAAGCAGAAATAGCGCATATGAGTGGCCTGGAGCTTGAGGCTGGAGTGGGCAATGACTATAAATAGTAAGATAACATGTCAGGATCAAAACTTTCCTCTCTAGTCCAGTCATGCAGGTGGATTGGGGAAACGCTCAGCCTTCCTAGTTACATTAGTAAATATCTTTCTTAAGGTGAGTTTCATTTAAAAATATTATAGAATATAAATTTAGAAAATTATATTTAAAGCATATTATAAGCAATTAGAAGATGGCCGTTTTGGTTTTTTTTTTATGTAAATTACGTAGGGAAAATAAGCTATTCACGTTGGCACTTTGACGTGACTTTGTTTGGAGACCAACATCGGTTCGACGTTGTAGAAAAAATCTCAAGGAGCAAAATTTTCGGTGATCTCTCGCCCTTCGTCGATGAGTAGTGAAGATGGACTACAGTGTGGGTATTGTGTAGTAATAACTCAAAGGAAGGGAAAGGCGATTGGGTTTTCCCTAATCCTCTTATTCTTGGCCAGGTCTTGTAGTGGCTTTGAGAATATGGATATAGGCGCACTCTCTCGTCTTCAGTTGCAAATCTGAAGCCGTGTCGGGAAGTTGTTCAATCACTTGAACTTGGAAAACGTCATTAAATGTCTTTGAGTATGCCTTGCTATGGGAAGAAGGGACTGTGATTTTGAACAGGACGCTCTGTGGTTACTAATTCTGAGATTTAGAGGTGGAGTACATTTTCCTACGTAAAAAGCAGGACAAAAATAGCATAGAAGCAGGTATATCCAATTTTTGCATGAGCATGTTGATGAGGATTGGATCTTATATGTTAAGTAGGTGTTGACTCTGGAGAACACTTTTTATAATTGGACAGGATAAGCTTCTGCTTCTAATACAAGGCCAAGTACCTTGTTTTGGTAAATTTGTGACGGTTTTGAAAGACAGTTTTTTTTCTGTTTAGTATATCATAAGTAACAGAATGTAATAATTAAAGATTTATTTTTTAAAAAAAGTACATCTTGGAGAGCGGAGGCTTTCCTGTATGTATTGCCAGGTTTTTGTGTTAGTAGGAAGCTGGTGGATAGATTGTTCTGAATAATAGGAAGGGCTTTGTGTATCTTGGTCTGGATATCTTCTACCCCTGGGAAATATTCAGTAACCAGGTTAGGAGTTTGGGCATTAGGAGATAGCTTAGCGTGGAAGGTAAGGTTTGAAGGAAGGATTTTTCTGTTTAGGAGTTGGGATAGATAATCCCTCTGAAGAAGAGATTCTTTTAGGTAATTCTCAAATGTTTCTTGAGAAATACAGATGCAGTGGCCCCGAGAGGAGAGAGAGTAAGGTAAGTACCTCTTGGTGTGTGGAGGGTGGCAGCTGGAATAATGTAAATACTGCTGTTTGTTAGTGGACTTGATGTGATCAACAGTGACGAAGTGGTTGTCTACTAGTTTTTTATCAACATTCAAAAAAGTGGATTCCTTAGATATATTCCATGTGAACTTTATGGAAAACGCCTTATTAAGGTCCTCTATGAATAAGGATGGGGATTCCTGTCTGTAGGTCCAAATCATACAAATATCATCTAGATATCTTTTCTAGACGAGGAGATGCAATGGGAGGGAGGTCAGGAACATCTGTTCACGTATATAAACTGGCATAAGGAGAGACCAGTTTAGTACCCATCGTTGTACCCCAAATTTGTAAATAGATATCCCCATTAAAGGTGAAGGCGTGTTTGGTTAAGACTAGTTTTGCAAGACCAGTTAGATACTCAGTGGAGGGGGCACAGAGTAGGGGCTGCTGGTCAAGAAAATATTTGAGGGACTCAAGCCCTTCTGGAGAGGGAATTGATGTGTGTAACGAAGTGACAACTATAGTAATTTAAAAAAGTGACTTTGAAGTAGGCAAGAACAAATCATTCAAAATTTCCAAAAAATGGAAGAAGTCTGTAATTTATATGAAGGAAGGGCTGAGGTTAGTGGTTGTAGGTATTATTCAACAAAGGAAGAGATTCTTAATCCCCTGGGTATCCTATACCTGACACAATCGGTCTTCCGAGATATATTTATATATATATAGGGGTAGAAAGTAAATAAATAAAATATAGTAATTATAAATGGAACATGATATGTAAAATGGCAGATATGTGACTGGAATGGGAGAGGGCTGGACACAAGTGAAAGTCTAACCTTCACCCACAGATGTCAGTCGGAGACTGAACTCGGACGAGATCAGTCCTTCGCAAGGTGTGTGTCTCCCCACTTTGTTATATATCCCATTGTTATTTTTGTCAGTTTTATTTTAGTGTGTCTTTTTTAGTTCTTATTATTGGTCATTTAAGATAATTTGACATTTACTCTTTTTTGCCTTTTTATATCGAATTTATTAATTTATTTTTCCCTTCAAAATTCCTAAAATAAAATTTCATTTATTTGTAAGAAGTGTCACACTCTTGATTGTTTTATGATTGATTATTGCTGCTTCTGAGGACGCTCTTAGGTAATATTGAAAATTTCGTCGGATAAACATATCTTGTGGCAGATGTAGAAGCTGTTTATTTCAATTTTTTTTATTTTTTTTCATTTTTTTTTCGTTTATACGAGTTGTCTTGCTTTTCTAAGATTTTTGCATGACTTGAATTGAAAGTAGGCGTGTTCTGCAGTATGAATGCAGTTTCGTTGGAGTAATTTCGTTACTATATGTATCCCCGATGTCTTTTGCAGATGGAGAAGGTTATCAAGGTACAGGAAAAACCACAAGGCACACGTAACCTCACGGACGCCAAAGAGAACAATTTTGGTATAATTGACAAGATCTACTTAACACTGTACTTTTTCGGAGTGCTACTAATAGGAGTTATCTACGGAGGAATTTTAAACTTCTACAGGTTCATCAAAAGAATTACGTTCCAGAAGCCAGTATCCGTCCGGGACAGAGTCTGCTTTGTAAGTAACTTATATATTATCCACAGGGGCCGTAAACTATAATAGGTGCTTATTTAAACATTTAAATTTCATACACAGACACACACACACACACACATATATATATCTCAATTTCAACCACTTAGGGTCATGGGCGAAGGGACTATCTAAGCTACACCCTATTCTAAACATCTATGGCATTGGCCAGGCTTTAATTTCTGACAAAAGTGGACCTGAACACACAGCGCCAAAAATGAAATTCCTGAAAGAATCCACACAGCTAAGAAGGTCCTTCCCCTCCCCCGCATATATATGTATGAGAGTATATACATTTTATTAACAATGGTGAAGATAAAAAGAAACGAAAATATATTTAAATGGAGAGTTTTTTTGACCGTAGATATTATTATTAGATGGTTTTAGTTGGGGTTCGGTCAAGGTAGATCCAAAAAAAAAAAAAAAATACAAATTAAACAAAAGTGTATTTTTTTTAAAGATTATCTGCTAACGTTTCGTTTTTTCAGGGAGGGCTACCTAACAGAAGACGAGAGAGGACGTCCTGTCTCTAAGTTCACATTTCCATTACTGTAAATGGTATTTAGTATCATACAAAATGCATAATAATATTTAAAATAGAAATAAAAAGAAAAATACGAGAGGCTAACAAATAGCTGACAATGTTAGCTTGTTACTCCGAGATTTAGACTCCCAGTAGAGTGTGGGGAGTAAAATTAATCATCTGGCTAGCCTTGGTAGTGCAATGGATAGTATGCCCGTCCGGAAAGCAGGAGATCCGGGTTCGAATCACGGCTGAGATAGTAAAATTTTTTTATTCTGTTACCTTGCATTTATTGCACTTATATATTTATTGCACATAATAATCTATTATAGGATCATTATTCATTTACAGTTCTTTTAAAATCCATTTTGCTTTATTTTCAAGATGTCTGTGTAGGTGTGTGTGTACGCTATTTGGGAAAGTTACAGTGGTCGCTCCGTTTTCCGAAAGACACCCCAATTAAAAACTTTAACGACATTGATAGACAAATAGTAAGTCTTAGCTGAGGGGGAAGATATCTACTATGGAGAAGGATATAAGGCACAGAGACGGTGCGTTGCTGGTCGCAAATAAGAGGTTTCCACATGGGCGTCTAAGTGAGGGGGGGATACATATATTCAATGTTGTTAGTGTACAAATTTTAAAACTTAAAGAGTGGGAGAAATTAAAAGTTAATTATTTCATCTAGACTATTGCATTTAACGTAAATTAACTCAAAGTAAACACAACATGGTATGTAAACAATATAAGGCATGTAAAAAATATAAGGCTTTATTAAATAAATAAGGAGGCTGTATATATAAAAAGCAGGACAAAAATAGCATAGAAGCAGGTATATCCAATTTTTGCATGAGCATGTTGATGAGGATTGGATCTTATATGTTAAGTAGGTGTTGACTCTGGAGAACACTTTTTATAATTGGACAGGATAAGCTTCTGCTTCTAATACAAGGCCNATATATATATATAGCTATCATTTTTAGTCTCAAGTAGGTAGTACCAAGGAAAATATGGAACAACCTTATTGGAACATTTAAATTAAATGGAATAACTGAAATATTAGAAGTTTTTCTTACAAATGTACAAAACCAGTTAGCTATTTTAGTTTCGGCACATTTAATTGCTTATGAACTTGAAAATTTATGTGTTCGTAGGTTACAGGTAGTGGCAGGGGACTTGGTCGTGAAATTTGCCTAGCACTAGCCAAAGAAGGGGCCATTTTGGCTTGCGCTGACGTGAACGATGTGACCAATTCTGAAACCATGAGTCTTCTGAAGGGAATGGGAGCGAAAGCCAAGAAATACAAGCTCAATGTTGCTAACAAGTAAGTTAGAATTACCAATATTATTTTTTTTTTTTTAAATATATAATGTTAAGTAAATTTACCAACCAAAGGCATTTTACTGAGAGAGATGGAGAGGGAGAAGAAGAGAGAGAGTGAGTGGGGGGTGAGAGAGAGAGAGAAGTGGGGGGAGAGAGAGAGTGATTGAGAGGAGGGGAGTGAGGGAGGTTGAGGGAAAGGAAGGGAGAGGGAAATGGAGAGGGAGAGAGAGAGAGAGAGAGAGAAAGAGAGTGTGTTTAAAAAATATGTTATACTAGTTAATTAATAAATGTTATTGATAAGAAAATAAAAGAAGACAAAAAGACGCGAAAAAAAACAAAATAGAACTAATACTGGTTAACTAATGAAGGTTTTTAGTAAATGATGTACTTGTTTAACAAAATACTTGCTTTCATTCCTAAACTTCAATAATGTTTATTGTACGAAATTTAATTATTTAAATTTTTAAGTGATAAGAATATGTTATTTATTTTCAAAATCTATAAAGAGGCAAAATATAATCATAACTACAAGTTACCAATCTTAACTAATTTAAAGATAAATATATATATGTACTCATCCTACAGCTTTCATTGTATATATTATAGCCTTAATGAAGGCTGTAGGAAGCGTGCAACATGACTGGGGACAATACACGCAACGAATGGGAGAATGTTGTTTGTGTGAATGTCGTTTTTACAAGCCCAAGAATGTAACTGTGCAACAGTAAAAAAAAAAAGTTTGTTAACTAACACAATAACAGATTCTACATAGCATGTAACATTCAAGTGGATTTTACATACTACTATACCCATTCACTCCCTCATTGTAATAATGTCTGTTGTGGGTGTTTGAGTATACTACTATTTTTGTGAACGCTTTACAAGTCCCACCCTTTGACAGAACATAATGAACAACAACAAATGTACGAAAATTGATTCAAGAAGAGATTATTAGTTTTTGAGCATAATCGATGCACTCTAAAAAATAGTGAGAAAGTTGAGTTTTCATTTCCTACTGAGGTTATTAGACAAATAATTAAGGACGATTACATTAATATTTTAGAGAAGAAGAGGAAAAATATTAAAGAAGTGAAAAATATAATTATTCGCTTCCCTGCTGAGGAATATAGAAATCAATTGAAGGGAAAGATAAGGTTTGTAAAGGAAGAATTCTCTTGTCTAACTTAAATATAAAATAGAAAGAATAAGCGAAATCAGTAAATTAAGTCGGATAAGAGTAATGAACTCATAAATTGAGTAAATTATAACATGTCCTGCCAACAAACAACTAACAAAATGAAATTGTTCACTTAGGCTTGCACGATCTACTGTTAGCCCAGAAAAAGCCATCGCAGGATGAGCGAAAGCTAAAAAAAAAAAAAAATAAATAAAAGACTCGG